>JAGXJF010005581.1:0-397272 GCA_019208055.1 Stipa capillata
CTGTCTGCAGTAGTGGAAGGAGGAAAAGCTCTCGGCAAAGCGTTTGCCGAGTGTAAACACCGCTCGGCGTACAACCTGCCGGCAAAGTCCTGTTTGCCGAGTGTTTTCTATCGCGCACTCGGCAAACTATTTGCCGAGAGTCAAATCCGACACTCGGCAAAAAAAGCAACTAAACGGAAGGAGTGCCCTAACGGCCTCTTTGCCGAGTGTCGACGGCACGCACTCGGCAAAAATAGGACACGTGGCGCTCCCACAGCGCTGCCTACGGTGGCAGTTGCCGAGTGCGTGGTACTGACACTCGGCAATCCCCCTACTCTTTGCCGAGTGCCTTGTAAGGGCACTCAGCAAACGGCGTACCAAATGGCAACAAAAATGCCAGTTTGCACAGGCTTGCGCCACGTGTCACCGTTGCCGAGTGCTGCACTCGGCAAAGCCTGGTTTGCCGAGTGTAACACTCGGCAAAGTGTGCATCAATTTTTTTTTGTTTTCGTTTCCAAAAATCCCTGCAATTCAAAACAATTTATATATCCCCATATCCCCAGCACCCCATATCACATACACATCACATACATCACATACATCACATAAACATATAAGGAACACCAAAACACTCAGACATAATCACATATCAGTTTGATCAACAGAATATCACAAATGTCGCGACAAGGTACGAAAACAACAAGACATAGTCAATCAAGCGGAGCAGCAACACCAAAGCACCTTCAGACGGCCGAATACTCCACACTTGATTAGCACCTTAATCTGCATCAATCAAGGAGTAGAAACATGTAGTTAAAAGTAAGAAGTATGCATATGAAAGTAAACAGAAAAGTCAGAAGCACAAACATACAGAGTTCACAGAAGGTAGCGAGTCAGAAGCAAACACTAAGCAAGTCTCTCATCAACACATACTCAACTTACCGGAGTCAATGTGACCACGGCGCCCATTGGTGCTGCGAATATCCAACTCCGGGTTCATTCGATGCCGCTGACTGATTCTGCAGAAAAGAGAGAATATAGATCAGTTTGGTATTTCAGAAACTAGAATCAGTGATTAGAAAGTTATAAAGTGACTCACAGTGCCGGGTGGAGTATTTGGAGCAGGTTGAGGAGGAGGGGTTGGCATCGCTGGCGGAGGTTGTCCGATTGCAGCATAGACACCCCTCATCATTTCATACATTTGCGTGCGCTCTGCCGCCAGCCTCTGCTCGATGGACGCCTCTAGTTCCTCCCGTCGCCTCTTTTCCTGTTCCAGCTGGGCCTACAGTATTTCATCCGAATGTTACAATGCAATGCAAAAGTATGTAAAAACCATGGATGACGAATGAAATAGAAATAACCTGGAGTTCGTTCATCTGGAACCGTGTATGCTCTGGGCGAGGGCGTATTGCCGGGCTGGAGGTCGTGCTCTGGGCTCGAAGCTAAGAGAGAGAGGGAGTGCAGGCCGTATCGATTGTGCCGTCGCCAATCCAGAACCGACCATGCTTCTTGCCTCCTCCCGCCCTCATAACCACCTCCTCATCAAGGTCATGTGCGCTCGGATCGTACTATGGGCCGTGGACCGCCTTTGCCATCGATGTGTATCCATCGAGGCGACTGTGGACGGTCTCGTTGCTGTACGCCGAGGGCGGGTCTTCCGGATTATAATTGACACCGTGCATCGCCTTTGACTTGTGGGCCAAAGCGTAAGCCATGAATTGGGAGCAAGGCTGACCATCGTTTGCCGCCGACTGCCAAAGAAAAGCAATATGATTCTTTAAGGGACCGTCCGCGAAGAAATTAAACAGAATTGAGCATTAAAATAAAGAAATACGTTTGCGTACCCATCTAGCCGCGTATCCAGCGAGGTTGAGGTTGCCTTGATGGTGTGGTGCACCTCTCATCAACAAACGCCGTTCCTAACAAGCGTTGTGATTCTCCTCCCACGCGGGGTCGCACCACTTGTCCACGATCTGCGCCCAGCGCACTGCAGATCGAGGGCGCACCACCTCGAAGGCACCTACGGCATCAAGTACATGATATATAAGAAGATAAAATTAAGCGTAAGTAATTTCAGAAATAATAAGTATTAATGTACTACATTTACCCGTATGTATTGATCCCGGGTCAGCTTCATGGTCCTAGCGTCTCTTTTAGTGACCCTCTCTCCAAGGTGTTCCGCGTGGAATTGGATCACGGCCTGGACGCGCGCCTCGTAGTACATGTCCTTGACTAGTTTCTTGGCGGCTTTGTCAGCCACAGCATCAGCCTTAGCCTCGTATCCCGGCTCGCATCTAAAAAAATCCTGCATATAGACACGATGTATCCAGTCATTATTTCAAGAATGTCCAAGCAGTGCGATGTATTGAGTAATGTAGTGCGAAAAAGACTTACCCACAACTCGGCCTTCACCCGCTCAGCTCTGTTGGCGAACTCCCTTCCATCCCGATCACGGGCGTCCGGCGCGGCGGAGTAGTGGGCCCATGTGTACGCCGGCTCGAGAACTTCGCTAAACTGCACCATGCCAGGGAACTTCTCCTTGATCAAAAGTCCAAGGACGCCGTTCACATGGCGTGCGTGATCACCCGCACCAACCTTCTTCCAACCCCTGCCCAAGTGATTAAGATAAATTATTAGTTTCTATTGTAATTTTGAACATACCAAAGGAAAAAATAGTGACAACATCTAGAGTTAATTACCTCTCTCCATCGGGTCGAATAAGCGGACGTCTTTCTGAAGGTACCGGTCGCCTCGGGAGGCTCGAGGGACCTCGCAACCACACACGAGAAGAAGTAGAGGAAGAGGTACCCCCTGCCTCCTCCTCCACCCCTGCCTCCTCCTCCACCTCTACCTCCTCCTCCTCAGAGGCAGAGTGAGCGGAAGGTAGAGAGTCAGACCCAGACGGCGCCGAAGGTATAGGCGACTTTGGCCTCCTCCCGCCTCCACCCTTCCCTCAACCCCTGCCTCCACCCCTGGGTCTACCCCGAGGTCTCTTCGCGGTCCCTTCAGCTGCATCGGACTCTCTCCCCTTCGCCTTCGAGTAAAGCGACGCTAACGTCTTCCTCATACCACCCACCATTGTTCAATCACCTGCATAAGAATTAATAATTGCATTGAACATGTTAGTATATTTGTTGTTTGTTAGTGTTGGGTCTTGTCCCTGGCAAACGTGAGTTCTTGGTAAGGTTGAGTGGTCCAGAACTTGTTGCAATGTTGTGCTTAATCTAAGAAGTGGCCAGTTCAGCTGCTTCCCACCATCCAAGCTTCCTTCAATTCCTCCTAATCAAGTAATGGAACTGAGCCTGACATCTTAATTCTTCACTATATGACAAAGTAAGTTAAGTAGTTTGATTGCAATATGTATACTGCTAGTCTAAAACATATTTATTGTACTGATGTGTAGGAGAAATTAATTTAAATGTTGGCTTCATCTTTGAGTATTTAAAGTACAGCTATTTTTGGTGTTGGTATGTCATAGTCATAACTAACAATTGCAATATATCTTGCACACTAATTTGATATTACATTATTCATTTCCTTAAACTAGGCACTGCAAAGCCAGGGTAGCGGCACCTATCAAAGACAACAAGAGCAAACAACCGAAGGTGAACTTACTTCATAGTTGAATTCTTCATTTTATTCCTAGCATGAAATCACGCATTCCATCCTTACTGCTTTCTGATGACAAGTTTTATTGTACTGCAGGATAGACGTCTTGTATTGACAATGGATGATCTTTCTAAGGCCTTGCGTGAGGTAAACCATCTTCCTATTACATCCAAGCTATCAGTTTTTTTATGCAGTAGACCACCATTCTCTACCTTCTCTCTCATGTTCGAAGGCATACATTATTTGGTTCCGACACAGCATAGCGATTGGCCAATTAGTTTTATCAGAACTTGAACCCCTGCACTGATAAACCCGTCGAAATTCACTACGGTAGAATGGTTTTAGACTTTTAGTTAATCCATTTTAGAACAAGACAAGATTGCTCGATCTTGGTTTCCTGGAAGATTAAAACCACATATGCCATATGGATTCGATTTTTTGTGCTCCAAGATCATCGCAAACCACCAAAATTTGTAAACACAAACTCAACAATTGGTGGAAGCTAAGAAAATCTTACCAGATAAAGACATCAACATTACATACCAGGTTGGAGCACATACCGGGTTGGAGCGGCGGGCAGCGGCCGGGGCGGAGCGGCGCGGCGGTCGGCGGCCGGGGCGGAGCGGAGCGGCGTGGCGGTCGACGGCCGGGCGGCGGACCGGAGCGGCGCGGGGCGGGGCGAGGCGGGGCGGGGCGGGCGGCGCGGAGCTCGGGGACGGCGCCGGCGCGGGGCGGGGCGGGGCGGGCGGCGCGGCGGCGGGTGGGGCGCAGCGGCGCGGCGGGCGGGCGAGCCGAAGCGGGGCGAATGAAAAAATTAGAAATGGCGCGGGGATTGGGTGAACCCTAAATTAGATTATTTGCCAAGTGTCCTAACTCGGACACTCGGCAAACGTACTGTTTGCCACGTGTCTCCATGTCGGCAAACACAAACTTTGCCGAGTGTCGGAGTAGAGACACTCGGCAAAGAGAAAATTTGGATTATTTCTTGTTTTTCCTTAATGGTTTTTCAGTTTTTAGAAGACAACTTTTGCATAAACCTTCTCAAATACAGTAAAGAACATGAATATGATTTTTCCACACATTTTATTGCATTATTTCATGATGCTGCAACTTAAATTTGATTTATACCAATTAAAAAGCTATAAATGCACATAATTACTTAAAATTACCAAATGCATCCAGAAAAATGCCAATTTTTGACATGCAACATGTTATGTTGTATATTGAGTGTATAAAAAGTTTCAAAGTCAAACTGCGAATAAACCGTTACTTTGTGTAAAAAACCTGATCTGTTACTTTTCAAAACTAAGATTCTCCTTCGAAGGTGTTCCGGTTTCTAAGTATGTTACGTGATAACTACTGCAAAACCTTCTCAACTTTTTTCCACACCCTCCACGTGGCATATCATGACACCATGGCAAGTCTCATAATTTTCAGACTTCATTTCCTTTTTTTTTAAATTAAAAAACCAATAAGCCACACATTGGTGATCGTGTATCGGGACCCAGATGTTTGAAATTTCTTTTCATTTCTTGAGAAAGCCCAAAAACTAGACTCAAGAACATAAATATCATTTTTCTACCCATTTTATTCCATATTTTCAAACACTTACAGATCAATTTGACTTATATCAAAAAATTCCTAGAAATGCACTTAATGAATTAAATATAGCAAACAAATCTGAAAAAATACCAAATTTTAAAATAGAATATCATATGATGTATGTTCAGAGGAAAAAAAATTTCAATGTCAGTTGAAGAAGAAAAAAAATATTTGCCGAGTGCCGCTAACGGACACTCAGCAAATAAGAAATGTTTGCCGAGTGTTTGCTGAGTGTCCGTTAGACGACACTCGGCAAAGGAGGGACGCACCGTCAGCCACCGTGCGGTGGGACACGTGGCGCCGTGTTTGCTGAGTGCCCTAATTTGCCGAGTGTTTTTTCCCGTGTTTGCCGAGTGCCCTAGTTTGCCGAGTGTTTTTTTCCCGCGTTTGCCGAGTGTCTTTTGGTTGCCGAGTGCTTTAGTGCGGCACTCGGCGTAGATGGTGGTTTGCCGAGTGCTCGATAAAATGCACTCGGCAAATATGTAGACACTCGGCAAACACAAATATTCCGGTAGTGTTTGACCTTAATTTAATACGAATTACACTTAAGTTTCTCAAACTACTGTCATAGTTTGCAGCCTATTAAGCTCATTATTTAGTAAAAATGTAAAACAGTCCATATTATGTACAGACATGAAGGAATACCATGAGTGACTCTGGAATAGATCCTCAACGTACATATTTTATTCTAATTGTGGATTGTTGTTCTGAATGCTAAATAAATATGGCTGGTATTACTCTGGTTCGTTTCGTGTTATCTTTGGTTCAAGGATGCAAAAGTTATGACTTCTGATTGCTTAGCTACTCGATAGATGCTAAAAAATAGTGCTGAATCTACATACAGCTCGGGCAAGTTTATTTTGATCTGACATTTTTAAAATTGCATGCAGGTTCAGCTTGTAAGAGAAACATCTGTTGCTCACAATCATTTAAAGCAAAATAATGTACTAAAATTGAGCAATTTCAGCAAGAACATCTACCTCATCTGATAAACAATGCCAGAAGGGGGTACTTCTGGTAGAACCCTACAATATATATATGCACAGACATGGAGAAATTCACATTATATCATACATTGAATAAAAGGAAAGAAATTCTTTTACCTTGAGGAGCTGACTGCTGACGGTGGCATTGAGGAGAGGGGCAGCCGACGAGGATTTGGATGAGGGCGCGGCCTAGGGGATGGAGGAGGGCGGCGCTCCGGTGGCCGGCGACTCCGGTTGCACTTGGTAGATGCATGCATTCTTAGGTTCGCATGGCTACTTTGGGCACGAGGAGCTAGGCTTCGGGCCGGCCAAAGGACGACGATGGTGGGCGACCTCGCGGCGGCCGGAGTAGCAGGACGGAGGGAGGGTCTAGGCGCAACAAGCTGGGTGGAGGGGCGGGCGTGCGAGGTGAGTGGAGGGGAGCGCGAGGGAGATGGCCGCAGGAGGGCCTGTGCCAGTGATGGATGGATGAGCGCCGGTGATGGGCGGAGGACGGTAGGGTAGTGGGAGGCAGCTAGGGGAGTAGGGGTGTCGGGCGCGTGGGGGAGAGACGCAGGTGCGGGAGCGTAGGCTGGTTGGGGGAGGAAGGATAAAAAAACCCTAAGGGCTCGTTTGGTAGCCTAAAATCCCTGTGATCTCGATCTTTCTCTAAGGGTCGAAACAGACGTGGCCCATTAATCCTGGGTAGCCTGTCTGTGTATTTGATGATCCGCTCAAGGGTTTTTTTTAGCCTAATCCACTTGTTTTCTCCAGGGAGGAGCGGCACGTCTAGCTAAGTCAGGGAGAAAACCCTCACCTCTCGGCACGACCGACCGCGCTGCCTTTGCCTCGCGATTGAGCTACTCGCCTTGCGACTGATTTGCTCCGCCTACGTCTCCCTCCGACGACGGTGATGTTCCGGCAAAGTTGGTCTGGTCTTCCTCCTTCCTCGGCTACTTCACACTGACGCTCTCCCCGCCATCCTCACCAACGACCTTGTGGCCTCCAAATCCATGAAGGTTAGCCCAGCTTCCTCCTCTTCCTTGTTTGGCTACTCTCCACATTGATGCCCTCCCAGCTGCCCTCACTGATGACCTAGCTGCCCCCAAATCCATGAATGTCTAGGTTCTTAGGTAGGAAAGCAAGGTCGGCAGCAGCAACAGCGACGAAGACCTTCTGGATAGCACCTCTTGCGAAGTAGATAGATCTTAGATCATCCGAATTAGTTGATGCATCTTCAGAATTGGTATATATCCCATCCATCTTCGTTTGTTCGGAGTTGGGTTTTAATATTTTCTTGCTCAGTAGTTGTGAGTCTGTCTTGAGGTCATGGAAGGAATGAGGTGATCTAATTTTTTTGGGCAAGTAGATTTAGCAATAAGCTTAGTAGCTTTTTGCTAAGTGAGACTGATTCTAATAAATATTCAAGATCTTAATCGTAAGATTTATCTGCTTGGACAGATCATAAGGTACATACGTACATTAAAGTTTCCAATTAATCCGCTTCTGGTTCTAAGTAACAGGAAAACCAGTTACTTCCAAGCACAAGGAATAGATGCATGAAACCATCAATGGCATCAGCAACATGTATCAAGCAACTTCATAACCATCATAACAATTACTAAGCAGATGAGTTTGTCTTGTTTCTTGCTCAATAGTTTTCGAACTAGAGATGGTGTGCTAGGCTTGCTTCGGTAATATTTGCTTCAATTAATGTGTACTTATGTTAATATACGTGTGGTTATTGTTATAACATAATAGCATCATAGTCGAACAGATGGTGGCTCAACTACCTATCCTAATTGGCTTAGAAATATTTGATTCTATGGACAATTTAGGATAAATAGGAAGCAACCCAAATACTCAATAGAGTAAAGTTCATCCCAGAATAACGTTATGTGGAATTTTTTAATAGAGTACAACAAATAAGGTGACTGGACTATATATCCTCCTGTCAAGAAGAGCGCCGATCTGACATTGAAAAGAAACGCTTGATGGTCTAGTAACTTTGAAAGTTCTACTCATGATAACTTGATGCTAATACACCTAATAGGACATGCCCCCAACATAAGAATGCTCCTCCATGACTTACCAGCAAAAGAGCACACATGGTTATCCACATTTCTGTAATTTGACATTATTTGGCACAAAAAATGTGTGATTACTTTATTGTTCTACAAACTAAATCATAGTTTAGCTCAATTTTAGTTTTTTTTACTTGTTCTCTAATTGTGTATGAAATTTATTATTCATTTATTTATTTCATAGGTTAACCATTCTGTTAGAATCTGTTGTTAGAACTTTTTTCTTGGAATCCTTTGAAGTTGAAAAATGCTAAGTTGAAATGCTTCAAAAGTAACAAAGAGCTGGAAGACTACCCGGCATCACGAACAAAATTGAGTTGGCAAGGAATGCCTTCAAGGTCCGTTTTCAAATTTGAATAACATAATGGGTGAGATGTTGAGTCTTTGTGTTATGACTAATAAAAGGCCGCCTTCCCTTCGTATATGCAGCATATGCACCGTTAAGAGCCAGTAAAGGGAGTGTGATGTGGAAGGTCTTTTGGTATAAAGTGGACTTCCTTTACCCACATGGGTCCTATAATCATGTGACGTGGAAGGTTTTTTGGTGTAAAATAAAGCCTTTCTCTACCACACGATACGACAATTTTTTGGGACATCTCTTAAAATACCATCGGCAACTTATACAACATGGCCCTGACCTCACCAACGTAGGATCCTTGTTCTGTCTATAACTCTCTGTTGGGAATGGCTTGAGATGACCCTTACAACCCACACTATGAGGACATATACACACTCGCTACACCAACTAGTATTTAATTGGTTAACTTTTCCTTCTTACTACTTAGTGCTCTACTTCCAGGCGACCAAGCCACTCATGCTAAAGCATTGTTGTGATTTTGGGATTAAGCCGATCACGTTGAATCACAATTCAACAAGCACTAAATATTAGAAGTACGCGGACCATACTTACACAAGGGAACTCTTTTATTCATTAATGTAAACTTGATGCAACACTTCTCTTCTTCACTTGTGGCTATCCTATCTCTACCTAAGACTCCATGCCACACTCCCTAGCATCCTCTTATACTCATAATGGCTCATGGTGGCTTCACTTAGTTGTAAATGGGGGAGGGGTTGACACCCATATTTATACTTGTACAAGCCCATAGTATTGGTGCCAAATGGCAACCATCCAAAACCTTCAACTATAAATATCTTTATTCTAGAATTCTCTACTAAAATATCTTAAGTCTAGATTATTCTTATTTGTACATGGAGAGATTTCTCTATCATCTTGTGTGGTAAATATCTAGGTCTAGATATTTCTTGCATTTGCCATGAAACATGTTAACTACTTATTTCAGAATCTTCATAGCAAATATTTAGTGTCTTGTAAATTTTTCAATATCTCTAGAAGCTTCACACTTTGCAGCCAATTCATGTTTTTTTGTCTTATAGTTTTGTAAACTGATTGTGACTTGTGAGTTTCTTATTTTGTGGTCTTAAGGTATGTCTCTCTACCAAGGCTCAGGCCTTCCATTCAGAGAGAACAAATACTAAAGTTATACCTTGTTCCTAGTCAAGTGCGATTGAGGGAGACTGTCAGTGCTAGAGAATCACCTAATAAGATAAATGTGAATTTACAGCTGATTCCTGCACAAGAGAATGGGTTTTTTTTGCTAAAATGGGGGAGGATGGGAATAGGGGCAGGGCGGATCAGATATGCTCGTGATTGTGAAGCCGAAGCTTGCATCCAAGGGCGTATAACAAACCTGCTGATAATCTCGTGCACCCAACTAAAACTTCTTGTTCAAATCATGTGCGCGCTAAATCTTAAAACAGTGCAAAACCAGAAAACCTCCATCTTGTTCCTCTCTCCCCTTACCAGCAACTGGGCAATTCCCTATTACTTCTTTTCTTGATCCTTGATTTGTCAAAACCCTAATTCTTCTTGGAATCCTAGTCGACAAAAACATGCAAACCCTGCCTACCCAGCTTTATATCTATGTCTCCATGCACGGCTACTCGGTCTTGCATTCCTGCCGTGAATACATCTTCGACACTTTCCCACTTGTGTCTTGTCAGTGTACCCTAGCATCCAAAGAACTTTTGCGAAGTTAAGCATATATATGGCATAAGCCCCTCCCTTATGTCGTGCCCTCTACCATTAATTTTATTATGCCCTGTTATAGAAATGTGCACGTATATACTGCTTTCGTATATACGCGTATATGCAAACCCTAACTCCCTTCTCTTCAAACAACGGGTTAAACCCTAAATCTAACTCATGACCATATATATTTCTAAAATTTATTTTCATGTTGTTCTTATCCCTTATGTCATCCATGTGCCCTATATACACCTTTGGCTCCTTACCCTAATTCCTCACATCTATTTCTTTGAGTTAAAAGCCTAAATTTATCATCGCATGTGATTCCTTGGCCTCCAAATTCCCTCACATAATTTTGAGAGCATCTTGACCTCTATACCAACCATTCTATAAAATAATATGGTTGACTGCAGCACAAAAAATTTCAAATTAATTTAAATATTGAATTTAAGGCAGATTTTTAGCTTTGAACTACAACTCACATAAATAATCGTCAAAAAAATCCCAATAAATTCTCCAAGGGCATTTAATTATACCTTAATCCCAATATGGAAAATTTTAAGACCTCTAATTAAAAATTTTCAAAATAATTTAAATCTCACTTGAGCTATTTTTGAAATTTAATTGAAACCCTAAGTTTTAAACTTCAGAAATTTTTCCAAAAATTATGGGAGATTCCCCTCAATATATATAGCTCAAATGCTTGCTTGGCCACCCATCTCCTTTTCAAAAGTTTCAAATAATTTCAAATATATGTTTTGGCCAATTTTGAATTTAGCTTAATTCCAACTAATTTAAACATCCAAAAACTTTCAAAAATTTTGTGGAGTATCCTCTTTACCTATCTAACCCCTTTATGAAATAAAATCTCATACCTTCTTCTCAAAATCTCTTTTGAAAAATCTAAGAAAAAATCTCCTCTTATCCTTCTTTATTCCGCTCTACTGTTATTCCTTCTAATCTGCTAAGTCTCCCTCTTGTGCGCCAACCAAAAAGCCACCTACTCGCTTCCATGTGTGCCCTGGCCCACTTGTCGCCTTCTTCTTCCTCAACCCCCTCTTTCTCCCTTCCCTCCTCTTTCTCTCCTCTTCACCGACGGCAGTGACACCTGTGGATCAACTATCAATTATGGGATAAAACCTTGGGATTCATAAAGTGCCCGATGAGAACTTTGGGAAATGTTTTTAAAAACCAAAATAAAATGAAGGATGATTTTGATTCGAGACAAATAATAAGTGTTGCTGGGAGATGGTCATATTATGGAGTATCATGCCTATGACAAATTGATGAGGAGTCTTGCTCGAATCAATCAAAGACCGAACCTAAGTGCCGCTCACCCAAGTTCACAATTATATGTTCACATGTCCTTTGCGAGAAGGACTTGGCCCATTACTTTGCCAGGTGCCAAAGCATAAACTCGTAGGCGATAGGTTGAAAGTGCAAGTGGTGGTTTAAACCAAGAGAGCCGTCTCGTGGTTTAATGTAGGGTGTTGCTCAACACAAAGATGTGTTCACTTCTATCTATTTGCCGAGATTTATCGACATAGGCAAAAGCTGGTTCAAGCTCATCTGGTGGGTTCATCGTTAGGGCTTGGCAGATAAAAAGTCTAGTTGTGATATCCCTGCCGGTACACTTCGCGAAGGTACTCATTTGGCCATGGCAACAAGGGAGAATCACGTCTTGTGAATAAAGTTGTACAACCTCTGTAGAGTATTAAAATCTATTCAAATAGTCGCGTCCACGGTCATGGACACAACTTGGTTAGGCCACGCACTTGTTAGACTATATTTCTTTGCAAAACCTAGGGAATGGGATTAAGGACGTAGGCATGATGTGTCCACAGTGTGCAGTATGAGCTACCAGCGTGTAGCGGGAGCTGTAGAAGTGAGACCAAAGTCAGGCTACTGGAGGTAGCAGGAAGACTTGTGGATTGTTGGAGGTGATAGTCTGAGCTATCGGCCTCTTGGTTATAAGATGCTAGTAGAAGCTACTATCAAGTGTGATTTTTCTTTCCATGCAGATGGTTTTTGTGAAAATTGCTTGCTAATCTATTAGTAGTATTATTAGCTGCAAAACATACATTTCCCCACAACCCTCAACATAGGTTAGAGCCATCTTCTTGAACATAGGTTGTAGGATGCTTACAAGTACATTCAATTGTTAGAAATATGCCCTAGAGGCAATCATAGAGATGATTGTATTTCCTTATGTTCATGATTTATCACTATGTTGTCCTTGAAATGTGGATTGATAAGTATGTCACTTGTTTGTGAAACTCCATATTTATCTAAATGATGATTATTCTAAAAGGATCCCTTGTCGGTAAACATATGAGGACATATATGTATAGACTAGCATATGTATTGGTTGATGACCATGTTTCCTAGGTCATAGAAATGAAGATATTAAACCAATAATATGGACACATGTTAGAGAACATGGGGTTGGATCAACCCACCATGAGACATTGCGGGGACATTGGTTTCTTCATGTCATCAGTTGATCTCATATATAATGTGTATGCTATATTCTTATACTTAAGATCATTTTATGTTCTTGAGATGTGGGATGACTTACTTAGGGGTTGCCAAACACTATTCTGTAACTGGGTAGTTATAAATGTGTCTTTCGGATTTGCCACGAAGCATGCTACAAGGCATGATTGATCAAGATGGGATTTACCCCTCCACACAACGTGAGAGATATCTCTAGGCCTCTTGAGTGATCGGATCCAAAAATGCATGGCCATGTTATGGTTAAAGAGTTAACCATGTTCGTGGACTCTGAGTCACAAAATCAAGAAAGAGTGGTCGAGCTATTCAAACAAGGATGACACTTACTCGCCTTGGGTTTGACCGATATCGTGAAGCAAAAGGAAATGCATATGACTAGACATTGTAAAAGTTCATCTAATATGATCTTTATGTATATTTGGAGTCGGCATGTTCTGCCAGGGACCACTACCAATCATTGGTCAAATAGGATTATTCAAACCATGTCAAATATATGTGAACGCACGCTTAATGGACTGAAATTGAAAACATATTTGATCCAGAGTAAAAGGAGAGGAGACACAATGGCTAGAGAGAGTTCAAAGGGTTTCCACGTTGTTTAGTCACACCTTGTTTATGGAAAGAGGAGGGACCCTTGTTGCCCCTATATAATGGAAGGGGAGGGGCCTAGGAGAACACACCTCAACTCCAAGCCGCCCCACCTCCTAGGATTTCAGCCGCCCCTAAGGCAGTCTCGTTTCTCCTCTCCTCCTTAGTTTTGGTGGAGTTCTTCGTGAGCTTTGCCTCCTCTTCTATAGATTGGATCTACAGATTGGTTTTTCCTTCCTCTGCTGAAATGGTGAGAAGCTAGCACCTCCCTCTCGGTGATTCCGGTCCCGTAGGCGTGGATACCTTGGAGGCGTCATTGCTTTAGCGCTAGGACGAGCCGCTCGAACTGCGAGGAGGAGGAGGTAGTACGACTACTCTGCACTGACGCGTGACATCAACTCTACTTCCGCTACGGGTTTGCACATCTAGTGGTAATCTTGTGATCTATAACTTGTAGTGGTTCCTTGGTTATGTGGTAGTAATCTTTGAATTATGCTATCGTAGCCAACCCATAACCCAACATTAATGTACTCACCTAGCTTGTTGATTTGGCCAGATAGAGAAGACCTCTACTCTAAGGATGATGATAATATCTACGAATTTTAGGGCATAATCTCCAGTTGGTTGTCTGTCAGATATGGCATATCAGTGGGTCCACTCCATCGCTTGATTTCCGCTGTTGAACTTTATAGCCAATGAGCTACAGGTATATGCCCTTGATCATGAAGGTCTATTTATTTAAGAATATCATGTTGGTACGAGTATGTCGATGATATTCAAGCTAACTCTTGTGTACTGACTAATGATCCAGGGAACAGTATAGGAAACACAAGGGTTACCCGCTCCTTAAAACCGGGTAAGCCACACAGGCCACGGGAACCATGTGTGAGCCCAACCTTAATGGTCGGATCACCCCTGTGTTTAACTAGCAATACTCCCATGATCAATAGCTACTGCCTACGTAGAAATGAATATCATTCATCCATTCAATAAATGTTACAACACAATTGACCATTATGACCGATACTTACATTTAAGGCCAAAAGGCCGTTCTCAACATTTTTGTCTTGGTCTTTATCATGCTCAAAGTCTTCAATTCTTCACGAGCAACTTCGTTTTCCTTTTCTTGATCTTCAGTTTCAGCACTGACAATACTTTTTCTCGGTCTTGAGCATCTTGAGCTTCTTGAGAGGATTGGGGTGATTGAGATAAGTCCATCATCCCGAGATTTTCTTTAGCTTTGCAACCCAACCTGCTAGATTTTCTCATAGGCAAAACAATAAGTTTCTTCGGTTTCTTTTTAGCAGTGTTATGTACGGACCAATTTCAATATCATAAAATACTTTCATAGTTTTCTTAGAATTGACAGTGTCCATAATTAAATTCTGAGTTCTAAGTACTTGGTTTACTTGATTCTCTACCATTTTAGAATATTTTGCAAGATTGTGAGTGTCCTAATGACTATCATCTTTCTTATGAGTCAAGTTAGCAATTCTAGTTTCATGACTAGCAAGATTATTACTCACATCCGTGTTCACTTTCACCTGTTGTTCAACAAGTTTGCAAAAAGAAGTCTCAATATTATTAGGCATACTACCAATATTATATTCATTCTTGTGCGTACGATATTTCAATAAATTTATATTAATATCAGGAGGTTTTCCTTTAACAACATCAATCACATCAATAATAGGCGCTTTTTGTTTAACAACATTAATTGTGTTGATAGCTATCATTTGTGTTTGAGCAAGAGAGTGCACACTTTTACCTTTTTCTTTCGTTAGCTCATCAAAATATTTCTTTACCTTAGGTTTGAGCTCATACATTGTGGCATACCCGGTGTTAAGGCTGGATAATCCCTTGTGTTTACTGTACTAGTCCCGTGATCAGTAGCCGGTACACACAAGTTAACATGCATATCATTGTCATACACGCCCATATCAATATCTGATATATAGATAGACCGTCTAGTCGAGGTATTATACCTGTAGCCCAACAGCTAAAATCTTGTAGCAGAAAATAAAGCGGTGATGTGGCCCATTAGTGTGCCATACCCGACAGGCAACTGACTGGGGTTACGCCCTAGCTTTCGCGAACACCATCGTATCTCCGGAGTCGATACCTTCTTCGTCTAGCCAAATCAATAAGCTAGGTGAGTACATTGAATGTACTCGCAAGCATCCCGTAGGGGAAGTATAACATATGTATTTCATGCAAGGCTTCTTCAAGAAGGTGGCTCTACCATAAGTTGAATGTTGAGCGAAAAAGTAAATTCTCATTCGAAATATGATAGTAGTAGATTCAAAAACATTTATTAAAGCAAGCCCGTCTCTGGTGCCGGAAGTTACATTCAGGAAAATCTTCAACTAGAGGCCGATAACCCTTGTATTGCCTCAGGAAATCCTTACAGCCTAACCGTGCTACCGCCTTGCAACACGAGCTAGTTTTCACTTCTGCAGTTCCTCTCTACCAGCCTGTAGCTCAAACTGCATACTGTGGACACATCATGCCCACGTCCTTAATCCTATTCCCCAGATTTTACAACCAAAATTTTGTCTAACCAGTGTGTGGTCTTTCCAAGTTGTGTCCATAACTGAGGACGCGGCTATTCGAATAAATTTTAACACTCTGCAGAGGTTGTACGGCTTTGCCCACAAGATGTAAGTCCCCCTTGTTGCCATGGCCAGATGAGCACTCTTTATGAGGGGTGCCGGCAGGGTTATTACAATGAGATATTTCACTCATTTTCACGTTTATGTTCAGCAGTCCCCGACACATAACCCGAAATAGAACTCATCTTTGTGTCGAACAACTTCCCACGTAGCCACGCAGAGGTCCTCTAGGGATAACAATTCACCTAGCACTTTCTTCCTACTGCCCACGGGTCCAGACACTAGCACTCGACAGGGTAATTAGCCAAGTCCTCCCCACAAAGGATATGTGGACATACGGGGTGAACTTGGTCGAGCAACACTTAGGCTCGGTTCTTAACTAATTCGAACAAAACTGCACATCATCTCCTCATAGCCATGTCTTTACATGCTATAACCATTCCTCCAATCTTCCCTTACCATTCTCACCCAAATCAAAATCATCCTCCATTTTATTTAGAGTTTTGGCAGATAATACTTTCAAACGTTCACCTCAGAAGGTACACGCCTTCACGAGGGTTTTAATCCCATAACCAAATGGTTTCATGTGAATTTGGTAAAAATTAATTTTTTCCTCTATAGCTGATCAAAGCATGGCCATCGCCTATATCACTAATATTCTGCTGGTCATACGATGACCGACTATGTATTACTAGGGTTACAAGGATCTGGTTCTTGGACCTAATTCATATGCAGTTATAGGGTATATCTAGATCTAGTATAAAATATTACTGATACATACATAGCATGCAGAGTTGCAAACAAAATATTTAAGTTCTGAAACATATAGGAATCAACATGGTCCTTAGCAGGTTTCAAAATAGTTTAAAATGTTAGGTGACGAGCCTTCTGAAGCAAAACATTGAAACAAAATACCTCCTTTTAAAGTGTATGAAGATTCTAGGGTTTTGTATCTCCCATGTTGCAAAACATAGGATATTTAAATTTTAATACTCTCTGGAGTCAAAGGGTTATGCTTGATTCTAGAAAATTTTAGGAGAAAGGCCTGATTAATTTGGAGCTGGTTGATAGAGATAGGCATACGACATGTGTAGTTGGACTTTACTCAAATTTGAAATTCAGATATCTTCAAAAATTATTGACGTGTTGACTTCAGGTAGGGTTTGAACTTACGAAAATATGGGAAAAAGAATTAGGGTGTCCGGAGTTGAGACGGATGAGAAATGGAATTCTGAAGTTGGGTCGGGAGAGAAAGTAAGAGAGGGGGAAAGAGTTTCAGGTCTGGTGGCAGAGGTGACGACGTAAACGCAACCTAGGAAGGCGCCTTAGGCGTTGGAAGGCTGAGACAGTGTGTTTTCAGAAAGATTACGCTTTTCTTATCAAAGAAATGTACTTCAGTTGCTAAGGAGAATGAATGCGTATTCGGAAATGGAAAGGGCATCTCCGAGAAGGCTCTGCCGCTAGCACTGGTAGCTGGGACCCGAAAGTCAGCGGCTGTCCCTAGCTGAAATGGTATTAAGCGTGGCAAAGCTCGATTAGGGCTTAAGCGAGGAGAAGAGAGAGATTGGCAGGGCCTCCTCGCGGTGGTGCTCGGAAAATGATGCCAGTGGCGAGCGGGGGGAAATGGGGCGAACTTCGAGGCGGGTAGATCTACCCAAGATCGACGGCGGTGGGGGTGTCTCCGGTGAGGTCTGGTGAGCGTGGTAGTGGTTTCCACAGGCGGAGGCGATGGAAACGATAGTGGTGGTGTGGAGCTTACCGGAGTGGCAGCCGCGTCGTGCTCCGTGGCGACGAGACGGAGTCCAGGTAGAATTGCCGGCACTACGGGCTTGAGAAAAGGTGCGGCGGCAGTAGCTGAGCTTGGAACCGAGCGAGTAGAGGTGTGCGGTGAGCAGTGAGCACGGCGGGGTTTGTGGCTTACTGGTTCTGTGGCTTGGTAGGAAATGGGAAGGGGCTTGGTTTGGCCCTTGCTGGTTCGTGCGGACGGGAAAACGAGGCGGTGGCAGAACACATCGAGGAAGGGTGGGGGTGAGGTGGTGCGGCGCTGCAGAGGAGAGAAACAGTGCCCGGCGTTGGCGGAGTGAGGGGACGGTCCCTGCGGTGGCTTGTTATCCGATGAGATGGCCAGGTGCAGCAGCAGAAGGGGTACGGGGGAGCGCTCGGGAGAGAGATAGAGCGGCTCTGGTTTGAAGATTTGGGGAAGGTAGCTCAGCTTGGGGAGAAAAGGGGAACGGGGCTCTGCTGGCTCTGCAGAGAAGTAAGAAGCTGAGGAGAAGAGGAAACGGAGGGAGGATAGGGACCAGTGGAGCTCGGTGAGTAGAGAAAAGAGCTCGGCTAGCCTTATAGAGCTCGTGAGGTAGAGGGAGCTTGGAGTAGAGGTGTTAATGGCGGCAGGGCACATGGTGCGACAGTAGTGGGGGAGTTCAGCGCGTGTGCAGCCGAGTCTGGAGCTGTAGTTGCTCGGAGGTTAGGCATCGCCTTGTACCAGCGAGATGGCGTGGCGGAGAGTAACAGTGCCGGACGGGTGCGGGAAGAAGAAAGAGGAGAATAGAGAAAGGAAGAAGAAGAAGGGGGAGTGGTGGAAGAGATAGCTGATTAGTGGGCCCTAGGTCCACCTAGAAGGAAAGTAGAGTGAGGTCGGTTGGTACAGCTTGGGGACAGGTAGCAAGCAGAGCAGGCATTCGAAGAGGGGAAAAGAATAGTTTCATAGATCAGAGAAGAGCTGTGCATTTGATCTGTTTTCCCGAGGGAAATTTCGTGAAGTAAAGGTACATTTTCTTTTTGTTTTGAAACTAGATCAGCTATATCTAGAGGAGGTATCATGAAGATTTACAAAACTTTTATGATATATGTTTTAAGGGAGAAAGAGTGAAGTTCATAATCGGCTGAGATTTACTCTTGAGAATATCTTAAATCTTTGACCATAACATGGGTGGATCGGTTATTGTTTTGAGCTAGATTTGGTGAACGTCACCTCCCATAGCTTTGATGGACTTTCCTGAATGCTGAGAGAAAGGGGATTAGGGTTTTAGCGCGTACGACGCGTGTTCACGAATACGCACAGACACCGAGAATGGGAGCTTGGAGATATACCATAGGGTTTCACAGGGAGAAAGGGAAACCAAGCGGGAGTTAGGGTTTTTCTGGATTTCACAGTTGCCCAAAACAAGCAAGCTGGATTTCAGAGTGCATGTGCCCACATGCACTTGAAAATAGAGCATGTATGAGGTGGCGATGAGTTTAGGGTAATCATAGAAGGTCATGGGGGGCTAGGGTTTGAGGAGTTATCACCGGTATACCCATGCATACGGTGGTGGTAGAATCAAACGAAGAGTTAGGATTTCGACCCGTAATCCAGAAAAAAGGGATAAGGGATTGCATATACACGTATAACTGAAGACAGTATATACGTGTATATCTTCATAATAGGGCATGGGAAAATTGTTGGTAAAAGTACATGGCACAAGAAAAGGGTTCAGGCCACATATATATGCAAAAGCACCATGTGGGCACTTGGGTTTCGGATGCCAGGGAGTCAAGATTTCGACAAGACAACAATCGAGAAGGATGGGAACAAGGCTTGCAGGTTTTAGGTTTAGCATCAACATGTTTTGACAAAAGTTTTTGATCGGGTATATTTCGGTTAACATTAACAGCAAAAGTTTTTGCAAACCCTAACTTTCGGGTTGTTAGAAAACATGGTGTCACATACATCCTTGGGTGGAGTTCAAGCTTTTCATCTTCATCAAAGTCAATGTTCCAACCTATATAATTATTAAGTTTCCTGCCTAGCATTTCTCGTCTCACCTAGAGTCATCTCCATTATGGAACCATTTGCACAACAACCTAGATGAGTTTTTCTACCAGGATTCAAATCCTTATAAAAAGATTCAGTAAGAATATGTTGAGGCAAATAATGAATAGGATAAGATCGACGTAACATGTTAAATTGCCCCCAAGCTTTAGGCAACTCTTCACCTTCTTTTTGTCTAAAGCCGATAATATGTTCCCTATTTTTAACAGTTTTGCTAGGAGGATAAAATTTCTTAATAGAAGCAATATAATATTGACTCCATTTTTAGTGCTACAAGGATCTAAGGAATGAAAGGAAATATTTTCAAAAGCAGAGCTTCCTGTGTTAAGTCTTTCTTCCTATCCAAACAGCAAAGGTTTTCGAGTTCACAAAGATGAAAAAAGGGGTTATCACTCTCATGACCATAAAAATTCAATGATCTAGCAAAGGTAATCAGATCAGGATCAATATCATAAGAAGCATTAGTGTCTTCATCATAGCAAATAGGTGACTCTCCAAAATCTTCTCTCCAAGAAGTAGGTTGTTCAATAATAGTTTTTTTTTCAAGTTTCTCAGCTTTAATAGCAGCAGGATTCACAACAGCAGTAGGACTAGCTTCAGCAATTTGCATATCACCAAATTAAGGACTAGTTTCTCCAAGTGTACGTGATGGTGATGATGGTTCAGATGTGGATGTGGGTGATTGTGGTTCAGATAGTGGTAGAGGTTTACTAGTAGCAATAGCAACCATATTATCAATTTGAGATCTAGATTTATCAGTTATAGCTCTACTAGCCTAATAATTTTGACCAGTGCGGGTACCAGAATTTTTAGCAGGAACTATATCAACTCTTTTTCCAGGATCAAGTTTCTTACCAACGATAGTATTCTTAACAGCAGCACCAAACTTATGCAACTAAACTACAACTACTACTGAAACAATAAAGTAAAAGATAATAAAATTCAAGTGCGTGAGAACTACCACTAAGCACAATGTTGTTCTCGGCAACGATGCCAAAAAATTAGCTTGATGGCCTGCAAGTGCATAGATCAATGTAGCATATTTTCACGGAAGTATTTCTAGTTAAATGTTGAACCCGCTGTGAGAACGCTATTAGAAAGTGGTATTTTTTCCACAACTACAGCATCACTCCTAATTGCACCTATATTTGAACTAGATAATTTCAAAGAATATATTTGATGGATTTTTGAAAATAAAAACAAGATAATAAAATAAAAAACAAAGTAAAGAGAGCGATAAACTACGATAAATAATAAATAAAGATGAATTAGGCAATACAAGAAGTGGTTCATGGGATCATGAAGAGATAGCTAATACACTGGATCAAAGCATAGAGCAAGCTGGCACATGTGATTCTTCATGCTCGGAAACCCCTCACCCTAGACTATCACTCAATGGGTAGTAGAATGGATGGCATGAATAAGTATTTAATATTTTACGATACGACGATAGTTTTAAGACCATGTTGCTCTGGCCCTAGACAACAAGCATTAAAGCTAGCAATAACAAATAACGCAACAATCAACGTCGTAGTAATCTAAAAAATTATTCTAATATTAAATACGAAAATTGCATCAAAGCATCTCAACACAATTCACCAATTCCGTCTATTCCATATGCCTACGGTGGACTACTCAAACATAATAAACTGATGAAAACAAACGAGTATCATCATGATGAACACGAAGAGGTACAACAGTAGCAACTCTCCAATATCAATTGGTGATGATCTCCCTTGGTGGTGGATGAAGCAATTGGCATCGATCCAGCGAAGAAGCGGCGTCCGACCTGAATTCTGGTGGATGTGAAGACAATATGTTGTTGCGACTGTGTGGGGCAATTTTCGTCTCAAAGGGTTGGCTCTCAGGATATGCACTGCTGGGAATAAATAGGTGAAGAGGCGGCGTTGGGCATGCCCTACAGGAGCAGCGCCAGTAGAGGGAGGCGGCCAAGTAGGCTGCCCCTCTTGGCCGTCTGGGCTAGGTGGGTCCCCCTGCTGCTCCCCTTCGATCAGTGTTCTCCCTCGTGTGCGTGGAAACAAAAAATTCACTTTTTCCTCAAAAATACGAAGTTTCCTACAACATTAAACAAAAAGATGGTTTTGTTGGACAACAACGTTAATCGGTAGGAAATGCAATAATTTCCTGTAGTAGATGAATAACTATAATAAAAAACATGGGAAATATTGATACGTTTTCGATGTATCACCTATAGCGTCCCTTCTTTGGAATTTAGAGCGGGAGAGGATTAGGTGGTGGATGAGGGATTAGAGACGCGATGGGTTAGGGAGAAGCTCACCGGAGGGCCCAGATTCATCCAAGAGGTGGTGGTGGAACTCCTCGCAGGAGGTGGGGAGGAAAATCCTCACGACCAGTAGAGAAGTGGAATGAAGGGGAGAGGAGAACCGAGGGAAGGAACAGAGATATGGGGAGGCTGTCTAGTAGGTCCCCAGGCTCGCTGGCATTGAGAGGAGGGTGAGGCTATTGGTAGATGATGACTGGCTCTAGCAAATGTTTGAACAAGAGGCAAATTTTCAAATAGTGCTGACATCTAAATTCATATCGATGGAACATGTCAAAAATGGGTTGCAGAAGAACAATAGGTGTTCTCTGAACTTATTGGGATTTTTCTGATATTAAAAACAGGTAGAAACAAGCAATGTTCAAATTTGGCTCAAATTTAAATTTGAAACCATTTAAGATTTTTGAACTTCACAGGGTGTTGATCATGTATTTGAGCTCAGGGGGCTAAGAGAGCGATCCCATGATTTTTGGGGATTTTTTTGAGGTATGAAAGTTAGGAAAACAACCTGGGATTCAAATCTAGCTCAAACAGATATTTGAATTATTTTGAAAATTTTGAATTGGACCGAGGTGATGAGCACAGAAATGAGCTGTAGGATATAAGGACATGGTTCTATGTGTTCCGAGATTTTTCTGAGGCTTAAATCTGATGGAACCATCATGGAACAAATGTATGTCAAATTCGGATTTGAGCTCTGTTTGAAAATATGAACTGAAGGTCATGACTTTATTTTGGAATCTAGTTAGGTTTGATGTCAGAAGGCTTGTGTGGTTTTATGGGGATTTGTAGAGGAGGAAAAGTAGCATGTGAACATAAATCATTGAATCAGCTTTATTTCCATTTTTGAATTTGGAAAATGAAAATTGATTCAAAAAGGGTATATACTGTGGAAGGATGTTATGGAAAGTTTGTAAATATTTGATTACTCATATTGCACTATTTTGGGAATATTTTCCTCAAATATTTCATAAAGGATATGTTGGCTAGAGATCTTTGGAAAAAATATGGAATTTAGGAAAAAGGAAAAAGGGAAGAATTATGGAAGGAAATGTTTTCTCACATGATTATGAAGTGATGGTGTGACCAATGTGGTGTCCTTTCGAGGGAAACTTGGGAGTGTAAGCAAAGCCAGAAGGATGCACATGCTTTCTCATATATCTGGGTTTTTCCTCTGCCCCGTATTACAACTTTAGTATATAGAACCCGTGTAGTATTTTTCGTTGCATGGGAGATTGAATATTGTTGAACCAAAAATATCTATAAGAAATAGAGAACATTTCCCTCTCTCATCAACATAAATTCTACCAAACATGGAACTTTATATCCAAGCCTCATTTTCATTTGGTACTCACCATAATGAAACAGTCCCGTAGACTAACATTCCACAACAGCGTACTTAGTACTAAGAAAACTAAGAAGTTTTATTGCTTCATATACATAACTCGGGCCTGACAGCTTTGTACGTGAACATCCTTTTTGTGTGGATATATAACTGGCAACATCAAGAGGAGATTGCACCTCTGGTGAAGAAGATGTTGGTCAGAGTATTAGCGATAAATATGAGTACCAATGAAACCTGACTAGGAACAGGCATATGAGAAAAGCACACGGATCCATGAATAACCTAGCACAAATGCTCATGGGAATGAGCATATTGTACCAAACATCTTCATTGTAGAAAGATGACAAAGTTCGCCTTGCACATGAAGATGCACCGAAGAGTCTTGCCACTTACCCGGAGACGTCAGGGGGCAGAACTTTGGATACTCAAATTGCTGAGTTCCTGGAGATGTTTAGGGAAAAGCAGGATGAGAAGAATAACTATCTTGGTTGCACAATCAATCTGAGCTTGATGTTTTCACAACCAATCCATACCAAGAATGACACCGATGTCACTAGAGATCAAAGCAATCAAAGTGGCGAGAAACTCTAGATTTCCCAACTTTGATGCAAACCCCACGACACTCTTGGTTAGTTTGCATTAAATACCCAGGTGAATGGATGACCATAGGGTTATGCATAACTTCACAAGAAATATCATGACGTTCTGCAAATCTTCTTGAGATAAATGAATACAAAGCTCCCGAATCAAAAAGAAGCGATGCAGGGTTTGAGTTAACGAGGAGCATACCTAGCACGACTTCTAGTGCCTCCTAAGCTTCTTTAGTGACCACGTGATTCATGCGACCTCAACCAACAGATTGGGGCTTGGGGTTCACCTTCTTGGGTGGAATGGTGCCTCGGCCTTGACCTTGCCCCAGGTTAGGTTGAGGTACAACATTCTTGTTCTGAGGGCCTTCACGTGAATAATGACCAGGTTGGCCACACATGAAGCAAGCGCCACCGGGCACTCGTGGAGCGAAATTGTCAGGTTGTTCACTAAATGTCCTCAGTTGGAGGTTCTAAACAGATGGACAACGAGCAAAGTTGGATGGCCTCTGATAGGAACTAGCACGATTAAACACACTAGAGGGGATCTAGACGCGTCTTTTCTATGTACCAGAGTGAGAGGGTCTTGAAGTGTCACAAATACGCTTCGTGACACATCAAGAGCTTGCTTCACATGCTCCAACTTGACAACCTTATTCAGCAAGGTCTAGAAACTGGGGAAGTCGAAGGCAAATAGATCGTATCAAATCTTAGGATTTAGTCTCTTGCGGAACTTCTCCTATTTCTCATTGTCGATGGCAACTTCACCCTAAGCATACTGATGCGAATGATTGAACTCGTGGAGGTACTCAATAATGAAGTTCAGCCCTTGCTTGAGATTAAAGAACTCCTCCTTCTTGACTTCCATCACCCCTTCTGGAATATGGTCTCCTCGAAAGGCTAAACGAAATTCTGGCAATGTGATGACAAGACTAGGTTCTTGCATGGTGAGGAAATTTTCCCACCATGCAATACTTTTAATACCTACTTTTATCTAGCCATAGTCAGTGACAACTGGGGTCGAGGTCAAAGTCCACCCAGTCAGCTCGGACCAGTAAAACCGGCTATTGGACCCATATGTCATTGACTCTATTTGAGTGAAACAGTTTAACCATGTTTTAAAAGAAAGTGGTCTCACCAATTAGTGAATAAGTCACACACTGTTAAGTTAATCATGGGATTAACCCTAATTAACCAATTGACTTGATGGGCACACCCATCAGTACCTCACCAGCGTTTGAAAGTTGGTGGGTTCACTAGTACAGAAAAGCTTATCCAAGTCAGTTGAATTTGGTCATCTTAGGCGGTTATTGCCTCCGCCTCCAAATAGTGGTTGCTGATATGTGGCACATATCAGAGGCAATTATGCAACCACCTCGGATTACCATCATCCGAGGCGACTGCCATGCAACTAACGATATCCGAGGCGGTTTCCATGGGACAAATGCCTCGGATAATGGACTATATATTATCCGGAAAAAAACTCTACCTGGTAGTGCCGGGTAGGGTTTCACTAAAACAGCTGTAACTTTTGCATAAGTTGTCCGTTTTGGCTCCACGACCATTGAAAATGAACCTTATCTGAGGCAGTTGTATTTAGCCCTCCACCTCCAATATATATTCGAGCCGGTTGCGGTAGAACAACCGCCTCGGATGACTTCATTATCCAAGGCAGTTGTTCCCAAAGTCCTTATCTGAGGTGGTTGAATTGTGGTAACCGCCTCAGATATCAGTTATTGGAGGCGCTTCAGCCCAATCGCCTCGGATAAGGCACCTCGGATGGATAGTTCTGTACTAGCGGTTGTGCGCGCTCGGCCGGCCGCACACGAGATTGAGCGCTGGCGCGTTTCAGCATCAAGGGCTCATCAAATTTGGTTCCCACAGTCCTCACATACCCAGTGGTGGTGGCACGGGATCCTATGATCATCGGTATCACACTAGTGAGGTGCTCTAGTGGCAACAAGCAGCGGTGCTTGGTGACTTTGGTTTCTAGGACAAAAACCCATGAGCCGAGGCTTGGGCTGGACAGAGAAGTCTCACCAGAAGGTAATACAGTGGTCGGAGGAGGTGATGGAGCTCTGAGGTGGCGTAGTCGTCTTTAGCGGCAGACCAGGAAGCTCGTTAGTTAAGTCACACTCCTATGAATCAAAGCTGATAAAAAAGGAGATGAGGGATAAGAGGGGTCCACTGAAGCTAAAGAAACTGACAGAAGACACCAGGGCTCACTAGAGTAGACAAAGCAATTGCGACAAAGGTCGACCAGAGGTGAGGAAGACGATGATTGATCTCCCGGTTCAATGAATGAAACGTCAATTCCTTCTAGGATTCTGCAATTCAGATGCTTGGGAACCTAGACGGCAAGGTTGTGCATCGAGAGAAGCATGGTGGCTACGTGGACACGATGAGAAGCTCACGACGGCACTCGGGAAGTCGTTCGTGTTCTGAGTAAACAAAGGAGAGAGAGAGAAAGAGACTTGCATGGTAAGAAAGAGGAGAGCACACTGAGTTTAACCATGTGATGAATCAAAGACAAGATCGACTCTTCAACGATAGCAATCAAGAAGGGATCTGACAACCGGAATTTGGTTCGCCAACGATCAAAACGTCTCCAGTGCATGAATCATGGCGCCAGGGATAGGGATGGACGCGGCGTGGCTTGGCAATCACGTTGGTGAAGCGGTGGAATCTGAGGTGGCCTACTGCACTGGAAGCAGGAGGTGGCCGTGGCGACGGCGCGCGCGACACAATGGATCTAACAAGCAGGTCCTGCCTGTCAGCATCTCATCATGCTGGCAGATGCATGCCCAGCGGCATGCCCCCTACACTGGGCACCCTGTGCGGGTTGGGTTTCGACCTAGTCCGTCCGAGATTTGGATATTTTTCTCTTTTTCTTTTTATTTCTGTTTCCTATGTTGAGTCCAACGTATTAGAAAATTTTCTTTATTTTCCCTATGATGCAACTAAATAACTTATACTAGTTATATCTATATTTTTAATTCCTGTGTAATAGGTGTATATATAACAAATCATAGTTCCTACATTTTTCCAGACCCTATGAAAACCCAGACAATAGAGAAACTCTTGCTTCTCAATCTTTATTACAGGTATGTGTTTGTGTGGGGGCATCGGACGGTGGATTTGAGATTTGCTAACCCTAGCGCAGCCGTGTAAACAGGATCCGACGCCCGCTCAAAATCCCGGCCGGCTGCAATCCCATCAACTCTGATTCGGTGATTCCTCTCATCTACTTAGATCGATCGACGGAGAGAAGTGCTGAAGACGAAGAGCGTGGAGGCATCCATCTCAAGTCAGGGAGGGATGGATGACAAGAGCGACTACCTGCCCCGCCGTCCGCCTGCTTACGGCTACCCCGACGACGACGATGCCGCCCCACGGCGGCGGCACGCCTACTTCACCGACCGTGACAACGCCACCACCGCCAGCTGCGACATGAGGGGCCTCGGGGGGAGCATCAAGGTCACCTTCTGCACCGCCCACCCGCCGCGCGTCTCCTACTTGTGCGTCCACACCACCACCTTCGACCACACCGCCTTCGCCGTCGAGCCCCACGTCGATCCTCGCCACGGAGGGCGGCCTCGTCCTCCTCTGCGTCATCCTCGGCGGTCCATCCGACATCTTCCAACCCCGCAAGTTCGAATACTTCGTCTACGACACCGGCACCAAGGGAAAGGACGGACGCCGCCCGTCGCTCAAGCACCTTCCACACCCCGCCCACAACAAATTTGATGAATTCACGGTTGCCCTCGTGCGCCACTGCAGCAACCACCGCCACGGCGCCAGCAACCATGACGGCAGCAACCGCCGCCACGGTGCCAGTGGCTTCACACTGCGCCCCCATGGAGCCAGACAGGAGGACCACGACTGTGGTGACTGTAACTACGTCATCGCCACAAAACTCTTTCAGATCGACAAAAGAATACCTCATGAACTCTGCCTATATCACTCTGAGACCGAGACCTAGAGCACGAAGCCGGTGACAGCGCCGGAGAACGCGTCATACTATCACCACCATTCCACGAGCAAGGCAATCAACATCGGAGGGGAACACGGCACAGTGTGCTGGGTCAATCTCTGGCAGGATATCCTCTTCTGCGACGTGCTCGCTGATAGCCCCAAGCTTCGCTGCATCAACCTGCCGCCGCCGATCACAGCAAGACTGGGGCACGGCGATCCAAATTCGGTCCGGAACGTTGCCGTCGTCGATGGTTTCATCGAGTACACCGAGCTGCAACCTCACTACGTGCTGGGCTCATTCACAGACGACGGCGGCGTCACCTTCGATGGCTGGAAGGCCACCAATTGGAGCATGAATATCACTGAATCTTTGGCAGAGACTTGGCAGTTGGCACAGGGACTACGAGCTCGATTCCTCTGAGATCTCTGAATCTTCCCTGCCTAAACTGCAGGTCGATGCGGATACTGCAGCAGCTCAACCAACCTTGCAGAGACTCCACATTGGCATGCCCAACCTGAGCCTGCAAGACGACGGCATTGTTTACTTCCTCACCAAGATCGACTATCGGGACAACGAACACGCTGCATGGGTGCTTGCTGTTGACATGAGGAACAAGACGATACAGGGAGTGGCTGAGTTTGGAGCCGAAAGAACTGTTGGTTTAGCCGAGGCCTATATTGCAAGTAGGATCTCCAAATATCTCAAAGTTGGTCCAGGTAATTGTTTATATTTTGCTGGTGCCTAACTGTGTTGTTATATACTTTCAAATGTCCTTTAGGTGGCATATTTACCATGGGATAGCAGAAAACCTGTAAAGGATAAGGTAGCAGATTGGTACATAGTTTTTTTTGGGGTGGTGGTGATGATCATCGTAGTGTAGGTTTTAGGGAGAATTATCTGAATTCAAGTAAAATAAGATAGCATGGAGTGCTAGGTGAGGATACCGTTCCTCTCAAGCCAAGTTTGGTACACACTTGATACAGCTGATTGACGAAGACCTTGTGAGGTGTTAAACATATTATATGGATGTAGCATGTATACAAACGAAGATAGCATGAGATGGAAGAAGATATACAACCAATACCCAATCAAACGCCAGCTATATATGGGCAATTTGGAGATCAAAAGTTTCCTCTGGTGCCGTATTAATAATGAAGTACTCACCGGAACAAATCTCAAAAGGAGGAAAGGAAAGAGCAAAATGCGGCTTCTGCTTTGACAAACAGAGCACATATCACTTTGTGTTGTTGCATTCTAAAACTACAATTCATTCATAGATTCTCGACGCCTTTATCAAGCCGTGTTTTTCCAGTAGTGATTTTACAGGGAAGGTTTAAGTAAGTGTTATATTGCGACTGCTACATATATAGTTGTTTATGGATCGGTTTTTTTTATTACTGAAGACATCCTATTTTGTTACACCAGGTACAAAGCGAGAGCAGAAACGACAAGGGATGTGGTTGATGGGATCTTCCAGCAAGAAGCAGCATCGGATGTCCATGGCGACGAATGCGGTGTCCTTTCCAGGGCATCCTTGAGAGTGTGAGTAGAGCCAGCAGGACGCACAGGCGGAAGAAGGAGCTGAAGATATGGTCTTATTCTAAGTTTGGGTATGATCGTCGAGGACGGTAGTGAATTATCATGTTTCACTGTTATATCTAGCTAGATTATCCTTTGTTTTGTTGGTCTTTTGTTTACCTTTTTGAACTCCTTTAGCGGTCTGGTCTCTCCTTGAGTTTGGGCTCTGGTTACCGTGCTAAAAGATCTAAATTGTTCACTGTTATATCTAGCTAGATTATCCTTGCGTTCGGGCGCTGGTTACCGGGCTAATCGGGCGATCGGCATAATCGGGAAGACGTTATCGTCTTTTGACGAAGACAACATCACCCCGTGTTTTGGATTTGGGGATAGTAAGGCTCTCTTTTTTCATTCCTTATCCATTAGAAATGACTTCTTACTGAATGATCGCTCACTTGCCATGAATTCATTTGCTTCCAGCGTCAACGCATGATCGAGACGTGTTCAGCTTCTACAGAAACAGGCGAGCGTGCATCGGCGTCCCGGAAGTGCTTCAGAGATACAGAGAAATCGCCATCAACATGCGGCTATCTGGTATCATCTGGCAGTCAGCTTGTTCTTTCTACTGGTCGCTTTTGCTGAAATTAGTCCTGTATCTCATCGTCTCAATGACTGGTAAAATTATGATTTAGGTCCGACATCTTTAGCTCCAATAATAGAAACTGCGATGGGAATAGTTGAAGAGTCTGGCCATCAGTATCACATCCTACTGATAATAGCTGATGGGCAGGTACGCCATTTTCTGTTGCTTTTACAACTTTCAGCCTTTGTCTGCATGTAGATAAGTTGCACTCTGTCACTGTGACATGAAGTCTCTCAGAACTTTATTGACCGTTTGATTCTCTACTAATTTTTATGGCTGTATTTCTCATGTCATCCCAGGTTCCAAGAAGTTCCGGTGCTCATTGCGCAGGCTACCCGGAAGAAACAAGATCAGAGAACTACCTAGAAAAAAGGACTCTTGAGGCTCTATTACATGCCAGGTAATACCGGGAACAGGCTTTATAGAGCCAACTTAAAGTCATTGCTAAGTAGATGTTTCTATTACTGGATGACCGAGTGGACGAGTACAACAATATTGGTTTACTTTGTTCTGAGAATTTACCTGTCAAATAAACTAGCCCACAATCATACATACTTGTGGATATCATATGACCCTGTCACATGGTTTGTGACTGCAGTCATTTCCCTCTGTCTATTGTCCTTGTCGGAGTTGGCGATGGGCCATGGGATGATGATCTAATGCACGCAAATGACAGCCGACGCCGATTCGATAATTTCCAGGCGTGTAGCATCGTCATAAATTTGTTCCTGCAAGCAAGAGGATATTCTCGATCATGTGCTAAATTTAATCTTCACTTCGTACTGCTTAATTTCAGTTCGTGGATTTCACCAAGATCATGTCAACAGAAATGTCCCAAGCTGACAAGGAGGAACGATTTGCGCTGGAGGCGCTGAAGAAGATACCTACCCAGTACGCGGCGATAATCAGCCAAAGGATCAGGTATATATTCAGAGAGTGAAACTGATGCAGATAAACATGTTTCTGGCTATGGAATCTGATTCTTTCCTTTCAATGGACTGACTGATCTTCAGCGATCTGGCTGAGAGGGCGCCTACGAGGACACCTCTTCCACCCCCTTCCTGAGCCGTTTCTTTGCACAGGAGACTAGAAGAAGCAGAAGTTAATAACCGGCTGACGAGTAGTCTCTTACTGAAACTATGATCTCAAGTTCTGAAAGTAGCTTAGCTAGGTACTTTCTGATCCTTGCGATCATGGATATCAATCATACCCAATATCATGATTCATGTGAGATAAGTTGGGGAAAGAGGGAGATGACTATATATGCGATCATGGACCTACATGTCAGTGATACATATGGTGATATTTTATGAATACCATTTGTTAGATACATTTTTCTAGAAAGAAAAAGGTGACCATGCCGTGTCGGTTGGGCAGGGTGCCGGTGCTGTGGTCGATCGTACTAGCATCGCTCTCTGTATTTTACTCTTCCTTATTTGACTCTGAAATTAAGTTTTAAAAAGTGTAAAGTACACCTGTGGTTTTTTAACTTGCATAGTGCGATCATTTTAGTCTTTATAATCTTAAAATGCATAAATAATCTCATAAACTCTGTAAAAGAGTCCACAGTAACTGTCCAGACCTCGATTAGCTGGCAATTTTATCCCATGTGGCATAGGTGAACTGGCTCTGTAATCTGACATGGCATCCACGTATGATTTGTTCTCTCTTCCCCTCTCTCGATGTTCTCTCACCGAGTCAGCGGCGACGAACGGGGGGTCGACGCGGACAGGACACTACGGGCACGGAGATGTCAAGCTTGTTGCGCGGGGTTGTTCGCGCGCTGGAGTAGATGGACGAGTAGGGACGAACCGGAGTGGGACTCACCGGAGATAGAGATCGACGCGCCCGGAGCTCGGCCGGAATTGGCGATGACGGCAAAATTCCGGCGATGCAGTGGACGGCGTGCGCGGAAACCTTGGGGCTTTGGCTCCTCGTGCCCTCGCGGTCCTCGGGGCGGAAGAGTAGAGCTGAGGCGGCTTCGTCTCTCCCGGACGCGGTCGGCATCATCTGATACGGGCGGCGAGCTCACCCGCGAGCACTTCAGATATCAAGCAGTCGCCACCGAGCCTCGTTGATTTGCCCGTCCGCCTGCTTGATTTGCCCGCTGCTGCTTCTCCTCCCGCTCCTTCCTTACTAAGCTCCCACGCACGGCCTCTGGTTTCCGTAGTCACCGTGGAGTGCTGCTGCCATTCTTACCCAATCCGCCTCTCGCTCCTCCTCGGTCTCCATAATCTCTGAATCGAGTTCCCCATCATCGGTAACACGTTTTTCACCCGTCCCATCTCTCTTTCCCGAGCTGCGCCACTGCATCCGCAGCCTGCGTCCTCTCCGATGGGACACTCAATTTGAGGTGGTGTGTGCAACTGCAATTTAATCTCGGGTCAGTTCTTGCTGCCAGTTCCAAGATCTTTGATATATCAACATGACTACGATATCATCCAATTAATCCAACCAAGTTTCTTGATTACACACCACTGCCTACGTCATCATCAAATTAGTCTCTCCTCTGAGTTCATGCAGCCCTCACTACCATTTGGCTGGAGCATCGCCGGAGAGCTGCCTTCGTGCTCTGCTCCCTGTTCCCCCGCTGCCAGCACCGCCGCCGGCTAAATCCACCATGAAAGCGTCACTGTTTCTCTGCAAAAATGGAACCCTGAGAGTCTACGGAGCCTTCCCGTACCTTCCGTTGCCGCCGCCTGCAGACCGTCGATGATGGAATCGTCCTGTACCTTAGAGCTGGGAAGAGAACCGGCGAGAGAGGGGAAGAGACAGAAGAGATGGTCAACGAGTGGACACCACCTAGGATTACAGAGCTATCTTATCTGTCCACGTGGACTAAAAATGCCAGCTAATCTAGATTTAGACCGTTATAGACCTAAGGATGACAATGACGAGGAGCCTTCGGACCCGTTATCCAAATTCATGACTCTATCCTGCACACCCACGAAGGCATGTACAGATATAGAAGCGTGCTTATGTATAAACCAATGGATACAGTATAATTATATTATTTAGTTTTAGACTCAAAATTATTTGACAAGGCACAATTATAAAGACTAACAACCAGCCACACAATATAATAGTTACTAATACGTTTTACATCATTTAAACCCCACATGTCATAACATATTTATTTGATTTTTTTTACCCTTTTTTGATACCCATTGGATACTTACATGTACAAATTGGTATTCATGCCCTATCTAAATCTTATCAGATACTCATCCACGAAAACACATGGGTTTTGAGTGTCATCTATGCCTCTACCCAATCGAGTCACATATTCATGGGTACGTGAATCCATGCGTAAAATTGCCATCTTGAGATTGACTTTTTTTTAGTGGGTAGTGTATGTTTTCTAAGAGTAGAAAGACTAAAACGATAGTGTAAGTTTAGAGATCGCTGATGTATTTTACTAGAAAAGTAACTCTCCGAAATTTGGAACGGCCTTATAGCCCAAGGAATTTTTCTTTTCGATCCAAGCGGTGCATTTTTCTTGGTTATAGCCCCAACCATCGTGGCTAAAAATGTCTTGATGGATCAACTGGTAGAGTCTACATCTCCCAAGACGTCCAATTCGACGAAACAATTTTTTCCTTTTGCCACTCAACCAGACCAAACTTCTACAATTGTTTCTCATACCCAGGATTCAGCTCTCCTTTTACCTTTCGTTTCTGAGCCAGCTATACTAGATATGTCTCATGTGACCAATGACCATTTACCAGCTGTTACTAATCCTCCGCTTGCAAACATCGTGCCTATTGCAGATATGCAGGAACAGGACTCTGATGTTGCTATTTTTTCACCACTTCAGGCATCATTAGTACAAGATGTTGAACCTGCTTGAACCTGTCCCTGTCTCTGAACCTGAACCTGCTCCGGTGCCTCCTGCTTCTGTGCATCCCATGCGCACCCGCTGTGCAACAACATCCTACAACACCGCAAGTTCACTAATGGAATGTGCCATATAATGTTCACAAATGAGCCTTCCTTGTTGAGCCTTCCTCGTTCTCACAGGTCGTTGCTTCACCTCACTAGCAAGCAGCCATGGATGCAGAGTTTGCAGCTTTGCTCAAGAATGAACTTGGTAGCTTGTGCCTTCACATGTCGGACAGAATGTCGTTGGGTGTAAGTGGGTTTATAAAATCAAGCCAAAGCCTGATGGTACAATGGATCAATACAAGGCTCGGCTCGTTGCTCGTGGATTTACTCAGCGCTATGGTTTGGCTTACAGTGATACCTTCAGTCCAGTCGTTAAACCTGCTACTGTCTGGTTAATTCTCTCTGTTGCAGTCTCGCGTGGATGGAGCCTTCGATAGGTTGACATTCAAAATGCCTTCTTGCATGGTGAGCTCCAAGAAACTGTGTACATGCAGCAACATCCTAGTTACATTGATCAAAGGTACCCTCATCATGTTTTGCAAGCTGAAAAAATCCCTATATGGCCTAACAAAGGCACCACGATCTTCGTTTTCCAAGTTGAGTCAAAAATTACAAGAGCTGTGTTACCACGCGCAAAGGCTTCTTTCCCCTTTCCTCTTCTACAGTAGAGAGAGGCGAAAAAGAAGCCCTCGGTCTTCGGTCTTCCGCCATCGAGTCCGGCGGTTCCCCTCCCTTCCGGTCGCCGTTTCGGTGGCGGAAGGGCAGGGGAACCTTGGATCTTTGATCGGTGTGTAGATATGTCTAGCGTGTCTAGGGTTTGTAGCCCCAGCGGCGTCGTTTCGGCGGCGGCGGCGACGCTGTTGGGCCTTTTTGTCTTCTGGCTCTAGTCCCGTTTCGGTGCTGTCCCTCCCGACGTCATCGAGGAGTCAGTAATGTTCTCTTCGCGGAGGAGTCTGGGGGTCGTCTCTGTTGCAGCTCCGGTGGCAGCGGCCTCGACCTCGACTCTTCCGCTGATGGCTGCCTCCCTCCGAGTTCAGGCGAGTTGCTTCTTCGGCTTCGGCTCGTGGATAGTCCAAATTCATGACTATCCTGCTTCCTGCCCACCCACGAAGGCATGTATCAAGATCATCAGACGGGATCAGACGGGATCGAGATCATCAGAAATCAATCACCGGCGCCATCCGCGAGACTTCATCGGGCAATGAACATATCCATGTCCATGTCGAGGCACCTGCTTCTCCCCGGTGAGGCTCACACGCCCATCCAAGACTACGTCGCCTCCATCCCGGACGCGGTGGTCCGTGCCACGCCGGGCCAACGCTCGCCGGCGGCCGGCCTGGCCGACTGCCGCCTCCTCCACGAGGAGGCCCAGCTGCTCATGTGGCGGCTCGTCGACATGATCAGGTCAGCCGGTCCCTGGCCGCCCCCAACGCGTCCCACATCGTCGTGGCCACCCCGGCGGCAGACGACGACCAGAGGCGGCCCAAGCTGAAAGGCGTCACCTTCCTCCCCAAGTCCGAAGCCCTGCTCGCGGCCAACTACGCCGCCATGGCCGCCGTCTTCCACACCTGCATCCTCCGCGGCCTCGCGCCGCCGTGGAGGTCGGCCTCATGCTGCACCACATGGAGAACCACGCCGCCGGAGATGCGCTTCCTCATCACGCACCACCCGTGCCTGGTGCCCCTGGAGCACCGCGGCGAGTACTACGCGCGCGCGTTCGACCACGTCTGGCACGTCCTCTACGGCACCGACATGGCCTGCTTCGCTACGTCCTCAAGAACCTCGGCCTCCCTCTCGACTGGCACCGCCGGTTCGGGTCCAACGCCTGCCTGGCGGGCTTCTTCACGCGCCACCGCCGCAGCTTCCGCTGACAGATGCTAACTACGATGTTTACGCACACGATCACTTCGAACACGATGATTTTGGTGCTACAAAAACTGGCAGCTTTTCTCGGTTGTATTGACTTGCTTATAAAGGGAAAACGGCGATGCCGAAGCATGCGCACGATCCGCTATGTCCGCGCCATCCCACGGGCAGATCGTGGAGCTTTGACAAGGTCGTGGCGAGCTCGATGCGGACGAGCACATCTCAGCTCGCACAAGACGCGCACGACGCACACAGACGTGGGCTCGTGCTCTACGCTATGCTGATCGTAAAACAAACTAAACGATAAAGATGCAAAGGAGACTAGCAGCTAGATTATGCAACAATCACCTCCCTAATCTAGGTGCTCGGCTGCTTGATCTCGACGATGCCTATCTGCGCACGCGGCTCCTGGAACCGCACGCGCCCGAGTGATTTAGTAAGAATGTCTGCCAGCTGCTCCTGAGTGCTGACATAATCCACGGCAATCTTCCCGGTCTCAACACAATCACGGATGAAGTGGTACCTGATGTTGATGTGTTTGCTCCGATCATGGAACACGGGATTCTTGCAAAGCTGAATCGCAGACTTGTTGTCGACGCGGAGTCCAGCGGGAAGTGGCTCTTGTTTTAGGAGATCACCAAGAAGACGACCGAGCCAGACGCCCTGGCAGGCAGCAGTCGTGGCGGCGATGTACTCCGACTCGCACGACAAGAGTGCGATAACCTTCTGTTTCTGGGACTGCCAGCTGATCGGGCAGGTGCCGTAGAAGAACAGCATCCCCGAAGTACTCTTGCAGTCATCCACGTCCCCTCCCATGTCTGCATCGCTGAAACCATGAAGAACAGGTTCTGTCTTGGCTTTCTCGTACCGGCAGCCGAACTGCCGAAGTGGCGAGTGCCGGCGATGTACCGGAGCAGGCGTTTGACGGCGCTCATGTGTTCTGTCTTCGGCGCCTCCATGAACCTACTGACATACCCGACCGCGTAGGCGATGTCCCGCCGGGTGTGTACCAAGTAGCGGAGGCTACCCACGAGGCTGCCGTAGAGAGCTGCGTCCACCAGCGGGTTGGAGCTCGTCTTCGTGAGTTTTAGACGTGCCTTCATGGGAGTGTGGTAGGGATTTCATCCCTCCATTCCCACCTTGGCGATGATCTTTGCGGCATACGCTGCCTGGTGCATGGTGATGTAGCCGTCGCCCTGATGCACCTCGATGCCGAGATAGAAACTCAGGCGCCCGAGATCGCTCATCTTGAAGAGCTGCAACATCTCCTTCTTGAAGTGCTCGACGTCGGGCTGGTGCGCGCCGGTGATCAGCAGGTCGTCAACGTAGACGCCCACCATCAAGGTTCCCGTGTCAACGCGGACGTAGACGGCATGCTCCGACTCACTCCTGTGAAAACCAAGAGACAGCATCGTGCTATCAAGCTTGGAGTTCCACGCTCTGGGAGCTTGCCGAAAGCCATACAGCGCCTTGTTGAGTTTGAGGACTTGGTGTTCCCGACCGTCGACGAGGAAGCCGGGGGGCTGCGCGACGTAGACGTCCTCTTGGAGCTCGCCGTTGAGGAACGCGCTCTTCACGTCCATGTGATGCACCTACCATCCATGGCTAGCGGCGAGGGCAATCAGTAGACGAACGGACTCGAGCCGAGCCACGGGCACGAATACCTCGTCGAAGTCCACGCCGGCGATCTGCACGTACCCTTTTGCGACGAGCCGGGCCTTATGCTGCACAATCTCACCAGCAGCATTTTTCTTCACCTTGAATACCCACTTTAGTCCAATCGGACGGTGACCTGCAGGAAGATCGGTGAGAGCCCATGTATCATTTTCTTCGATGGATCTCATCTCCTCAAGCATCGCTCGACGCCAGCAAGCGTGTGGCTCCGCCTCGGCAAAATTGGCCGGCTCATCGCCAGCCACCAGGTACAGCTCGTCGGCGTCCAGCTCTATGTCGTCGGTGTTGTCGAGCAGGTTCTGCAACGTCCTGTAGCGCCGCGGTGCTTCTTCACCTAGCGGCACCGGCGTGGGATTCGGCGGATGGGAGCAGAACTCCACACCTCCCGAATTAGTTGATGACGAGCCCGGTGTCGATGCAGCCGGTGATGCCGGAGTGTGCGGAGTGGCCGGTGCTGCCGGCGATGGCGCGTCGTGTTCATCCCCGGGTAACCATATGCACATGGAACATCAGATCTTCTTGGCGTTCAAATTGATGCAGCAATAAACGCTGGTTTGCTTTCTCCTTGAACTTGTGATTTCTTTGAAGAGGATATTTAGAGCATTGATCTGTCTTGCTTTTGCCTTATCTTAATCTAAATTTATCTCTGACAAATGGTAAGATGAGTTCTAGTTTGTTTGCTTTCTTGCAGGAAACAGTGGTGGACCAGCCTTTAATGAGCAAGGGGAATGCATTGGAGTGGCATTTCAGGTACTTTTGCTGGCTATTTGGTCAGGTAGCTGATGTGTGGATATAACTGATGTACATACTATAGTGTGTGAAAACCAATCTGGTGTCATACCAAATATCAATTCAAATTATTAAAACAGACTTAAGTTTGGGATCAGAAAATCTCAGGTTTTATGGTTCTGTTATATTAACTCGGATCGGATTTTACTTGATCATGGATTAGAATTGCACCAATTTCACATTTCATAAGCCATACCCTACTTTGTTTTTCCACTCAACATAAAAGGTAAAAAAAATCGCCGGTGCAGTGGCTTTTCAAAAGCACTTACATTAACTAATTAGCAATCTCTATTTTAGATCCAAAACTACAATTTTAAAATGGGTAAAAATTTCACAGCAGAGCAATGATATTTTGGTTTTTACTATGCATACTATGATACAAATGCTTAAGTAAGAAGCTGATTTTGGGTATATCTGCGAGATGAATAGACATGGTTATAATATAAATGGACTCATATATTATGCATATTTGGGAACTTTAACATTGATGCATTGTATTTCCCAAATTGAGCACGAAAGATGGAAGCGGAGCTGTCCCTTTGCATCTAAAAATAGTAATAATTTCCAAATGAGTTGGATATCTTAATCCAAATCCAGATATAACATGAACCATCTAAGGATTGATTGTACTGTTGTCTGTAGGTAATGTGTAAGTAAGATACTAGATTAATCTTTCATCCCAAAAAATTTCTTGAGTAATGTTTATCTTCTGGTTTTTCTATTCCATTTTGTCATACTGTATTTTGTTTAGGTGTTCAGGTCAGATGAAGCTGAAAATATTGGATGTGTTATTCCAACTACAGTTGTATCCCATTTCTTGAATGACTATCGGAAAAATGGAAAATATACAGGTAAAGTATATTTCTTCTTTAGAAAAAAGCACACTGAAACTATGCCTTAGGTACTTGTTTATATATTGACTTATTACAGTCTGTTCATTTGCTTGCAAAATTGGTTTATAGGGCCAGCCAGCCATTTCAAGTAGATATTACCTCTCCACTGTTTAGAGTTATAAGTAGTAATTTTCACTAAATCCTTTTTAACCCCTTGACTATATTTATAAAAATTTCCTCACTGTGTGCATATCATGTATGCATTACTAAGTACAACTGTATTATGAGATGCTAGTTTCTGAGATGAGATTGCTGCAGTCTGTTGAAGTCGCTGTCCTCGATGTTTTCAAACATTCTGTAGGATTTCCTTGCCTGGGTGTCCTACTTAAAAAATTGGAAAATCCAGCACTGAGTGAAAGTTTGAAGGTACCTTCAAGTGAGGTATGCTGTCTATAATTGTTGAACTTCAGCTTGTGAATATTGAGATTTATTAGAGATTTGCGAATGGACTTTCTCATGCACACACAGGTACACACATCTCATTATTTTTTATGGTTTAGCCGAGCCGGTTCTTGCTGATATCTCTATAAATGGTGGCACTGGCAGCACTTTGCATCTTACTGTGTAAATGCTCATGTGCATCCATATTTGCAGCCACGAGATTATGACTTACAAAAGTATGGTGGATCATGGTTTTAATTATATAACGCCATGAGATATCTTGAATACCAAATAAATTTCCAAAAGAAAAGCATGATCAATAGATAAACTTTACCAGAATTGGGTCCTATATTCAGAATGGTGGTTGTAGATAGCTCCTGGTTCTCAGTCTCAAGCCCATTGGGGTAAAATGTGCATATAGTACTCCTTTTATCTCTTACACTGTTACATAGCATCTTCTGCGCTTCTGTCAGTTAGAGTGTTTGGAGCTGAGTTGGCCTAAGATCAGTCTAAGAAATTCATAGCTTTGAGGGACACTAAGTAGAATAACTGAGGAGAGTCGTTATCATCTTTTGAATCATGCATCCTGATGGCAGATCTCTTGGTGAACAAAATAGAGGCTGCCTTTGCCAACACTTAGATGTGCTTTCTTGTCATAGCATGTTTGTTGCATAAGGCAAGACCAGATTTTTAAAACTAGATACCAAATGGTTTGCACAGAAGTTAGTGAGTTGTGTAGGTTTCTGTCTTTCTGGTTCTGGTTACCTTGCAATCACCCATTCTCTCTACTTATTAAAATGCAACAGTTAAATAAGAGATATGATTTTTATCTAGCAAACAAAAAAAGGCCTTCTGAAAACTGCTCTCATTTTTGTCCTTAGCATTGAATAGTGCTCTAAGTTGTGTCTTTGTTTTCCTATAACATGCCATTTTAATTGGTTAAAGGGTGTTCTTGTCCACCGGGTTGAGCCTACTGCTCCAGCAAGCAGTGTTCTGCGAAAGGTAAACTGCACCTCTTAGATGGAGTTCACAGATTGAGTACCTTTTGTTTTTCTTCCTGCAAATATCTTTTTGAATTAATGCTTGTCAAAACAGTATTTGCTACATTTGCTTCACTTGTGTAAGTTGATCGGATATTTGTTTCTCCAGGGAGATGTAATAGCAAATTTCGATGGTGTCCCAGTAGGATGTGAAGGAACAGTACCATTTCGGTCCACGGAGCGGATTGCTTTCCGCTACCTCACAAGTCAAAAGTAAGTGCTTTGTCTTATTCTGGAGAAGATTTATCCTTCGCCTAATACTTTTGAAGTGCCTTTTCTTAACCTTGCTAATTTGTTTATATTCTCTTCTACAGCAGAACATGTTTTGTGTTTAATATATAAAGTATAGAAATGTGCATCCAACAATACCTGTTTCTAGTGGTCCGAAATTGCATATATGATACCTTACCACAATTCTATATTTCAACAACCTTAACGAGTGGACTTTGTGTCAACATCTGTGTAGATGTATATACATGTCACATTCTCTATCATTTAGATATGGATGGGTAAAAAATATCATTCAATCACCCACTGACATGTATCTATTTGATGTTACCTTCCAAACCTCCATTAGTGATTCAGTAGTGCAGAATCATAGAGCACTAAGCAGTCTTGATTATACGCGTACTGGTCTTTATTTGCTTAATCCCCTTATGTGTGATGCCTCTTTTACATTGTAAGCTCGCTCTGGACATTTATACCAAAGCTACAAACTTGTTCGATCTGAGGCATTCATTTTTGTCCAATTGATCTGTATGTGGATCTTATAAATTTGGCACACTAGTGGCATCCTTTCTTAACATCTGCAGAAAAGACAGTGTTCCAACATGAGGGCATGAGCTGCACTAAACAATTGATGTTTTATTAATCAGGTATGCAGGTGATGTTGCCCAACTAGGTATCATTCGGGAAGGCAACTTCATGAAAGTTCAAACTATTTTGCATCCAAGAAAACATTTAGTAAGATACTATAACCCGTCATCTTTCGTGAACAAAAAACTAGAAATGTAAATTTCACCGATTTCACAATTGTAATAATCTTCATCCTCCTCAAATAAGGCGCCGTTCTTATCTGATAGTTGCCGGCCTTGTCTTCACGCCTTTATAGAGTAAGTAACCGATGGTTTCCTCTTTCAAGCCTGGCTCAGTATCAGAAAGCTTGTAGATACTAATGCATAAGTTTCTGTTCGTTTACAGGGAAGAGTGTGAAGATACTCTAGGGGTAAGATCATCATTCCACATGACCATCCTTCTGGCAGCTTACCTTTTCAGAAGAGCTGTAATCTGTTTCTGTTATTGACATCTTATCTTCATCTACAGTTAAAATTGTTGGCAAAGGCACAATACTCTCTAGCAACCTTCGAAGGGGAGCAAATCGTAATTGTATCACAGGTTTGTGTATTTCGTGGTTACATCAGTTGATTAGTCCTTGCGCATCACAATGTTATTACGTTCTTAATTCATCACTGCTGTCTAGGTACTGGCAAACGAGGTTAACATCGGGTATGAGCACCTGGGCAATCAACAGGTAAATCTCCTGGCTCTCCACTTTTAGCTATCTTCTTATGCTTTTGAATTCAGCTAATGTGTTCCAGTAACCAATAATTTTATCAGGTCATTAAACTAAATGGAACTATGGTAAAGAACATCCACCACCTTGCTCATCTTGTGGACAGTAAGTACCGGCTGCTTCCTGTTGAATAACCTTCTAAAGCCATGTATTCATGCTAGTCTTATCATGGTTCGATATAAATGTGTAGCCTGCCAAGACAAGTTCTTGACGTTCGAATTCGAAGATGACTTCCTCGTTGTTTTGGATCGGGAAGAAGCAGCAGCCGCATCGGTAGACATTCAAAAGGAACATGAGCACGACCTACGAAGGCAGTTCGCGAGTGGCGTGCATGAGCCCTCCACGGCGACGCGGTGGTGGTCGAGGCCGTGGTTGCCTAGAAGATTTACGAAGGGGTGGCCTACAACTAATGTATCCGAGGTGATGACATGCGACTCGGGTGGCTCGGAGGGGCGTTTCTTGGTGCTCGCCGTTGAGGACGCCTCGCACCACGAACTCCATCTCCTCAGGCGGTCGCGGATAGCCAGCCGTCATCGCCGTTGAGTCATCTAACCCCTCAGGTACGGCATTTACTTGTGAATGCAGGTTCCTCGGTGGGGGAGGACGGCTGGACGATGGTGAAGTCTCGTCGTGCAAAAGCTCAAGTCCATGTCGGCGGGCAGTCTGGCTCGCAGGGGAGCCTTACGGGGCGCCCTTGGCGTGGGCCGCTGCCGGCGGCGAGGGTGTCTCCACCGATGACGTTCGGTGCTGCTTTGGAGTCGGCGTCTTTTGCGCCGAAACGTGCGGGTCCGCTGGACCAGGCCTCGGTTTTGTCCTCGTTCCAGGCTGTTAAGCGGAGGCCCGTGCGTTCGTCTGGGCCCAATTTCCCTTCTCTGGTACCGGGGTCGCCTTCGGCATCTGTCTCCTTTTCGCTAGAGGCGGCGCCCTCTGTTCCTGCTGTGATTCCGCCAACTTCCTGTCTGCAACAACGATCCCTACAGCGTGGTCTTTCCATCAGGCGGTTGTTTGCGCATCTCTGGCGTCGTAATCGTTGCGGAAAGGGCCTTGATCTTCGCTCTTACGCTGACGTTGCTCGTTGCTCGATGGAACGTCGGGGTGGCCAAGATGCGGGCGGCAGCGGATTCCATCACGGTGGTGGGTTTGGCGGGCGTAATGGCGGCAGCGGGAACTTCCCTTATGGGGGCTATGGTGGTGCTGGTGGGATGTTCAATCCTGCCGGTGGTGGCTTCGGTCATGCGTCTGGAGCTTTTGCTGGCGGCGATGCTGATCGGCGTCACTAGATACCGCGCTATGATTCTCGCCGTGGCGGTCGTGGTGGGCGAGGTCGCGGTCGTTTTGGAGGCAGAGGGAGTTCGCCACCTCGTCCAGTGGCACCAACTCGTCCTGTTGGGTCCGGCTCGGGACCTGCGGCAGCGGGACATGGTGCCTCATCCTCTTTGGTGGGAGGCGATAATCTAAAGTCTGTGGCTCTTGCGGCAAATTCGGTGGTGCAGCCTGCTGTGTTAGTCGCTATGGAGGAGGTTCAGGTTCAGGACAAGGAGAATTAAGGCAAGATGAAAGTGATTTGTGATGTGTGTGAAGGTATTCATAATGCTAGACGTTGTCCTTTACTACGTCAACCCAAGCCTACAGCGGCCATGTGTGGTTTTGGTGTGGACGGTTTGGGGTTCTATTACTTCTCGTCTCACGGAAATTCTAAGGTGACGAAGGAAAGTAAGTCCGCTCTTGTTAAGGTTCTCGGTGGTCACTTATCAGCAGAACTTTTGATTAAAGAGATGAAGCGGATTGTGCCAGTGGATGAGTGGGATTGGGAAGTGCAGGAGTATGGTGACAACTCATATATCGTTCCTTTTCCATCGATTGTTGAGCTTGAGCGCTTAATCAATATTGAGGAAATTAATGTCCGTGCTCATGGGGTGGTTTTGAGTTTCTCTGTATGGAATGCGGAGTCTACTGCGAAATATTCTTTGAAGCCTGTGTGGGTTCATGTTTATGCTGTTCCATCTTCCATTCGCGATTTCTTAAACTTATGGGCAGTGGGTTCTCTTGTTGGAGTTACTCAAGCAGTTGATATGAGGTACACAAGGAAGAAGGGAGTGGTGCATTTACAAGTGGCGGTGATTGATCCGGAGCTCATTGCTGGACGTGTGGAAATTGTAGTGGATAACAGTGCCTATGATATATTCTTCAAGAAGGAACAGGTTCCGGAGGGTGATGGCTTTAGTTTGGATGATGTTGTCTCAGGTAATGATGATAGAGCTCAAGAAGATGAAGATGTGGAGATGGAGGATAGAGATGCTAAGCGAAGTAAGAATTCTGAAGTTAACACCAACAAGGATGGTAATGCTCATGCTCCTGCTGCTACGTCTGTGCTTGGTCACATCGCTGCTTTAGCAGGTTCAAGTTCAGTTCAAGGGGATGCATTTGTTGTCCCAGTGCAGCCTACCGTTGTTACGTCCTTGGAGTTGCCTGGTTCTGTAACAGATGCTCCTCTGGCTGCTTCTTCTGGTGTCGATCAGCAGGGAGTTCTTGAGGACTTACATTCTGCTGTGGTCAGGCCGGCAGGGGCTGACATTGCTGCTACAGATTGTGCTCTTGTTGCTGCCGCAGGTCCTGTTTTGGAGGAGAAATCTTCGGTTCTGGATGGTAAGTGGCCAGTGGCAGCCCCTTGTGACGCTCTGCTCCAGGGGTCCTCATGTGCCGTGGCAGGTTGTCCCGTTGCTGTTACGCATTTGGTGTCACACTCTGCCACGTCCGGGCTGGCAGGGGTCGACACATCATCAGCAGCTGAGTTTGTGGCACCCATGGCTGATGTTTCGGCTACGGATCCTCAGCCGGCTAATCTTTCGCCGGCTACTTTGGTGCGGACTTTCGTCGAGGCGGGATACTCTCGTGAGGAGGCTGAGGCAGCGGTTTTGGGGGGAGTCTCTACATCACCTTCTCCACCGGTTGAGAATGGACGCGTGCCTCTTCGCCGCTCTATGTCTTCGTCGGTGTGTACTGGTGAGTTACGTCGCAGCGTGCGTCTTAGCAAGCGGTTGGACTCCGATGATGATGTTTTGGTGAAGGCGCAGCGTCAAGACGAAGAACCTTGAGGGTCCTGCTGGTATGTCTTTTACACATTTACCGCATTCTACCGTTGTTTCTCATATGGCTCGCATAGGAATATCTTTAGGCTCATCTGAGCCGGATGTTGTGTCGTCGGTTAATTTTTTGAAGAAGTTAGAATTAGAGCGTCTCACGGCCGCCCGTTTTGCTTCGGCTGTAGACTCTAATGTTCTTTGTCCGTCTCCAGTTGAGATAGAAGAACGAGAAATTTTGGCTTTATCCTCCATTGATCACCTTTCTTCGGATTTGGTGGAGGAAAGTGCTTCTGAGATGAGCGCACAATCCCATTCCGTGTTGTTGCCTCACAAGAGCCATGCTAATGTGCGTCGTAAGCTTAAGAAATCTAAACTTTGTAAGTTGTCCAAATGAAAGGGGTGTTCTGGAATAGCAGAGGTCTTTCAGACTTGGCTAAATATCGACGAATTTCTGAGTTGCTAAAAGAATTACACCTTGACTTTATTGCTATTCTAGAAACCCGCAAAGTTGATTTCTCAAATGCTACTTTGAATCATTTGTGTGGAGGTTTTGACTTCATGTGGAGCTAGATTCCTCCTCAGGGTCAATCTGGAGGTATTCTCATGGGGGTTAACCTCGCAGTTTTTGATATACGCTCCATTGATCCAGGGGATTTTTATTTAAAGTTTCATCTTAAGGATAAATCGGATGGTTTTCAGTGGATTCTAGTTGCCGTTTATGGGGCAGCTCAACCGGAACACAAAGAGCGTTTCCTTACAAAGTTGTCCAATGCTTGTGGTCGGGAATCTCTCCCCATTTTAGTTGGAGGTGATTTTAATATCATTCGTAGGCGAGAGGAGAAAAATAATGATAATGTTGATGCCCGTTGGCCTTTTTTGTTCAATGCGGTTATTGAAAGTTTAGACCTACGTGAAATATCCCTCTCCGGCAGAAAATTTACTTGGGCTAACTCCATGGCCAACCTGACTTTTGAGGTGCTGGATTGAGTTCTCATGGGCTCTGGTTGGGAAGAAAAGTACCCTCTTGTCACGGTACAAGCACTCGAGCGTTTTTTATCGGATCACACTCCTTTGTTGTTGGATACCGGCGCTTCCTTTCACTTAAATAAACAGCCTTCGTTCAAGTTTGAGCTGGGTTGGTTGGTGAGAGATGGCTTTTTTGATATGGTCTCCCGGGTGTGGCGGTCCGAAAGCCGAGGTGGTTCTGCTATGGATAGGTGGCAATTTAAAGTGTGCAAACTTCGACAATTTCTTCGAGGTCGGGCTAAACACACTAGTGGGTGGTATAAGCAAGAAAAAAACGTCTATTGCTTATTCTTGATGAGCTAGATAAGCGGGCTGAATTACATAGACTGTTCGATGAGGACATTACTCTTCGACGACAGTCTAATGATTTGCTCGCCAAATTATTACGGGAGGAAGAACTTAAATGGTACCAGCGTGCAAAGGTTAAGCATTTGCTGGAGGGGGACAACAATACAAAATATTTTCATTTGGTGGCCAATGGTAGACATAGAAAACAACACATCTTCCAATTGGACCAGGAGGAAGGCCTCATCCGAGAGGAACACCATATTCGAAGCTATATCGCTAGCTATTATAAGCATCTATTTGGTCCACATGCTCCGAATCATTTTTCCATGCTGGAGTCTATGGTGGATGATGTTCCCCAGGTGTCAGACGAAGAGAATGCTCTTTTAATAGCTTCGTTCTCTGAAAAGGAGGTGTGGGATGCGGTGTTCTCTATGGAACACAACAAAGCTCCTGGTCCAGATGGTTTTCCCGGCGGAATTTTATCAAGTTTTCTGGCAGGTAATTAAAACAGACCTAATGGCGTTATTTTTTGATTTTTCGAGTGGGCAACTACCATTACATAGGCTCAACTTTGGGATAATTACTCTTCTTCCCAAGCAAGCTGAGGCCACTCGAATTCAGCAATACAGACCCATTTGTCTACTGAATGTTAGTTTTAAAATTTTCACTAAAGTGTGCACTGCTAGGGTGGCTCTTGTTGCACAAAAAATCATTCGTCCGACGCAGACGGCTTTTTTACCGGGTCGGTATATTATGGAGGGCGTCGTAGTTTTACATGAGACTATTCATGAGTTACATCGGAAAAAGTTGGACGGTGTGGTTTTTAAAATTGATTTTGAAAAAGCTTATGACAAGGTTAACTGGACTTTTCCTCAGCAAACCCTTCGTATGAAAGGCTTTTCGTCTAAGTGGCAAACATGGATAGATCAAGTTACAATGGGAGGAAGTGTTGCAATCAAGGTTAACAATGATATCAGCACCTATTTTCAAACTCATAAAGGTCTTCGACAAGGCGATCCTTTATCTCCTATTCTTTTCAATATAGTGGTGGACATGCTCGCTATTTTTATTAACCGTGCTAAGCTTGATGGTCAGATTAAGGGAGTGGTTCCTCATTTAGTGGACGGAGGCTTGTCTATTTTACAATATGCCGATGATACCATCCTTTTTATGGATCACGACATACCACAAGCTACAAACCTCAAGCTTCTCTTGTGTGTCTTCGAGCAGCTCTCGGGTTTAAAAATTAATTTCCATAAAAGTGAAATATACTGTTTCGGTAAGGCCAAGGAATATGAATCCCAATATGCTCAACTGTTCGGTTGTGTGGTGGGTTCTCTCCCTTTTCGATACCTTGGCATTCCTATTCATTATAGGAAACTACTGAATAAGCATTGGAAAGGGGTGGAGGATCGTTTCGAAAAACATCTAAGTGGTTGGAAGGGATGGCACCTCTCTAGTGGGGGTCGTTTAGTTCTCATTAACTCAGTTTTGAGTAGCTTACCGATGTTTATGCTCTCATTTTTCGAGATCCCTGTGGGGGTGCGCAAATGGCTTGATTATTACAGGTCCCGCTTCTTTTGGCAAAGTGATAGTCATAAGCGTAAATATCGGTTGGCCAAGTGGAGTATCTTGTGTCGTCCTAAAGATCAGGGGGGGGCTCGGCATTCAGAATTTGATGCTCAAGAATTTTAGTCTTTTGAGTAAATGGTTATTTAAGATGCTAACATAGGAGGGGGTATGGCAAGTCCTTCTTCGTCGTAAATATCTCAAGGGTAAACCGTTAACTGCTGTCCTAGGAAAATGTCACACCCTGTTTTTCGAAAACCCGCATGCCAACATAGCCACATGCATGTCTAGCACATTCTTAACCTTGCCTGTACCCAATAGACCCAACCCCGCCACACACGCATTGCCCCTGACTAAACCCTAACGCGAAACTCACCCCAACTCAACCCCTCCATCATATACGTGATCCATTTACGGCACCTCGCAACCCAATAGACCCGGGGCAAGGCAGGAAAGTTCCCGTAAGTTCCCACATTCCCTCCCCGCCTTGCCGTACCCCAAAGCCCTAATCTCAGCTTCTGATCTCTTCCTTCCTGTTTAAACCAATTTCTTTCCAAAATCCTAATCGCGGAATCTATCACTCCTCGACTTCTCTAAAAATTATGAATAAATTCATGGAACAACTAAATGTTACCCTCCCCTCAAATGTAGCATAAAATATGAAGGTCCAGTTCAAAAATATCACCTACGGAAGTAATTAAACCTTAGGGCAAAAATACACGTTGCACTGCAACCCCGGCGAATAAGTCTCAGAAAATTTTGGTAAAATCCCACAATGATCCTCACCTCTCCAGGAGCACAAATATGCAAAAACATAGTCACATCCAGGTCGGAAATTCCGAGAGAACAGCATCGAACACCTTGGCTAAACTAGTACCTCCACATGGAACGAGAAGTAAACCTAAAGCATGTCGTACTAAACCAATTGTGGGGCCTCTCCTCTGTTACCTGGACACAGCCAATGTCACGTCTATCAGTAACAGTGCCAAATTCATCCCTTTCTTTTAACCCTAACCTTTGACACAACGTAGCACCCATGATCTGTCAACTCTTTACACCAGTACACGGAACCTATTTCTGTTGTAGCCACGTACAGCTCATCCTAAGTCCCCCTAACAGGGTTTGGCAGCAATGGCCACATTGTGGCACGCCAATGCCACCTCATGCCATCCGGGGCACGCTCTGGACAGACATTGGCAATGCCACAATGCACATTGCCGCGCCGTCCGTCGTCTCCCTCGCCGTGCCGAACGCTGCACCGCACGCCGCGTCGACTCTCTTCCACTGCATCTCGGGAACGCCCCTCGCCGCGAGCTCCGGCAGCCATACCCGAGTCGTCCCATCCCATGTATGTGCTCACCACAGTACCAGCCGCGCCGCACGTCGATGCCAGCCGCGTCGCACGTCGATTGCAGCGTGGCCCAGCGAGCTCCCTTGCGCCATGCCACCCCTCCTCTCTCCTGTGGCCGCATCCTCGCTTCAACCGCCGGTCAAGTCACATCGCCAAGACATAGCGGCCAAGACACAGCGGCCACTGTCGAGGCCTAGCTTGCCGCCGGCCTATTAAAGGACAGCCGGAGCACCCCATCAGCCATCCAAGCCTCAGCTCAGCGTTTCCATAGCCGAGCCCTCCCAATCACTGCCACAGCCCTAAGCTTCCTCGCATCCGAGCTCAGCTCCGCCACTTCGGTCTTGGACATTCTGAGCTCCACCAGCCGAGTAGTTTGCACCAGGGCCTATTCCACCAACCTGAGAACCAGTGGCCTTCCAAGCCTTCCCGAGTAGAACCCCACCGCCCCGACCTCCCGAGAATCTCACCCGAGTCCTTGCCCTGCCGGCGCCACCGTGCTATCCCGAGTGGCCGGTCCGAAATCGCCCAAAGGTAAAGTGCCCGAGTGTACCGATCTGATAAGCCGACCCTAGTCACTGACACGTGGGCCAGCCCACTGGGTAGGTCCACGCGCAGGTGAGTAACAACTCCCGAGCCGAGTTCCCGCCTTTCTGTCATCGAAGCGCATTTAAGCCGTCCCGGCCCAATTTTTCGCATCCGACCATTTCAATGGGTAGCATCTCGGTCCCGTCTCCGACACATTAAAGGCGTATTAACGCGGTCGGAAGCGTATTTATAGCGGTTTCTTCTTTTCCAGAACCGGGCCGTCACTGGTTTGACCGGTTCACCATGATTCAGACCGGTTTTTGAAGAAAGTCCACCGGTTCTGGAATCCTTGAATTATTTCCAAACTTTTGGTTCAAAAAGATTTCAAGTTTCAAACATTTTTCAAACATAAACAGAGAAGATTAGGATTAGAGTTTTCTTTTCTTTAAAACAATATATATACGCTTAATATTTGTTTAGGCAGCCAAGTTAAGTCTTCCATGCCGACCAGTATACCAGCATGTCGATAGTACTCAACTAACTCGATAGGGCAAGTGATTTTGAATCAAACCTTAAAGAAGCTAAAACCATACCGATCAATCATGTCATCATTCTATGCAAACTTCTCATTCAAAGAATTTCTTCTTATAACCGTAGGTCTCGCATCCTATAGTACCTTAATGAACCTAGCGGTGCCTGCACTTCAACATTTTTAACCATGCATGTTCTCTGGCTTCTATTTGGAGTTGTTTTGCTTCTTATTCGCCGTCTCCAACGTGTAGTTAACGGAGAGACGTACGTGCGCCAGGAGGACCCAGAGTCACCCCCACGACAGGAACAAGGACAAGAACTGCCAGGCAAGCATTTCCGCTTTGATCATGTTGAATCCCATATGTGCGAAATTTAATTATTTTGTTTGCGAAACTTGCATGCTATGTGGATATCAACGGTATTTTATGCAGACCTAGTTATATCCTATAGTTGCATATGACTTAGGTCTGAATATCAAATTCCTTGTAACCCTAGGATAATAGTTGGTTGTGTTGCGACCAACAAAGCATTAAGGTTATAGGCATTAGCCATGCGTAGACCCGCCTTAGTTACAAACTAAATTTTTTGATCGGTACTCATGAAAACCCTGGGACAAGGGAAATAAAACCCTCGGATAGCATGTGTTATCCGAGGTGGCATTTGAAAGGAATGTTTGATAAAACCCCAAACAAAATTGGAGATGATTTTGATTTGGGTGAGAGTGCTAAGGGTAGCTCGGGGGTGTAGAGTACCTGATGGTGGCATGGTCATCCGGGACGAACATGGGTCGAAAAATGGAGTCTTGCTCGAATCAATTAAGGACCGGGCCTAAGTGCCGCTAAACCAGTTTCTCACCATACGTCCACATGTCCTTGATGGGAAGACTTGGCTTGGTACCCCGACAAGTATTAGGGTTTGGACCCGTGGGAAGTAGGGAGTATGTGACTAGGTGGTTAAAGTCCTAGAGATCCACCACCGCTGGGCGTTTGGGTGTTGATGCGACACAAAGGTGGGGAGTCCCATTTTCGGGGTCCGGGACGCGAAAGTTGGGTCATCCACCTAGCGGGTTCAGCTCTAGTATGGAAGCGGACAAAGGCTTCGTTGTAACAGCCCTGCCGATACACCTTGTGAAGTGTATCCGTTAGCGCTCGGCAACAAGGGGACTTACATCTTGTGGGTAAAGTCGTACAACCTCTGCAGAGTTTTAAAAACTATTCGAATAGCCGCGTCCTCGGTTATGGACATGAATTGGTAGAGCCACACACTGGTTAGACTGAGTTTTGTTTGTGAAATCTCGGGAAAGGGATTAAGGACATGGGCATGATGTGTCCACAGGGTGCAATTTACGCTACACAGCTGGTAGCAAGGAATTGCACGAGAAGGAAGCTAGCCAGGCTATCCGGGATAGCATGGGCTGAGCACTGAGTTGAGGAGGCTAGCTGTACTGTCCGGGACAGTACGAGCTGAGCAAAGAAATAAGGAGGCTAGTCATATTGCCCGGGGTAGTATGGGCTGAGCTATCGTGAGAAATGAAAAGGAGGTAGCCGGGTCTACCTCAAGAGAAATTTTGTTGCTTGAATTACTCTGATTTGCTAAACTGCTTTAGAATTTACTATTCTCGTATTTAAATTGAAAACTTACATTTCCGCACAACTAGCAACTTAGAATAGAGCTATCCCTTTGATACATGCCCTGCATGCTATATTGCCATATATTCCTACCGTGGGAATAGCTTGCGAGTACATTCAATGTACTCACCTGGCTTGTTGACGTGGCCAGATGAAGAAGAGTTCGTCACCGACGTCGACGACAGTGACTACGAGGGCTAGGGCGTCTTCCCCAGTCAGTTGCCTGTGGTTCGGCATATTGATAGGTTATCTGTCGTGTTGTTTATTTTCGCTGCTGTTTCATTCGGCCAATAGGCCCGTTTGTGTGAACTAAGACCATAAAGGTCATTATGTAATAAAGAACTCGGTATTGTATGACGATGTTATCAAGTTTATCAAGTTCTTGTGTGTGCCGGCTACTGATCCAGGGACTGGTACAGTAATCACAAAAGAGTATCCGGCTTTAAAAACTGGGTACGCCACAGCTTGGTATCAGAGCCATACTGACTGTAGGAAGCCCTAGCTAGCATGGTCGTTAGACAAAACTTAGGGCATAAATTATTTTCAAAAATAAAGCAAGCTACTTAGGTATGGGTTCTGGAACTCTCATCCTCTCTAGTATTCCTCTTAACTCGCCAAAATTTCTGAACATCTACACTCACCTCAGAATTGGTTTTAAAAATTTCACATATGGCAATAGTTGAGAAGTATGGAGAGACTTGTGCAGCCACCACCCCTGGATATCCCAAACTCCTTCGAGAAGCCATTGAAAGATGTGGTGGAATGGCAATTCCGGAGTACCATATTTTCCAGGAGAAGATGTCAGAGACTGTGATTGAATACTGGGCTAGAGTTTTCATATTTGGAACAAGTCCGGATCATCAGCGCGCCTACAACTTTGTAGGGGACCGAAGTCTGTCCCCTATCACGGCCACTCAATGTGCTCATCTGGCTTGTTGACGTGGCCAGATGAAGAAGAGTTCGTCACCGACGTCGATGACAGTGACTACGAGGGCTAGGGTGTCTTCCCCAGTCAGTTGCCTGTGGTTCGGCATATTGATGGGTTATCTGTTGCGTTGTTTATTTCCGCTGCTGTTTCAATTCGGCTAATAGGCCCGTTTGTATGAACTAAGACCATAAAAGTCATTGTGTAATAAAGAACTTGGTATTGTATGACGATGTTATCAAGTTCTTGTGTGTGCCGGCTACTGATCCAGGGACCGGTACAGTAATCACAAGAAAGTATCCGGCTTTAAAATGGGTACGCCACAGAAAACCAGGGGATTCCCATTTTGGAATAGTCTTATCTTATGAAAGTTAAGAGTCAATTCCTGCGTTTGGGCACATTTTCAGCTCAAAGTGGGACTGAGATTCGATTCTGGGAGGACAAGTGGGTAGATGGTGGTACGTTACGGGATCAGTTTCCTACGTTGTATCACATTGTACGGCAAAAGCATGCCACTGTTGCACAAGTGTTTAGCACGGACCCGCTTAATGTCTCCTTCAGGAGAGCCATTGTAGGTCCCAAGTTGATTGCCTGGAATGCTCTAGTTGCAAAGGTTGCCTTTCTTGATCTCAACACTTCTAGGGATGAATTTCGATGGGACTTACATAGTTCTGGTCGTTTTTTAGTTCACTTCATGTACTCTGCAATTGGTGATCTTAACTTCCAATTTCGGGAGAAACGCATTTGGTGTTGAAAGCTTCCTCTTAAAATCAAAATCTTCCTTTGGTATGTTTGTCGAGGCATTATTTTAACTAAAGATAACTTAGCTAAATGGAATTGGATTGGCAGTACGCGTTGCGCCTTTTGTGAGCACGACGAAACCATTCAACATTTATTCTTGAGTTAATTGCACTAGCAGTCCTTAAACTTGAGAGGTGCGTGCAATTTAGTACAATTTTCTCAAAAACGCTCGATCAGCCCCTTAAACTTGTTTTGCGGGTGCATATACGGTCCAAATCAGGCCACGTCGCCGTATTTCGCCACCGTGGCAAGCTGACGTGGATAAAATAAAATAAGTAATTTTTTTTCACCCCATCCCCACCGTCCATCCAATTAAACCCCATCCCCACCGTCCATCTCCTCCATTCCCACCTCTCCCCTCCTCCCGCCGCCGCCGCCACCATGGCCACACGCCGGGATGCATCCTCAGCATGGCCAGCAGCCGCTCGAGCACCGCCAACAGCCGTTGCCGCCAGCAGCCTCTGCCGACGCACCGCCACCACCAGCCGGTGGTCCGATAGGGGTGAGGTCGACCGAGTCGAGGGAGTGGCGGGGGAACTCGTCGTGCTCGTGGCCGAGCGTTCTCCCGCTCCCGCTCCGCCTCCGGCAGCTGGGGGTCCTCTCCCTCTGCGTCTCCGACACCTCCCTACTCTCCTACCTCCCTGGCCTCCGGCCACGCGCCGTCGTGCTCTCTGGTGGGCCCCACTCCGTCCATGCCCCGGGCGCTCCCTCCTTCCCGGAGGGATTACTCGACTTCGCCGCCGCCACGGGCGCACGTTCTCGGCGTCTGCTACGGGATGCAGCTCCTCGTGTAGTCCCTCAGCGGCGCCGGTGAGGCCGGCGAGCGCAGGAGTACGGCGATATGTAGGTGGAGGTGACCGCGCGGTCCTCCGCGCTGGCGGCCCTCGTCTGGATGCGTCCCAGAACTGGATGCCGAGGAGGAGCCGGATGTGGAGGTCACCTCATCGACCGCCATCGCAGCCACCCGCTCGCCACCGGCGACCTGTCGATGCTCCGCATCCGCTCCGGCGACACTTCCCTCACCGCCATCGCGCTCCTCGACCCGATCCAGTGGCCGCTAGCCCGCGACGTCGCTGCCATGAAGATCAATCTGGAGCGATGGGCAACACGGAGGAGAAGGAGCTGGAGCGCAGCTCAAGCTCGCCCGCCGGCAGTGTCCACTCCAGCCTTTAATTAGATAGTACTATTTCCTTTGAAAAAGAAAAGGGAACAAAAAAGAGACAGCAGTTGGAGAAAATTAGTTTGGATTCGGAGTTAATTTTAATCCAGATCCGCCGAGGTCCTCGCCGAAGTAGACCGCACCGTATTTTTTTAATTTATTTTATCCAGATCAGCACGCCACGGTGGCAAAATATGACGACGTGGCTTGATTTGGACCGTATATGCACCCGCAAAACAAGTTTAAGGGGCCGATCGAGCGTTTTTGAGAAAATTGTACTAAATTGCACGCACCTCTCAAGTTTAAGGACTGCCAGTGCAATTAACTCTTTATTCTTTGATTGTCATTTTGCCCATTTTGCTTGGCATGCCATCCTCGTAACGTTCAATATACCCAGTCCACAAAGTATCTCTCACATTTTTGAGCATTGGCTGCAGGGTATTGCTCCAGCATTACATTCACACATTTTAGTGGGTATTGCTGCGTTGTGTTGGTCAATTTGGTTGTGCTGGAATGACATTGTATTTGAAAAGAAAAAACTAACAAATCCTTTGGAGGCGCTGTTCTTGTGTACTAATTGGTTGCAATCGTGGTCTATTCTGCAACTGCGATCGTTGGAACAGGAGTTGATGGTTACTGGGTCCAGACGGTTGGAGTCGGTCATCAGGGGATTTATGTCCCAGTTTGGTTGGCAGCCTTTTCATAGGCTTTGTTTTGTTTAGTTGAAGAGGCATGCGAGCAGGTGTTTGGATGCTCCTATGATTAGCTGAGGACGTCTCCTTTTTGCATTGTTTTTGTTTCGGCTTATTTGGCCATCCAACTATTTCGGGCATTAGCTTTGTGTGCTATTTTTTTCTTTTGATCTATGTAATAATGACTGGTTTTAGGCTGTGTGCATCCTCTAGATGCAGACGCCGGAAGTAATAACAATTTCCCTTTCAAAAAAAAATTCAAAAGGAACATGCCATCCCCTCTGTAAGGTCATTGGATTTATCGGAGCTAGCCATATGTCGACACAAACCATGAGGTTCAAAAACCAAGCGAGGATTTCGGTGACAGTCCCGTCACGAACTTTGAAATGGGAGTTGATTGTCTGCTATGGGCATGAGCAACTGGCAGTACTACATCATAGAAACCAAGAACACCCCAGCAAAACCAAGAGTTAGAAATGGCAATAACGCCGGTGAGTTTTTTCATCAGCCTGTTGGCACATAAGAGCACCACTCCGTTATTTGGATTCATAGCGGCAAAAGCCGAGCCATGTTGTATTTGTATCTCAATTCTGGAAGGTTAGCTTAGGCAAAATGTAGTTACGTTGTATGTTACAATCACAGAATATTTCATTCATTAACATTTTTTGGGGGATTGGGTACTGCGTTGCGGCGCGTCCCTTGGCCCTCCTTTGTACAACCTGGCGACGAACAATTCTTTATATTCTCCGAAGTGCAATAAATCTTCAGAAATTTTGTTGGATTGTTTTCTTCGGTGCGATTGATCTTGTAGAGCAAACCAATATGCGAATGCTGTTATACCAGATTGACTATCGAGCTATTGAGTGAGAATATATCGTAAAACTCTATTTGGTATTGCAGTGGCTTTTGAAAAATATTTTGGTAAAATAAATTATAAATATATAAACTTGCACGAGTGGTTCGAGTAGGTACGTAAACATGATAACTAAATGAGCCTGTATAAGTTGGTGTCATATCCAGCGAAAATAGCCTAAAGTTACAATTCCCAAAAATCGGGCGTCAATTTTTAAAAAGAATACTCTGGTACTAGGGAAAGGCATGTTCTACATCATACAAAAAAAATTAAATTTATGATCAAAATCAATCCTGCAAAACAGAAAAAAGGTTGGACAAAGTGCTACTCGTTACTCGATTACATTTGTCAAGAGGGGCAGATTAGCGGCTCAGCTCTGTCAGGACATGAGAAAATGACTGTTCCCGCGCTCCTCAACTACGCCTACCTCAGCGGCCTCCTCTCCCGCTGCGGCCGCGCCGCCGACCACCGCCTGGGCGCCGCCCTCCACGCCACCGTCGTCAAGAAACCCCGCCCACTTCCTCCTATGCCGCTCCGCCCCTCCCTCCGCCACGTCCTCGTCTCCTGGAACGCGCTCGTCTCCATGTACTCCAGGTGCGGCCGCCACGAGGACGCCGCCAGGGTGTTCGACGAAATGCTCGTCGGGGACTCCGTCTCTGGAACTCGCTTATCGCTCTCCTCTTCCGCCGCCTCCTCATCCCGGCACTGAGGACGCGCTCCGCGCAGTTCAGGCGGATGCTGCGCTCGGCCTCCTCCGGCGGCGTGCGCGCCTCGTGCGACCACGCTACGTTCACCACGGTCCTGTCGGCGTGCACACGCGCGGCGTCGCTCTCCGCGTGTGCCATGGTGCACGGGCAGGTGGTCTCGTGCGGGTTCGAGGCGGAGGTGTCCGTTGGGAACGCGCTGATGACCGCCTACTTTGAGTGCGGGACTCCTGGCTCCGCGGAGAGGGCGTTCCATGGGATGGCAGAGCGGAACGTCATCACCTGGACGGCGATGATCTCTGGGATGGTTCGAGCAGAGCTGTATAAGGACAGTTTCGTCAGATGAGGCGCACGGTGGATGCCAACAACGCGACATACTCGAGCTCCCTGTTAGCTTGCTCTGGATATCTGGCAGCCAAGGAAGGCCAGCAGATTCATGGCCTTATTGTGAAGGCTGGACTTGAGACTGACCTCCATGTCGAGAGTGGGCTCATGGATGTGTATTCTAAATGTGGCTTGATAGAGGATGCCCTGAGTGTGTTTCGCTCTTGTCGAGAGCCTGATGAAGTTTTCTTGACAGTGATTCTGGTTGGCTTTGCTCAAAATGGACTGGAAGAGAGGCATTCAAATTGTTCGCTGAGATGGCGGGCGAAGGAATTTGCATTGATACAAACATAGTTTCTGCAGTTCTGGGGGCATTCGGTGCTTCCGTGCCATTTGCTCTTGGGAAGCAAATCCATGCACTAGTCATCAAGAAGTGCTTCGGAAGGAACATCTATGTCTGCAATGGTCTGATCAATATGTATTCGAAATGCGGTGAATTGCAAGAGTCTGTCCAAGTGTTCGGCGAAACGCCCAGTAAGAACTCAATTTCATGGAACTCCATCATTGCAGCCTTTGCGCGACATGGTCAAGGTTCGGAAGTCTTTCGACTGTTTGAATCCATGAAAGCCGACGGTGCCAAACCCACAGCCATGACGTTCTTATCGCTGCTCCATTGTTGTAGCCATGTCGGTTCAGCAAAGAAGGACTGGAGATCTTGAATTCTATGTCATCACAGTACGGAGTCCTCCCAAGGGTGGAACATTATGCATGTGTGGTCGACATGCTTGGCTGAGCTGGTCTGTTACATGATGTGAAGTCGTTCATCGAAGATGGACCCTTCAAGGATAGCGTTCTTCTTTGGCAGGCCTTAATGGGAGCTTGTAGCTTCCGTGGGAACTCGGAGATTGGGAAATACGCGGCAAAGAAGTTGCTCCTTGTTGACCCTGATTCCCCTGCTTCCTATGTGTTTGCTATCAAACATCTACTCGTCGGAGGGCAGATGGGATGATCGAGCCAGGATCATGAAGAGGATGAGGGAGATGGGATTGAGGAAAGATACTGGCAAGAGCTGGATCGAGCTCGAGAAGGAGGTCCATTCTTTCGTCATCTGGTCACCCACGTCTCGTCCTGATTCTGATGCTGTTGATGATGTGCTGCTGCAGCTCTCTGCAGTTGCCAGTGAACATCAAGACGATCTGATGGAAGGCAATGCATTTGTGGGTGAGACATAGGTGTGCACATACTTGATTCTCATGCACATAATATAGCGAAGGATATTTCATGATCGTGCCCTTCATGGTGACCGAACCCCTCCCCCGGTGTTTGATCACGCTGCAACGACATGCGCATGGGCGTGGATGCTGCCTGGCAAGTGGCGTGCCAAGTGGGTCAAGAGGAAGGCTGGTGTCTCCTGGGGATTACGGCGGTGAGGGTGGTGGATTGGTGGCGCCTCTAGGAGGGAGCAGAGGCTGCTGCAGGGGTGCTCGGCTCAACAACGCCATGAAAGATCACTAGCTATGTCATCAGTTCATCATTATATACTACCTTAAGGGTCTATTTGGATAGAACACAGAAACAGAAAAAAACGTAGAGTTTAAATGTTTTTAAAGATGGAAGATAAATCGGTCTGTATTCATGCTGGATTTGTTTTACATCCTTATTTTTAGGTAGCGAAGTCATGATCTCGAAATTTAAACCAAACAAAGGCGGAGCAGATTGATGAAAATCATGGAACGAAGCCATTAAATCCATCTCGATGACCTCCCAAAGCACCTTATAAAATTCAGTTGGAAACCTATTCGATCAGACCAGGTGCTTTGTTATACTGCATCTGAAAATTTTGATCCCTCGGCTCCTTCTCGGTGAACCTTTCTCTCCCAACGATGGCACCTACAATCCATGCCCGCGTAGAAAACTAACATAACTGATGAGTTATTGTTTCTCCCTCACGTCTCCAGGAGCATTTGAACAAGAATATGGAGTTCGAGTACGAGGAGACTTCGAGCACGAGGAGTACGCAAACACTTAGGAGTAATAGAGATAGAAAAGTTCAGATTTAAGAAACTAGTAAGATAATGCACAGATTAGGCAGAGATATTCTGTGATAGGCATACAAAATCTATATAAATCATACAAATTATAGTAAAATGAAAAGCGTACAAAAATGTGAATTTAAATATGCCCTTTCATGCATTTATATTCATATGCATATACATTTCTTAAAAATTTTAAAATTCGTTCAACAGGCTGGATACATGCAACATGATACATCCATGCACTAGCTCTCCCCTCTAATCTGGAACAATACTGTTGGGTCAAATGATGTATAGTGTGAGAAAGGCTCGACATGTATCGACCAAAGCTACCGACACATTTCTCTTCATATATAGTTGGACGTTATCATGTGCTACCGGATGCACATCTCTTGTGTAACCATGCATGCAGTCATATGGTCTGTGAGTGCGGCGATGAAAATAAAGGATGAAGAATGATAGACATACATCTGCATGGACGTCTAACACGATTTCATTTATAAAGGGGAACCACCGCCTTCCATGTGCCACGGTGAAATGAGACTCGATGAAACAAGAACATGAAATTGAAAGGATCTAGGCTATCGACTAGAGGGGGAACAGGAGATTATCAAAATTTCTACCAAAAGTAAATCCTACACATGCAGTTCTAAAACTCTAAGTAAAACCACATTATTCGAGTGTAACATGCATGTCGTTTGTTAGGCATGTTCATACAACCCATACAAGCCCCCACACTTAATGCACGCTTATGTGGATTAACATGGGAGTTAAGAAGTGATACGCTTTATGTGGATTAACATGGGAGTTAAGGAGTGACCTTTCAATCTAAACCATCGTATCAGAGATCAGAGAACATAGATAAGTTGACATCGATCGTCGAGGAAGTAAAAAAATTACTATTCAACATCTTAACCCCCCTGATTTCAGAGGCCAGAGGCCATAGATGAGTCGATATCGGGTAAGTCAAGTTCATCCGGGAGGGAGCCATCGACATCATGATGGGATTCATCATATGTTTGGCGAGTAAAGTGGCGACATATCACCAACCGGCATGTATGTAAGCCATTGAAATAGTTAGTCATTTTGATAAATTTTAAGAATTTCAAATACAACATTTTGATGTAATATAAAATTTTCTATACAAATTAGCAATATGAGTACTGTATAAAAGCCATTTTGGCCAAATACTGAAATTTTTCGGCTGCGCGCCAAAAACTCCCGCGCCCAACAATTTTTTTGTATGTGCGCCAAAAAACTCCCTCGCCCAGCGAAATATATACTCTATCCAATCCTTATCCATATATTCCCCTCCCATGCCACCTCCCCCCACTCCACCCTCACCCCCACCGCCTCCGCTACTGCCCCCTCACCGCCGCTGCCTCCCCCACGGCCCCTACGTCCCCTCACCCCGGCCGCCACTGCCCCTCCTTCTCCCTCCGGATCTGCCCGCCGCCACTAGCCCGTCTCCTTCTCCCCTCCAGATCTGGCCGCCACCACCACTGCCCGCCTCCTCTCTCCTCGACAGATCCGGGCCGCCGCCACTGTCCCATCCCCTTCCCCCTTCCGATCTGGTGGGTGGAGGAGTACCAGCGGCAACGGCGCGGCTGCGGGGGGAGAAGGAGGCTGAAGAGCATCTAGGCCCCCAAGTTGGTTTTGATGGTTAATGGCAACTCAAACTGGAATCTAACGTTTACAGTGAGTGTAAGCAGGTTAGAAGATTCCAGGAAGAAGGGTCATCAAGAAAAGGATGACCACCAAAAAGGTACAAGGGTGGTTTTTAGGACTAAGGAATGGCTGTGCTAGGCAGCTGTGCCACAGCTGTGAAGAAGCCGGTGCTGTGCAAGGAGTTGCAAGCAAGGTGAAGGTGGCTTGATGTGTCAAGGACCGTGACTATAGTTGGTAGGCAGGTAAAGCCTAGATTTACTAGTTTTCTTGAGTCTATAGGAAACACCCGTACTATCAAGAGGAATGAAGCCAGCTAACAGTTGTCTAAGGAACTTTTGCTCAATACTCAGAGGGTTGGTTAGTGGCATTGATGTTTTGAGGTCAATTGCCCTGTGTCAATAGCTTTGTCTTAGTATGAAATAGGTTTATGCTAGTACTCTGCAGTGTTAGCAGTTGAAAACCCTAGAGCCTTAGTCACCAGTGTGACACAGCTGTGTCTCAGGTGGTCTATTGCTCTGTGACTCAGGTACATCTCTGTACCAGGGGAGAGCTTGTAAATGCTAAGGTACCTACACTGTGATAGGCGGTCCTGATTCATCAGAAGCCTATTGGAGGTTCTCTCCTATATAGGTATTAGAGGTAGAAGTATGCTGATGGCATGTCATGTGCCCAGGACCGGGCTGAGTAGTGCTGCTATCAGTTAAGGGTTCACCTGTGTCAGCCTCCGTTGACACAGGTGTCGGTCTACTCGAGCCGGTTACAGTTGGGGCCGTAGTGTGTAGCTGTGTCACCGGTGTCTGTCACCGGTGGCTCACTTAATCCTACGTGGCAACAGTGTAACGGTTGGGTTCGTGTGAACCCTATAAATAGGGGACCAAGGGAGGACTTCGTCCTCAACCTTGCTCAAATCAAAAAAGCACATACGACCGTTTCAAAGCCTCCAACCACTGAACAAAAGCCAAAAAGCCTAAGTGTTAGTTCGAGTGAGTGTTTGAGCTTTGAGCAAAGAGCAAAGGTTCCTCCAAGAGATTGCTGCTGCATCATCTGTTACTCTTGGAGTGTCCACTCCTAGACGGGTGTAGGAGTTGCTGGTATCACCCAAGCTTGTGTGGGCTGAACAGTAAGTTTGTGAAGGGGAATCGAAGTCATCCTGCTGCAAGGCAAAAGGACTTCCACAAGCAAGGAAGAGACCTGATCGTCTGGTACTCGAGAACAAGCACGGTTTAGTGCTGGTGATCTCTTCGAAGTAGCCTCTCCAACGGAGACATACCTCTCTGTAAAGAGTAGGGAACTTCGGTGAAAAACACCTTTGTGTCTCTCAGTACTTTACCTGTTTACTTCTAGCAGTTATTTCTGCCTGCATGCTTGTGTGATCTTAGTCATCTGTGTTCATCTAAGATCAATCACCTTTATACCTGCTTAGCTTAGCTGTGTCTCAGGTCCTAGAGATCATATCTGTTATATGCCTTAGCTACCTGTGACACAGGCAATAGTTTTTCTTTACCTATGCTAGGTTATTTGTTCACCTGTGTGACCACCTGTGTGACAGGCAAGTGTTAATTTATCTGTGATATCTTATCTGTGCTATCACCTGTCACTTAGCCACTTTAACCTGGTAATATGTTAAGTCTTAACTTGTTAATCTGAGCTAAAGAAGTAATTTTATTAGTCTCCTATTCACCCCCCCTCTAGTCGACACCTTTGGTCCATTCAATTGGTATCAGAGTGGGTTGCTCTTTGATTTGGCTTAATAGCCAGAGTTAAAGGATGTCGGGCTATGAGGGTAAAATACCTGTTTTTTACTGGAACTAACTATGCATTTTGGAAAGAAAGATGCAAATGCATCTCATTGCTATTGACCTAGATGTATGGGAAGTTGTTGATACAGGTTATGAGTTATCAGGTGCAGAAACCCTCAGCATTAATGACAAGAAAAACATCCAAACAAATGCTAGAGCTGCAACAGCTATCTTCATGGGCCTACAAGAGCATGACTTCAATAGAGTCAGCACAATGGATTTTGCCAAGGAGATCTGGGATACTTTAGAGCAGATTTATGAGAGCAGTGAGACTTTGAAGAAGTCTAAAAGAGGTCTGCTGGAATCAACCTTGGAGAGATTCGAGTATTAGCATGGTGAGGACATCAACTCACTATTCTCAAGACTCACCATCGTCACCAACCAGCTGAAGGCCTTAGGCTCCAATAGAGTTGAAGATGAGGATGTGATCAAGAAGTTCTTGTCAGTGCTTCCTAAGCCCTACAGAACTCTTGTTCGCATGCTAAACACTACTGCAGATTGACCTTCTCCTGAACCCACTCCACTGACGGGCACAAAAAGTCCCGTCGCTAGTGGGGAACACCGCCGACGGACACCAAACAGCCCGTCAGCAGAGAAGGCAGCAAAGATGAACGTGAGGAGCACCACTGACGGGCGCCAAAGTCACCCGTCAGTGGAGATGAACCTGAGGTGGCATAGATGACGCGTGAACTCCACTGACGGGCACCAGTTAAGGGCCCGTTAGAGGAGATGAATCTCCACTGACGGGCGCAGTCGTCGCCCGTCAGTGGAAAGGTGAACATATGACGTGTCGTATCACTGACGGGCTCTGGGAACCGGCCCGTCAGTAGAGACGTTGTCTTCACTGACGGTTCAAGTCCTCGTCCGTCAGCGGTATTTGGTGCATGGTTGGCTGAAGAATCACTGACGGTGCCCTTTTACGCGCCCGTCAGTGGTGATCTTGCCTATATAACCAGAGCGGCCCTCGCTGCTGGCCAGTGCTCGCGCGCCCACTGGCTAGCAGCGAGCGCCGCCGTCGCCCCAGCTGCTGCCGCCGTCGCCGCTGCCCCCCTTCCCCCCAACCCACAAACACTTCTCCCCTCTCCCCAACCCTCCTCCCCAAGCTCTAGAGAGACTAGATCTAGATCTAGATCTAGATCTAGATCTTCTCTTTTCCTCCTCCTCTCACTCTCTCCCTCCTCCTCAACCATATTAATTCTTCACCCATTGCTTGCTCTCTCTCATCTCTCCCTCCTCCTCTTACTCTCTCCATAGATCTCTCATTTCTCACCGAAAAGATCGCTAGCGCTCGGTAATATTGCTCGCTAGTGTTATTTTCATTTCGTATATGTATTTGATGTGATTTTCGGTTATTGAACTCATTAGTTTCATGTCGTAGGGATCGATTGATGGATCGCAGTTGGATGTACGACAACCGGGCGACAGAGAGTTAGGCTACGGCTTTGAATGAGTTTCTTGATGTCGCCGAGCAAGATACGAGAAGAAAAGGTGGCACGAAGATTTGTTGTCCGTGTCGCAATTGCAAAAATTTGGTCATGTTCGATACGAGAGGGAGGGTGACGGTACACTTGGCGCTTAAGGGTTTCATGCCAGGTTATACACGTTGGATATGTCACGGTGAGGAGGAGGAAGAACAGGTGTTACAGCAAGATGCCGAATACGGAGAGGACGAAGAAGGCGAGGGGAGTTTCGAATCTGATCCCGAAGAAGAAACGGGGAATAATTTGGCCGATATGGTGCAGGACGTTCATATGGTGGAGCAGGTGGTGCTAGATCCTGAGAATGAAAGAGAGGCTGCTAAGTTCACGAGACTAGTTCAAGACTCGCAAACCCCGTTGTATACCGGTTTCGATCCAGAACACACGCGTCTGTCAGTCACGCTGGAACTTCTAAGGATCAAGGCAGCCCACAACTGTCCGGACGAAGGCTTCGATGAGACATTGGCTTTTCTTGCAAAAGTTTTTCCGAAAAACAATTTGCTGCCTACGAGCACCGATGAAGCCAAGAAGGTTGTCTGCCCTCTTGGGTTAGAGGTGCAGAGGTTCCATGCGTATCCGAATGACTGCTTTATTTACTGCAAGGAGCATGAGAAGCTATACAAGTGTCCTACGTGCAACACATCCAGATTCAAGAGGGGTAGAAACCAAGCCGATGATGAGGACCCAGTGACGAGTGGCGCTCCAGCAAAGGTTGTATGGTATCTGCCGGTCCTTCCCCATTTAAATCGTTTATTCGCTAACAAGAAGGAGGCAAAGCTGATACGTTGGCACGCTGAGGGGCGAAAAACTGATGATGGAGTGATGAGAGACCCTGCTGATGCTTCGCAGTGGAGGGCAATCGATGCCCAATACGATGATTTCGGAAAAGATCTGAGGAATATCAGGTTTGGTATGAGTACGGACGCGATCAATCCATTCGGCAACATGAGCAGCAGACACATCACTTGGCCCGTGGTTCTATGGATGTACAACCTTCCTCCATGGCTGTGCATGAAGCGAAAGTATATACACCTCTCTATTCTCATACAAGGGCCGAAGCTGGGAACGATCTGAACATGTATCAACATTATTGTTCGAAGAACTAGCTACACTGTGGGAACCAGGGGCCCAGGTCTGGGACGCATACGAAGAAGAATACTTCAATCTGAAAGCAATGTTGTTCACGACGGTCCAAGACTATCCCGCGTATGGATATCATTCTGCCAGTGTGTTCATGGGTACAAAGGATGTGTGAAGTGTTTGAAGTCTACTACAAGTTTACACCTAAAGGGATCAAAAAAATCGTGTTCATGGGCCACCGAAGGTGGCTGAAACAGAACGACCCATGGAGGCAAGAGAAGAAATTGTTTGACAATACTGTTGAGGTTTGTTCGGCGCCTCGGGAGAAGACCGGGGTGGAAATCTACGACATCGTGAACACAATGCCCCCTGTTACGCCGGGTAAGACACAACCGTCTGTTCCCATGCAGAACGGCGTCTGGAAAAGGAAATCCGTATTCTGGGATTTGCCTTACTGGAGATTCCTAAGCACACGTCACAGCATAGACGTCATGCATGTTGAAAAAAACGTGTGCGAGAGCTTGCTTGGTATCCTTCTCAACATGTTAGAAAGACAAAAGATGGACCGAAGGCACGAGCTAACATGGAATTCTTGGGTATAAGAAAGAAGCTGTGGGCTACGAAGCGAACGACCAAGTTGGGGACGGGTGCAGTCAGAATCAAGACGAACTGTCCCGCTGCTTGTTACACTCTCAGCAAAAAAGAGATCGTTAGCTTTTTGGAGTGCCTCCAAGGTGTCAAAGTTTCTTCCGGTTACTCGGCAAACATCGGGAGAATAGTTGACATGAAGACTCGCCGAGTAATTGGTATGAAGTCTCATGACTGTCATGTGATGATCACGCAGATACTTCCTGTTGCAATTAGAGGTCTCATGGAGCCGGAGGTCCGCAAGACAATCTTCAATCTTTGTAACTTTTTCAACACGATATCTCCGATCTCCGTTACGCGTTGCCATAAGCTGCAGGAGGAGATCATTGTCATATTGTGCGAACTTGAGATGTACTTCCCTCCAGCATTCTTCGATATCATGGTACATCTCATGATCCATATCGTCCCGGAGATACTGGACCTAGATCCCGTGTTCCTACACAATATGTACCCGTTGGAAAGGTACAATGGGGTTGTGAAGCGCTACGTTCGTAACAGGTCACAACCAGAAGGTAGCATCATCTAGGCTATGTTGCCGAAGAGTGTGTCGAGTTCTGCACTGATTACTTGGCTGATCAAAAGTCCATAGGTGTTCCTGTTTCACGGCACACGGGTAGGCTCGATGGTGAAGGCCATGCACGCGGACAAAAGCCTTTAGATGTCTATAATTCAGTACCGAATAGATCAGATGACTATGACAGAGCACATCTCGTGGTTTTGCAACACCTGACGGTGGTGCATCCCTATCTTTGGATGCACATGGTAAAGCTTAAAAAAGAAAACCCGAAGAAGGGAGAGGCGTGGCTCTCGAAAGAGCACAATGCAAAGTTCGCAAAATGGCTAAAGAACTACTGGTATGAAAGGCCTCCGACAAATTTTGAAGAAGAGACGGTCAAAATGTTGTCACAAGAACCTGCGAGCAAGGTCCTGACATTTCAAGCATATGATATCAACGGATACACATTCTATACGGAGGCTCAAGACAGGAAAAGTACGTATCAGAATAGTGGGGTGACGATGGAGGCTAAAACCGGTAACCGTAAGGACATATACTACGGTGTTATCGAAGAAATTTGGGAACTGGACTACACCTCACAAAGATCCCCATGTTTCGTGTCAGATGGGCGAAAAATATCCATATCGATGATGACAAATTCACTACCGTGACTTTACCTCCCCCGACATCTATTGAGTCAACACAGGTCAAAGCAATCAGTGCAAAAGATGAACCATGGGTTTTAGCTAAACAAATCTCACAAGTCTTCTACATAAAAGATCCAAAGGCACAGAAGCGCCATGTCGTTAGAAAAGGGAAGAGGAGTATTGTCGGAGTCGATGGTGTTGTTGACGAAGAGGACTATGACCAATTCGATGACCCGGACTCCGAGCCAGAAGCTATTGATAAACGCCCCATAAAAAGGAGAAAAGCTACTAAGGATGCTGAGCCCTACGTAAGACGCAGTCACGCCGAAGGACTAACGTATACCACCAAGAAAATCACTATTCATGAGAAGATTTCTGAAGACGACGAAACCTAGTTAATTGTATGTGTATGTATAATAGTGTCTTGGTTTGAATGATTTCATGTAACGTGTGTACTTCTGTATGTGTAAATTGTGGATGAATTTGAGGTTACTTACAAAGCAATGTATAATCCAACTTCTGCGAAATTGTCTGAAATTTTAAACATAGCCTCATGAGGTCATATAATTACCCCATGCCAATTTTCAAGTTTTTTTGACCACATTTAGATTTTATAAAAAATAAAAATCCAATAAGATGCAAGCAAATATTTAAATTTTCCAAACAAACGTTCGAATTTTTGATATATTTTTTGGATAGGAACTAAAAATATACTACGGTACGTATATATGAATTTTTCTATTATTTAAAGGCCTTCTTTAAGGTACTTCTAGTGAAAATTTGAAATATATCTAGTAAATAACTATATATTCATTTAATGCGTAAGATATAGCAAATGATTTCAAAAAAAATGCCTAACTTTGACACGAACAATGTAATGTAGTACGTTACATGTAGAAAAAGTTTGGAGCGTAGCTAAAAATGATTTTTGAAAGGTTTTACACATGGTACCTCAAATTGGTATTCCAAAAAATAGAAAATTCAAATTATTACATAACAAGATGGAACATGATGAATTATTAGCGTATAATATTGTAATATCAAGTTGTAGTCCAAATCTCAAGTTCAAATGATAAACAATTTATGATGTGTACTTCAATCTTCATATTTCCCCTTTAAATGCTATGAAGCTTTCTCAGAGATGGTTAAGTTACAAAGCAAGGTATAATCCAACTTCTATGAAATTGTTTGAAATTTTGCTACTTAGCCTCAGAAGGTCATATAATGACCCCATGCCAATTTTCAACTTTTTTTGACCACTTTTAGATTTTATAAAAAATCAAAAACCAGAAAGACGCAACCAAACATTTGAATTTCTCCAAGCAAACGTTTGAATTTTTGACATATTTTCTAGATACGAGCTAAAATGATAAATAGGTACCTAGATATGAAATTTTCTTCCATTTAGAGGCCTTATTTAAGAAAGTTGTAGCTCAAATTTGAAATATATCCAGTAAATAGCTACATATTCATTTAATGCCAAAAAATAGCAAATGATTTCAGAAAATGCCTAACTTCGACACTAACCCGAAAACGGTAAAAGCCCTAAACCAAAACACAAAAACACAAAAACCATATCGAAATAACCCTAACATCACCTTAAACATGAAAACCTAAAATTAAACAAAGAACCATCAGCACTGATGGGCGCGTACAAAAGGCCCATCAGAGCTGACCCTAACCTAACCCTAACGACCATCGCCACCTCTACTAACGGACGGTGACCAAGTGCCCGTCAGTAGTACTCCGTCTCCACTGACGGGCACCTAATGCCTGCCCGTCAGTGGTACAGGTAGCCTGACGTGTCACCCCCTCTACTGACGGGCTCATAATAGGGGCCCGTCAGTGGTACTCGTAGCGCTAACCCTAGCGAGTCAGTGGAGGTTCCTCTCTACTGACGGGCCCTTTATAGACACCCGTCAGTGGTACCCCATATCGTATATAACCCTCGCGCGGGACTTGGCGAAAATTTCACCAAGTCCCGCGCGTTCAATTGAACCAGCAGCGAGACGGTTGCCCTCCCTCGACGCCGCTAGGCTGCTCCGCCGCCCGACGACCCCGCCGCCCCCTCCGCCGCCTCCTCCGACCTCCGTCGCCGGCCCCGACGCCCCCGATGCCCCCTCCGCCGCCCCCTCCGGCCCCCGCAGCCCCCCCGCCGCCATCCCCGACACCCCCATCCGCCCCCTCGTCCGGCCCGCGCCGCCGCCTCCTTCGGCCTCCGCCGCCGGCCCCGACGCCCCCCTCCGGCTCCCGCAGCCCCCCCGCCGCCATCCCCGACGCCCCCATTCAGGTATTGGAGATTTGAACTCAAAACTAATAGCTCCAATTTGGGTTGAGGTGAATTTGCATGGTGGCTCTTTGTGGCTGTTGGTCTTCTCATGGCTGCTTCAAGAAGTTGCAAGTTCTGTCAAGAAGAGCAGGAGCAGTAGGAGGAGGTGCTCCATTTGCATGGGATTCTATAATAAGTTCGCATTGGGGGATTCTATGATTTTTCATGTTCTTTGTGATTTTTTTTGAGGGTTTGCGTTCCAAATTTTAGTGTGCTGTCATGGAAGCAAATTCAAATGCTGAAAATAATGGTTAGAAAATCATATGCAAAAGTTTAGTACTCTGCAAATTGATAGCTTTTATGATTTCTTCACCTTTTGTATGTCCGGACTGAGATTGGATTACTATTTGGAGCTTATCTAATGGAAGTTCAAAGGAACATTGATGTAAACTTTTTTATATAAAAAATCTTCTGAGAAATAGAAAGGCCAAGTGATATGCAATGAATTTGCTGAATGTTGTGGAGAAATAATTTGTAAGTTTTGTCAACTGACTGTATTCACCACGCGTTTAGTAACGTGTTAAGGTTAAGGCAAAGCTAGAGGCGGAGCTCGTTTGAGAGCGGGGCCTACTAGAGTGGAGACGGAGGCGAAGCCGAAGCCGGTCGGCGAACATCACCTTTACTGCCGCTCCTTCGCTACCATATTGTGGAATTGGTATACCTGAGTTGCTAGATTTTTTGGTGTGGTCTATTGCTTGTTGTTGTGGAAAAGTTCATCTTTTGGTAACAATATAGAACCAAAATAGACAACAACAATTCTTGAAGTCTTCTTATATTTATAGATTTTTATAATTTGATGATTGGATGTTTATGCGATGTTTGTCTCTGTCCTTTGGGTTTTGCTACTTGCTGGACTTAATTGTCCATATACTCTACATCAACAAGGATTTATTCCTTCAAGAGTTTGTGATCTTGGTCTTCCACTAAAGATGAATATTTGAGTTGTTATTATGTCCAGTGAAGAATTGTTATTCACGCACTATAGATTGTTCCAAAGGATATCCTAATGCTAGAGTGAAACTGTTCTAGCCTTAAATTCTCAATGGTATTCGTATATACCCTATCTCTGGAAACTTTAGAGGTATTGTCAACTGATTGCTTCCACCAAATGAACAACTCCTTTATACTTTGTTAATCTATTTCTTCAAAGAACATGGATAGACCTGATACTATACTCATATGGGGGAACTATCTAATAATATACTTGCTCTCGCTGCAATTAGTAATACTTTTGGTGGTTAATGCATCACTCCGATGCATGTTCCTCTGAACTAATATTAGTAGGCATTGCAAAAAAAGAGATCGGAGTTTCAGCTCCGTGGAGCCATGGTTCCACCCTCTAACACCACTAGATATAGATTTCTTCGTATAGTGATATGTGTTGCTTCGTCATTTTGTTTGTTGTATAATCGAGTTTCAGTAGTGTTTTACCTAGATTCTCGTGTCCATGCATAAAATAATTGGACATATGTGTGTATTTCTATCAGATGTTAGCTGTAAAGAATAGAGCTACAATGATCTAGTTTGTTTGCTCAACCTATGATGATTGAATTTGATAAGAACATGCTACTACTGCTGCCTAGTTGCTGCTATATTGTCAAAGCATTTGAGCTATAGTTTATTTAACAAAGCTAGTGTATGAGCAGGAACTAAACTATTAGCAAATGCTATTGTTTTTCTTCAGTTTTAAAATGGCCGCCAGTAGTACTCCCGCTGGGTCCCCGACCCGAGCACTAGAGCCCGTTGATGACAGCACGGCCCCCCCTCGTCGTGGCTGCACCGATCGATGCACTGACCCTGGAGGCACCCAAGCAAGTTGCCTCCGAGGCGGCCAAGGAACCTGCCCTCGAGCTGGTCGAGGATCAACCTCTCTTAGCGGTCGTCACAGCTGGATAAGAGCAACCTGCCTTGGAGTCTAGCTCTGGCTCTGCCTCCGAGTCAAGTTCTGAAGGGGACGAGGCGCGTGAGGAGGAGGTACCGACTCCAGCCCCGACCGGGTCTCTGAAAAGGAGGAAAGGCAACCAGTTGCCCGACAAGACGTATGTCATCACCCGTGTTGACGACGTCAAAGACATTCCAGCGAGTCCACATAAGGCCGCTAAGACCTTTAGCAACGCCTGCGGGTGCTTAGTACGCGAACAAGTTAAGATTACATGCAAAGAGTTCGGCCAGTTGACTCAGTCCACAAAAGATACTCTCTTGAAGAAACTGTGGGACAAGTACCAGATTCCTGCAGCCGACAAGGAAAGAGTCGAAGCGCAAGCCCTGAAAATCATGGCTAGGGCTCTGAAGACTTGGCGATACGACGCACAGAAAGTCGTAGACGAGGATTGGGAAACCAAAATTAGTAAAAGATGGTCCAAGATACAAAAGGAAGACTGGGACGAATTCGTTGCTCAAATAAGGAGCCCAGAATTCCAGGAGAAGAGCCGCTGGGGGAAAGAGCTTCGCAAGAAGAACACATTAGACCACAAGCTCGGCAGCCATGGATACCTGGGGAAGAGACCGAAGTGGGCCAGAGAGGACGAAAAATTAGCCGCGGCTGGGAAAGCACCTCCTTTCGCGCATCTCAGGGAGCCACGCGCTAGGGAGTACATGAGGGCGCACACAAGCTCTGACCCTGTGACGGGGTCACCAATTTATGAGTCCGAGGAACTGCAACTGGTGGCCGACCGGCTGGTAACGACTCAACCCAGTCTCTTTTCGTACTTAATTACGTTGCATCCAAATAGTCTATCTTCTCATCAAGTAATTTAACTTTCAGACAAAACTGAGCTAGCAGCCTGGAAGCTCGCAGGACTCCGTCACGAGCTTCCCAAGATGGAACGACGATCTAGTGAAGGCCCGACAGAAACCGAAGCATCGGGGCCGTGAAATAGGCGTCGGGGATGGCGTTAAATGGGACAAGGTATTTCCCCGAAACCCCGAGGGTCGCCGCGGCCCCCGGAGAGACAGCCAGGAGTTTATGAACAATCTGCGGGAGCAAATGCGGGAGATTGCCGAGCAGACGTGGCTACGTATGCAAGTGGCCGCAGCACAGCGCAAGGCCAGCAAAGCATGCTTCCCGTTAACCAGCCTGCAGGATGGAGTAGCTGCGCATCCACCTCGGATGGCGGCCCCTACTCGGTGAATCCCGTCGACAGCATCACCGTAAGTCTCGTCCGCTAAACGAGTCGTTATAGTACAAGCTGATCTCATTGTCCTGACTCTAGTGCGGATGACACGTCTATTCTCTGTTTCGCAGGAAGCCACTAGATGCACACTCACGGTGCAGATTCCTGGCATGAAGGTCCCGGTGGCGCACGGCCAGGTTTTCCCAACGCCGGAGGGGGCAATCCTGCACTGTGTTCCTATGCGGGAGCACCATGCGAAGGTGCAGGTGGACCTCGTCCTCAATGACTACAGTGAGGTGTTAGTCCCTGTCCCCCCCAAAGAGGAGCTGACGAAGCTAGGGCAGTGCAAAAACTGCTTCATCCAGTGGCCGAAGAGCCAGATTACTATAACCGTGCTGGCCTCTCCTCGCACGGGCCCCTCATCCAACAACCCCTCTCCATCAATCGGACGATCTCCGTTGGGGCTCAGCCAATCACCTCCGTCCTTTAAAGACCTGGAAGACCATCTTGTTGGGGACCAGCACATGTCACCGATTTTGCGGTCCCCGGAAGTGTCGGAAAGGCCCTACGAGGTTCAAGGTGACCCCCTGGATCAACGGAGGGGGAAGATTTTCTCTCCCGCCACACTAGCTGGGACGCTGGAAGCAGCGATGGCGGCAGGCAAGAGCCCGGAGCCGCTACAGAAGAGGAGGAAAAGCAAAAAGAGACGGGCCGGCACCGGCGAGAAGGAAAGAAAGGAGCAGATGCAGAAATCCTTATCCTTCTCAACATCGTCATCCAAATTATCTACACGGAGCAAGGGTCTCTGGCAATATGTTTACGAACCAGGTCAGGACTTGCTCCCCCAGGATGAGCTGGACAATCTGTCGGAGGACATGAAGACGCTGCATGAAGATTACCTAAAGATGTCCAGAAATCCTGATACATTCTGCCAATATTGGAAGGTAAAGGTGCCAAGGGAATACAATTTCTTCATGCAAAATGACCAAGACACCTTCGACATCAACTTTGAAGACCTCTTCAACATGTACAACCTCTATAGGCTTGACACCACGATGATCAGGCTATGGGCTCTCTACCAAGCCCAAGAGTGCAGACGTCTACGTGACTGCAATATTGGCATAATCGATCCGATATGCATGAACGAAGGCTATGCCGCGACCCCGGACGGTCGAGTCTTTCTTGAAGAATACCTGTCGCATGCATTCGTGGTTCATAAGGACAAGGAGTACATACTAGCCCCCTACAACCCTCCGTAAGTCCTAAACTACACACTGTGGAGATTTTTTTTGTTTTTTACGTACGTATCTCCACCTGCTTATGTTCATTTGTTCACATTTACGCAGCGACCACTGGGTCCTAATTGTGATCGTTCCAAGCTAGGCCAAGGCTTTTTATTTTGACTCCTCATCGAAAAAGACAGCGGATTTTAGCAATATAACTAAGATTTTGGATACAGCTTTCTTCAGAGCCAAGTTCTCGAGGCATACTAAAATTCCTGTAAAAGCGACAAAAATGGTACACCATTACAAGTTCCCTTGCAGAGTTCAGCCGGAAAATAGCGTTACATGTGGGTACTACACCTGTGCCCATATGGACTGCTTTGTCCGGTACAAGAACAACCATTGGAAAGATATGAAAGAACTGAAGGCTTGGAGTGAGCTGGGAAATCATATGTACGACTGGTGTCAGGACTTTGCCCGCATCCAAAAAGTCTTCGCCAAACTCATCAACCTTGAAGTCATCAATCCGATGGGTGAATTCTACGCCGGCCCACAATTTCCGAAGCCGAAGCAAAGCTTAAGCGAGCATCAATAGATTCGTTGTTTCTGTACTTGAAGAACAATTGTTTCATACTTGTGATAAATGTATTAGAGGTGAAGTGTACTATATATATATGTGATTACGATATACGATATGTCAACTGTTATGTGATTACAAATGTGTTATGTGATTATATATGAGATTTGACTCTGTGAATGAATAGTTGGTATAGCAACTGATTAGGAATAATGTAATCCTATAGCCTATTATTATGAATAATCTAACTGTGATTATGAGTTAGCAGGAATACATATCTCTACTGACGGGCCCTTATGGCGTGCCCGTCAGTGGAATTGACCTCTACTGACGGGCACTTATGATTCGCCCGTCAGTAGTGAAACAACCAGGTGCCTCCGCTGGGGATCTCCTCTGACGGGCATGTTGGGCCCGTCAGTAGTAACTAACACTACTGACGGTCGGTCCGCCCATCAGTGGAGTTAACCCCTCCACTGACATTTCCAGGGTGACGGGCCCCCTGTCCGTCAGTAGAGGGGGTTTGGCGACCGTCAGTGATGACATGTTCTGCTGTAGTGAAAGAAGAAAGATGGGTTCGACAAAATGAAGCCCACTGAAGTGTTAGGAAGGATTCTAACACATGAAATGGAACTCAAGCAAGAAGGAAAGCACATTTCTTCTCCCACTGTCAAGAAGAACATTGCTTTGAAGACTACTGCATCTACTTCTCAACTTGAGAGTGACAGCAGTGATGAGCTCAATGAGGAGATGACCAGTGGAGAGGAAAATGAGCTGATCCTTCTCACAAGAAATTTCAGAAAGTTCTACAAGAAAAGGAAGCAGTTTGGGTCTGCAGACAGGTTCAAGGGAAAGAAGCTGTCCAAAGACAACAAATGCTTTGAGTGTGGCAAGGAAGGCCACTTTGCTGCTGATTGTCCAACCAAGAAGAAGGACAACAGTTATTACAAGAAGAAGAAGGACTTCAATGGGAAGAAGAAGACCTTCAGCAGCAAGCACCCAACTTATTCCAAGAACAAGGCCACTGCCAGAGCCTATGTGGGACAAGCTTGGGTATCAGATGACTCAGGCTCAGAGGAAGAGTCTAAGGATGAAGAACAAGTTGCTAGGATTGCCATCAGCATGGCTGATGAACCCAGCTGTGACACAACCAGGTCACCCAGCTCCAATGATGATCAGGCTCCTTCCACCTCTTCTCCCTTGTGCCTCATGGCCAAGGAATCTAAGGTATTAACTGAAGATGATTTCCTTGATTATGCTGAACTAATGGATATCTTGGAAAGAACAGAGAAGGGCTATGGTAAGGAAAGGAGAGAGAACATATCTCTTAGGGACAAACTCAGGGAGCTGAGAGAGGCCTGTGATGAAGTCACAGATGACACGGAAAATCTCAGGCTAGATCATGAGAACCTGGAAATAGCTCATGAGAAGCTCAGATCAGCTCATGAGCTTCTCCTCAAGGAGCATGAAGAGCTGAAGGCAAATCATGCTATTTGCACTGATATCTCTGCTAACATATCTGTTGCTATGCCTTTGCCTGCCCCTACTGTTGTAGAAACTTGTTTAAACTGTGCTAGCCGTATAAATGTACTGACATCCACAGGTGGAGTGATGGATGACTCAAAAGAGGCTTCAACCTCTAATTTGACTAACTCTGTGGATGCAGCTGAGCACAACAAGCTCAAGGAGGAGCTAGAAGAGCTTAAGAGGCTCATGAGAAAAGGCCTATGCACTGCCAACATTGGCATGCAAAATTATCAGCTTATTAGAGCTAAAATGCTGAGAAAGAATGAAGGCCGAAAAGGCTTGGGCTATTCTATCTCTGCAAATAAGGACAAACTGCCTGCTGTCACTAACTCTAACCTTGCAGGAAAATTTGTGAAGCAGGTAAATACAAATGACAACAAATTTGTTGGTCATGTGCAGAGAAAGAGGAATGTAGTAAAAATTCCCTCTAATCCAGCCTATGTCCTGCAGAAGGACATGAAAGGGAAAATAGTGGCCAAGTATGTTGGTCGCAGGCACTTAGCAAAATGGTTACCTGCTATCTGGGTGCCCAAGGCTACAGTTGTCTGTGCCACCGGTAGCTCACACAGCTGTGTGCCCACCAGTGTCACAGGTGGATCAAACAGGTCACTAGCCCTTGTTGCAGGTGACTGTCAGCCTAAGAGAATTAAAGTCATATCATCTGTGGCAGATACTGCTAATCTTAAACACAAATATGCTATTTATACTTCTGCAACTACTGCTTATGGTAAAACTGCTAAGGGAACCAAACAAGTTTGGGTCCCTAAACCCTATAATTAATCTTGCAGGACTCTGCCTCCAGTGGAACTGACTGGGTTGTGGACAGTGGATGTACACAACATATGACAGGAGGCAGAGAGGGGTTTGTAGAGATCACACATGAGAATCTTCCAAGTAAACATGTGATCTATGCAGATAACTCCAAGGGAAAGGTAAATGGCATTGGTAAAGTTGCCATATCTGAACATCATTCTTTATCCAATGTAATGCTTGTGGATCAGATGGGTTATAGCCTTATGTCTGTGTCATAGCTGTGTGACACAGGTATGAAAGTAACTTTCTATCCTGATAAGGTTATAGCTTCCAAACTATCTGATGATTCTCAAGTGTTCAAAGGATGCAGGTCTGGAAAACTATACACTGTCAACTTTAATGAACAGCCTGCAGCAGCTCCATGGTGTCTCATGGCCAAAGCCGGTGTTGGCTGGCTGTGGCACAGGCGACTAGGACATGCAAGGATGAAGCTTCTCAACAAACTGAGTAAACATGACTATGTCATAGGCTTGGAAAAGGTGAAGTTTGAGAAGGACAAGCCCTGTAGCTCATGTCAAGCCAGCAAACAAGTTGGAGCTGCTCATCATCCCAAGAATGTCATGACCACCACCAAACCTTTTGAGCTCATTCACATTGACCTTTTTGGTCCTACTACATATGAAAGCTTGGGAGGTAACAAGTATGGATTTGTCATTGTAGATGATTTTTCTCGCTATACTTGGGTGTTCTTTTTGAAGGAAAAGACACAGGTTTACAAGAAATTCAAGCACCTCATTGTCAGAGTACAAAATGAGTGGAAGGTAAACCTTGTCAAGGTCAGGAGTGACAATGAGACAAAGTTCAAGAACTCTAAAGTGGAAGCATTTCTGGACAAGCATGGAATCAAGCATGAATTATCAAGTCCATATGCTCCACAACAAAATGGTGTAGTGGAAAGGAAGAACAGAACCTTGATAGAGATGGCAAGGACACTGCTAGATGAGTACAAGACTTCACCAAGATTTTGGGCTGAAGCTGTCAACACTGTCTGCCACTCCATCAACAGGATATATCTACATCCAGTACTCAAGAAGACTCCCTACGAGCTGCTCACCAACTCCAAACCAAATGTCTCATACTTCAGAGTATTCGGCTGTAAGTGCTACATCCTTAGGAAGGGCAAACGCCTTACTAAGTTTGAAGCTAAATCTGATGTTGCTATATTCCTTGGTTATGCTACTAACTCTCATGCCTATAGAGTTTTTAACACCTCTACAAAGGTTGTTGAAGAATCTATAGATGTGGACTTTGATGAGTCTTATGGCTCCCAAGGAGAGCAAGTTGCTAATGATGTAGGGAGTAAGGACATTCAAAAGAAGTCTACTGGTGAATTCAGACCCATCATCAAGGAGGAATCTGGATCACCAGCAGATCAAGAACCTCACTCTCCATCACAGGGTGAAGACACTGGAGATGAAGACATCGAGCTCGAATACAACCCAGCCAATGATCTTCTGGATGCAGAGTACCTGTCTCAGCCAGCTGTGTCGCAGGAAGAACTAGCTGTGTCACAGGCAACACCATCAGCTGTGACACAGGTGGTTGACCTCGAACCCCTTGTGATCAGTAGGCTGCAGAAGGATCACCCTGTAGATCAAATCATCGGTGCCATTAATAGGGGAGTGACTACTCGTTCTCGAATTGCTAATTTTTGTGAACATTACTCCTTTGTTTCTAGTGTTGAACTCAGGAACATAAATGAAGCTCTAAAGGATGCTGATTGGATCAATGCTATGCATGAAGAGCTCAATCAATTTGAAAGAAATCAAGTTTGGTCCCTGGTGGAAAGACCCAATGATCATAATGTGATTGGAACAAAATGGGTCTTTAGGAACAAACAAGATACAAATGGGCAAGTGGTAAGGAACAAAGCCAGACTTGTAGCTCAAAGGTTTACACAAGTGGAGGGTCTAGACTTTGGAGAAACCTTTGCCCCAGTGGCAAGACTTGAAGCCATCAGGATCCTCCTTGCTTATGTTGCTCACCATAACATCAAACTTTATCAGATGGATATGAAGTCTGCTTTCCTGAATGGTAAACTTTCTGAACTTGTATATGTTGAGCAGCCACCAGGATTTGAAGATGATAAGAAACCACATCATGTCTATAAACTGCACGAAGCACTCTATGGTTTAAAACAAGCACCTAGGGCATGGTATGACACATTGAAAGATTTTCTAATCAATAATGGATTTATCATGGGCTTAGTTGATACTACTCTATTCACTAAGAGAAATGGAAAAGTTTTATTTGTGTACCAAATCTATGTCGATGACATAATATTTGGCAGTACTAACCGTTCCATGAGTGATGAGTTTAGTAAGCTGATGACCAAGAGATTTGAGATGTCTTTGGATGGAGAACTCAAGTACTTCCTAGGACTTTGGATCCAACAACTAAAGGAAGGGACTTTCATCACACAAGAAAAGCTCACCAAAGACATCATCACCAAGTTTGGCATGAAGGATGCAAAAGGTATTCATACACCCATGCAAACTAATGGTCATCTGGACTTAAACATCGAAGGTAAGTCTGCTGATCAGAAAGAATTTAGATTCATGATAGGATCTCTGCTATACCTGTGTGCATCTAAGCCAGATATCATGTTGAGTGTATGCATGTGTGCTAGATTCCAAGTTAACCCTAAGGACTGCTACAGAATTGCAGTAAGAAGAATTCTGAGATATTTAATTCACACCTCATGTTTTGGCTTATGGTACCCTAAAGGTGCAAATTTTGAGCTAGTTGGCTATTCTGATAGTGACTATGCAGGGTGTAAGGTTGACCGAAAAAGCACCTCTGGTACTTATCAATTTCTAGGGCATTCTTTGGTGTCCTGGTCATCCAAGAAACAAAACTCAGTAGCCTTTTCCACTACAGAAGCTGAGTATATAGCTGCTGGTAGTTGTTGTGCTCAGTTATTATGGATGAGGCAGACCTTGAAAGATTAATTTCAGCATATCTTCTGTGATAATGAAAGTGCAATTAAGTTAGCCAACAACCCAGTACACCACCAAAGATCCAAACACATTGAAGTGAGGCACCACTTCCTTAGAGATCATGTTGAGAAGGGAGATATACAGCTGTGCCATGTAAGGACTAAAAAACAATTAGCAGATATTTTCACCAAGCCCTTAGATGAGACTAGGTTCTGTGCTCTGAGGAGTGAATTGAATATCATTGATGTCTCTAATCTTCAATAAAAGGATTGGCTTGGTGTCTAGCTCATATACCTTTGCTATTTATATTGCATTCATATATACCTGAGTTACCCACCTGTGTCACAGGTGTGTACTGTGCTTAGTGTTTGGGAATATTTCTGAGTTCTGTGCGTGCACATTTATGTGTACATGTTTTCTAATCAACTCATGTCAGTTTTAGCTTTGCTTGATTGACTTTCTGGCAAACTGACATTGAGAAGATTCTATAAGGACATTCTGATAGTGATCTAATGCTTTCTATCTTATCAAAATCTCTCTGTCTAAGTGTTCCATGGATGAAATACATGTCACATGAGTCGTCCACCTGTGTCTCAAGTGAATTCTTTTGGACTCCGTAGGTCATAGGGTTTATCTTTCCACATACCTGTGTCACAGGTCCTGAAGTCAGCTGTGACACAGCCATCTTATACCCCTTCGGCCTATATAAAGAATCGATGCGTCCCCACAGAATCCACGTTCTACTTAAAACCCAAGTCTTCCGCCACGCGCAAATCTCTCGGATTCTCGCCGAATTCGCGGATTTCGTCCTCGAAAAGCTTCCGGCTCATCGGAGAAAGCTTTCCAAGGCCATCAGCGTCGATTCATCCACGCATTATCAAGCTTTCGATCAAAGTAAGGCTCTGCAAAACCCTTTTTGCGTCCGCCCTAACTCCATAACTTTCGCAGTCGCTTATAGGTTAATCTGGTAGCGCATTGTTCGTGTCTAGGGTTTGTCAAGCTCTTATTCATCCACCAGATAATATCTGACTTGAAATTGAACAGCAAATCCATACTAAACCCTAGTTTTCTAAAAACTGCCGTCCGCCTCTGCACGTAGCTGTGTCACCGCTAGGATCTCACCTGTCACACAGGCATGCCTATTCAACCGGCAGAGATCTCGGTTTGTTGCTAAGTCTTCACCTGTGTCACCTCAATCTCACACAGGTGTCTCACATAGCTGCTATCCTCTGCATCTAAGAACACCTCTTATCTATATTCTTCTCATCTATTCTGTTTTTCCAGATGTCTTCAGAATCAGAAAGAGCTGATAGTGGTGTGAACTGGTCTGCTCCAGAGGAATCCAGCCGAGAAATGGTTATTTCAGATTCAGATCAAGAAAGAGAAAGGCTGAGACAAAAAGAGGAGGCTGCTGAAAGAAGAATGGCAAGCCAAAGGGCTTATAGGCAGAGAATTGCTGCTGGAAAGAAAGCAGCTGCTTCTAAAGCTGGCAAGAACAGCTCTCAACCTACTCCATCCAAGAGGACAAGATCCTCAGCTGCTGTTGAGCACACTTCGTTGGGAAAAGAGGCTGCCAAGAAGCTAAGAAAAGTTGTCAAGAAATCATCTAAGCCAGCTGCTGCAAAAGTAGAGTTGCCAAGGGGCACTCTAACAATCAGAGAGCCTGTCCCTGAACCTCAAGTGTCACAAGAAGATCTGGCAAATGACATGCTTATATTGGATGAGATGGACAAGCTGGCAGCTCAAATTAGTAAAGCAACAGATGAAACAGTCAAGAAATAATTGACAACAATTTACACTGCTAAAAGCCTAGAGCTTTCCAATTTGGCAAGACCAGTGTCCATGGCTGTTCCAGTGCCATCTGATCAAGACAGAGCTATATTGCAAGAAATTGAAGAGCTGCGCAAGAAGCTGAAGTCAGCTACATCCTATGATATGGAAGTTGAGCTAAGAAGGGAGATTGTAGAGAAACAAAATCTTCTCTCCCATAGTGCTCTTTCAGTTCCAATTTACAAGTCTGAAGGGCTGGGCCATTTTGATGCCAGAGATAGGCATCTCATTTATCAGATAATTGAGCTGACCAAGAAAGCACAGTCCTTGCCAAGTGGACTTGAAAGATAAGCTACTTATGCTAAGATCAGGCTCAAGAGAGGGCAATTATCTGCAGATTTTAGAAAGCCCATCTTTTCTCGCCCAGCTCAAAGTGTTCATCAACCAGGACTCAGTCGAGATGACAAAGAAAGGATTCTTCTTCAAGAAATCCATGAGTTGCTAGGAAAGATAAAAAGATTACCACAAGGAGCTGAGAAAAATGCCTTGCGCGCTGAGCTCAAGATCAAACAGGGTATGCTATCTGGTGCCATCATAGTCAAACCAGCCCCTGCTGCTCCATCCATCTCTGCAGCTCCATCTGCTCCAAAGAGAAAAAGATCTGATACTGTGGAGGTTTCTGAGGAGCCATCAACTAAGAAACAGTCAGAACCAGATGTTGAGATCATATCAGAATCAACTCAGAGCTCAAAACCGTCAGTCAAAGATCAGCTTGAACAACAGACAGCAGCTCTCAAGGAATTGAAGAAGGAAATGCCACCACCTGTGTCACAGGTGGCCAGCCCAGCCAAGTCCGACTTGTAAACTTATCAGAGGAGGAGTAGAAGAACTCATAGCTCTACGAGTGTAGAATCTCTTTCCTCCCTGGATGTGCAGAAGCAGATGTCACCATCTCAGTTTCTTGTGTCTGAGGCTGAAGAACCAGCTGCAAAAGAGGCCCCTGAGCTTTCATCTCCAAAGGTTGGATCTGTGAAGCCTTTGGAAGCTGCCAAATCTCCAAGTCCTCAGCTGTCTCAACCAGCTATGACACAGGCAGCAGAAGTTCAAGGCTCTGAACCACACCGGTCTCCATCGCCTGTGTTATCGACAGCTGACCCAGCTCCTTCAGTTCAAACACCTGTGTCCTCACCTGTGGCACATGCAAGTAAGTCAGCTGATCTGGAAGAAAGCTCAGAAAGTTCATCAGATGATGGAAGAGGAGTGTCTGTGACTCCACCAAGGCCAAGAGAATCTAGAGCTGATTCTGATGAAGATTATCAGGCCGAGAGCTCATCCCCTAGTGCAGAATCAGCTGATCAACAAGAGGAAGAAGAAGCTGAACATGAGGACAGCTCACCCAGTCCCTCAGTTACAGATGATGACTTGGAATCCAAGTATCACTACATCTTTTCGTATGCGCTGAGGACTGAGGTTAATCAAATGTAATTTATTTCCAGAGCTGTGGCCAAGAAACTTCCTAAGAGTGATCCCAAGAAATCCAAGAGCAAAGTTGCCTCCATGAACACAAGTGCTTTCATCAGAATGAGGTCAACTTGCCCCTACTTCAATGAAGATGAGGAATATAATGAACCATCTTACTCAGACCCCAGATTTCACAATGATCATCAAAGGGGTATCTACCATCAAATCCTATCTTCCAAAGGATTTGTTGACTGCAAGGCCATTGATTGGTCAGCTCTGACTGATCCAAGGCTGAGATCTCTCCCATCTATAATTCAAGCATCAGGCCTGGAATTTATCTACAGTCTCCATCAAGATTATGATCCAGAAATTCTTAAAGAATTCTATGTCACTGTCTGGGTTGAGCAAACCAATCAAGATGTTATGCTCTGGAAGACTAGAGGTCAACTGCTTTTCATCACAGCCCCAGAGTTCAACAATCTATTTCATGCACCAGTGGAGCCTGGCATGCCAAATCTGTTCAAATTAGAGCTAGTCTCAAATGCTGATAGAAGAAAGTTCTACCCTAGGGACTTTACTTTTCCTGCCAAAGCCCCTCCAGAACATGTTTACTTCAAGGGCATCACCATAACAGCCAAGCATCTTGTGAAGATTATAAATGTCACTCTTCAGCCCAAGGGAGGCAACACAGATGCAGTCTACAATCCTGTTTGGCAGATATTGGTACATATTGCTAAGAATCAGCACTTTGATATGGCCAGATACATATTCCATGAGATAGATGCTGTACAGAAGGACAAAAAGGCCAAGCTCAGATATGGGTCTTACATTATGTATATGATCCTTCAAAGAATAGGTCTTCTGGATTCCAACTTTGACATGTCAGTGAAGACCATCAAGACCCAGCTCAGGCCTCAGGCTGATGACCATCTTGATGAGGTTGCTGTTCCAGCTTTGTTTGGAGATTCCCCAGATCCAGCTGTGTCAGCTCTCGGTGACACCGCTGCTCCAACAGCTCCTCAAGCGCCTGCTCCCCAAGTGTCTGCGCCTCAAGGCCAAATGCCAACCGGTGTCACCGCTGATCCTCCTTCAGCTGACCCAGCTGAGTTGGTATCTGTGACACAGGTGGTTGAAGATGGCACTCTGTCCTCCTCTCTGATGTCTCAAATTGCAGCCAGAGCCTACCAGAACAAGATCATGCCAACTCAGTTCGCAGCTCTGCGCAAAGAAAACCTTCAGCTCAAAACCAAAGTTGACAATCTAGACTCCAAAGTCGATCAGCTACAGGCTCAACTGTCAGAAGTTCTCCAGCTGCTGAAGACCAAGCTTCCCTGAATGTTTCTCTTCCTCATCCCTTTCTGGTGTTTTAGTGTCAAAGGGGGAGAGATAAAGGGGGAGAGATTTGTAAAGAAAAAGGGAAAGAACAGAGATAGGAGAGTGATTAGTCATAGGGGGAGAGAAAAGATTTTGGTGTAATTAAGACTTGGTTTATTTCTGATTCTTCTATCTTGATTACAATTAACTTAAGTTTTCTGCTCTGATGCATATGATTTTTCTTCTAAGTTATTGCTCTGATACATATGTATTCTTTTGATCTGATGCAGTAAGTTTTACCGTGTCTGTTGCTCTGATGCATATGTCTTCTTTGATGAAGCTGTATATTCATTTATGCTCTGACTCATACATTCATGCTGAAGCTGTATATTCATTTATGCTCCGACTCATACATTCATGCTAAGCTTATTCTCTGATACATATGTCTAGTGCTGGATGCTCTGATATACAGTTCATACTCTGATATATATGACCAGTGATTTATGCTCTGATACACATGGTTATGCTCAGATACATATGTTCATCATGAATCTCTTCTCTAATATGCTCATATGATCTGATACACACTCATATGCTCTGGTAATTGAATTTGCATCACAAGTAAATCATATCAGTTCAGTTCAATCATGCTTAATAATATATTCAATTCTTTGAACTGTTAAAAGTGTAAGTTGTAAGAAAATGCAGCCCATATCCAAAATAATAATCTGTGCATTAGCAAGTTAAAAGCAAATCTTTTGTGCACAGCTTCAGGAGGAGTATACTCTATACAACCTGCACGTATACCTTCTATTCAAATCGTTATGCGAATTTGTTGAATGGGTTGCCACTAACCACCAAAAAGGGGGAGATTGAAAGACCATCTAGGCCCCCAAGTTGGTTTTGATGGTTAATGACAACTCAAACTGGAATCTAACGTTTACAGTGAGTGTAAGCAGGTTAGAAGGTTCCAGGAAGAAGGGTCATCAAGGAAAGGATGACCACAAAAAAGGTACAAGGGTGGTTTCCGGGACTAAGGAATGGCTGTGCTAGGCAGCTGTGCCACAACTGTGAAGAAGCCGGTGCTGTGCAAGGAGTTGCAAGCAAGGTGAATGTGGCTTGATGCGTCAAGGACCGTGACTACAGTTGGTGGGCAGGTAAAGCCTAGATTTGCTAGTTTCTTGAGTCTATAGGAAACACCCGTACTATCAAGAGGGATGAAGCAGTAACAGTTGTCTAAGGAACTTTTGCTCAATGCTTAGAGGGTTGGTCAGTGGCATTGATATTTTGAGATCAATTGCCATGTGTCAATAGCTTTCTCTTAGTATGAAATAGGTTTGTGCTAGCACTCTGCAGTGTTAGCAGTTGAAAACCCTAGAGCCTTAGTCACCGGTGTGACACAGCTGTGTCTCAGGTGGTCTATTGCTTTGTGACTCAGGTACATCTCTGTACCAGGGGAGAGCTTGTAAATGCTAAGGTACCTGCACTGTGATAGGCGGTCTGATTCATCAGAAGTCTATTGGAGGTTCTCTCCTTATAGGTATTAGAGGTAGAAGTATGCTGATGGCATGTCATGTGCTAGGACCAGGCTGAGTAGTGCTGCTATCAGTTAAGGGTTCACCTGTGTCAGCCTCCGGTGACACAGGTGTCGGTCTACCCGAGCCGGTTACAGTTGGGCGTAGTGTGTAGCTGTGTCACCGGTGTCTGTCACCGGTGGCTCACTTAATCCTACGTGGCAACAGTGTAACGGTCGGGTTCGTGTGAACCCTATAAATAGGGGACCAGGGGAGGACTTCGTCCTCAACCTTGCTCAAACCAGAAAAGCACATACGACCGTTTCAAAGCCTCCAACCACTGAACAAAAGCCAAAAAGCCTAAGTGTTAGTTCGAGTGAGTGTTTGAGCTTTGAGCAAAGAGCAAAGGTTCCTCCAAGAGATTGTTGCTGCATCATCTGTTACTCTTGGAGTGTCCACTCCTAGACGGGTGTAGGAGTTGCTGGTATCACCCAAGCTTGTGTGGGCTGAACCAGTAAGTTTGTGAAGGGGAATCGAAGTCATCCTGCTGCAAAGCAAAAGGACTTCCACAAACAAGGAAGAGACCTGATTGTCAGGTACTCGGAGAACAAGTACAGTTTAGTGCTGGTGATCTCTTCGGAGTAGCCTCTCCAACGGAGACATACCTTTCTGTAAAGAGTAGGGAACTTCGGTGAAAAATGCCTTTGTGTCTCTCAGTACTTTACCTGTTTACTTCTAGCAGTTATTTGTGCCTGCATGCTTGTGTGATCTTAGTCATCTGTGTTCACCTAAGATCAATCACCTTTATACCTGCTTAGCTTAGCTGTGTCTCAGGTCCTAGAGATCATATCTGTTATCTGCCTTAGCTACCTGTGACACTGGCAATAGTTTTTCTTTACCTGTGCTAGGTTATTTGTTCACCTGTGTGACAGGCAAGTGTTAATTTATCTGTGATATCTTATCTGTGCTATCACCTGTCACTCAACCACTTTAACCTAGTAATCTGTTAAGTCTTAACTTGTTAATCTGAGCTAAAAGAAGTAATTTTATTAGTCTTCTATTCAAACCCCCCTCTAGTCGACACCTTTGGTCCTTTCAGAGGCGGCCGAGGACCAACGGCAACGGCGTGGCTACGAGGGAGGCGACCCACCGGCGATGGATGCGGGCGCGGCTGCGGGAGAAGAAGCACATGAACATCGCCAGCCGCATTTCCCCCCAAATCGACCACATGACGACCACCGACAACCACCGCACCGAAGCATCTCCACCGACGACCACCGCATCGGAGCAGCCCCCTCGACGCCACTACACCAGAGCATCTCCCTCGACAATGATTTGTTTCCTTTCATCAGGTGCTCTACTTGGCTTGGAAGGATGATGGGACTACTGTCTTCTCTGGAGGCTGTGATAAACAGGTCAAAATGTGGCCTCTAGGTGGGCAGGCTCAGACGGTTGCAATGCATGATGCACCTGCCATGGAGATCACGTGGATTCCTCAAATGAACATTCTTGTCTCTGGAAGCTGGGATAAGACACTAAGGTGCTAGAGAGGTGCTTGAAATTTTATCCTTTACACCCCCAGTATTCTTTACTTGGAATTTGAACGCATCTCACCCATGTTTGCTCTTAAATAGTTATTCATGGCTGGTTTGCACTACTGGCGCTAAGTCTTTTGACAGCAATTTTGGGCTATTTATAAAGAAACTGCCAAGTCCGAGTCTCACAAGCCCTAAATCAAATATTGCGAAAGGTGTATCTCATCTAGTTTATCTTTCCACTCATGTTTATGTGCCTTCTTTGATCCTCAAAGTTCCACTACTTGATGAATCATATTATCTGATTCTTATCAAAGGTTGTGCACTTTCTGGATATCTTTTGTGGCTATATACAACTGCAATAGATTTTGTAAATGACGGAAGTTGCTATACAAGTAATAATTGATGCAGACAGTTACTATATGAAATCTACATCATGCAATTACTGTTAGATATTCTTTTCTAGTTTTAGCATGTATGACCAGAGGTCTTCATCATCTTCATGAGAATTATTTAGGCAATATTAGTCAAGTTCGCTATAGCACTTTACTCTAGTTTAAATTTTAAATCCAGTAATTTAGTACACAAACCAGCATTTCCCTTTCTTTTGTGTTACTGATTAGCATGGTTCTATTGTCCAAGCTCCCTTTATGCATTCCGTCGTCTGGTTGCTGTAAATATTTTTTTTGTGTAAAAACTTATTTGAGATATAAGCATCCAACAAGCTGCTCTTAGCTACTTCTCAGTCTCTCGGTTTAATAATATGTACCATATACATCACAATCAACTTAGCCAATAATGAATGGAGTACTCCATTCAATATCTTGGCTTCTACGAGCCAATGCTTTTACTAATTTGCCAAATCACAGGCTGGACAAATGGTCAGGCTTGTTTAATTGATATATCTGACACCTGTGCATTTCTGATCATGACAAAGGCTCTCGGTTAGTCGATTGCTTCTAATTTGCACTAGTAACTCCCTAGCTATTTTGCAGATCTGAGACTGACATAATGAATGTTGTGGAACAGCGAATATGGCAGTCCATGGAGGAAGGGCATTTCGAAAACCTACCTGGGAAGGGCAAACCCCTTAACCTCGATACGAACCCTCATGCAGATCCTACAGAAGACACCCTTTATAGGAATTCTACTATGTTTCTTAATGCCACTTGAGTTGTTTGTGTTGAACGATTTTCGGTCACCTATTGTAACCGTGAGTGTTTGGATGTAACTATGAATTAGTGATGTGAACCAATTCTTTTTGTTGGATGGATGTAAAATGAGATGAATCTCATATATTCAATCTTTGTTATCTCGTGATTGTGACAAAATTTAATGAATTACGTATGACTAAAAACATTCATTGGCCGTCAAATTTGAGATCTGACATCTCTTTCTTCATGGGCCTGGGCTGAAATTAATAGGCTGGCAAAAAATGGGCCACGATAGATGGACCGGGCCTAAATTAATAGGCTGGCCTAAAATGGGCCACGATAGATGTATGGGCCAAACTTTTTGGGCCAATGAATTGGACTGGGCTGTAGGATGACACGTCGGATGCCACGTGGATGATGACGTGGACACAACGTGGGGGCACAGCCACGTCAGTTGGTGACATGGTGTCCATGTCACAACAAAGACCACACAGGCTGCCACGTCAAAAACAACCGTGCCAGAAAGCTGTTTTATAACGAAAATGGTCCCTATGTATGACATTCTCAAGCGACTTGCATGACGAAATGTTTCATCATAAATGTGTATTCGTTCCATGACGAAGAATGTTTCGTCACATATGTCTTCTGTTCTATGACAAAAATTGCTATTTCATCACAAAGGTACATCTATGACGCGACTTCCATGACGAGTGAGTTTTCGTCATAAATTCGTCACAGAAGATGCTTAATGACGAATTGTCGTTGTTCTGTGACGAATACAATTTATCATAGATCAGCGAAAATCTAGTAGTGTTCCTTCCCGAGAATTTCTTATTTACGTCTTTCCAGCATGAACGCGCACTTTCAAAATACGTCTCCGACGTCACACCTCCCTCTGTTGGCAGAAACCCTACCCCTCCTGATTTCTCTTCCGGTAAAAACTTCGATCGCTTGTTTCTCCCTTGTCATGACTCTGATTGACCCAATTCTTTTTCCAGTGGCCTTCCAAAATCGAACTCTAACCAATAGTACGCCTCTCATGATTTTTGAAATTATTTAAAATTCAAATTTGGATTTAACTCATTAATAGCTCTGAAATAGTCGATTCTGTTTTCCTAAAATTTTCTTAAAACAAGCTAAATCCTTTTTAACACTAGTCAAGCATGAGAGTTTCGGTAATCTATATTCCAAACATAAAAGGGGATTAAAAAAACCCTAAAGTCCCCAAATCCCTCTAAATGATGTATTTTCACTAAACTAATTTAAAATCTCCCCTCCCAGAGTTTTTTGTCTAACTTTATGGAAAATGAGAAACGTGTTATTATCCTCCAGGCTCAACTTAAGTATGGCAATCTAAGGGCACCTAAAGTAAGGATATGATATCAACCAAAAGAACTGGTTTCTAATTTGTGAAAAACTCTTATTTCATGTGGCAGGGATTCCTTTCCACCTCCTTGGGAACCCTACTGAACGTCTGAGTCCAGAGTGTGTGTTTTAAAGTTTCGTGAGTTTACATTTGTCTCTTATTAGTTCTTCCTCGCATCGTTGTTCATTCGCTATTTTCCGACGTATAGATACAACGTTACGAGATAACGCGTGAAGGATTCCGGACGAGCGTCGTATCAAGTTCAAGACTGAGAACCGGCCATATAGCCAGGCAAGCTCTTCCACCCTTGATCATGTTGAATCCTACGATTGCAAAGTAAATAATTTGTTTACAAAACATGCATGCTATGTGTTATAAGCCAGTATTTTATGTAGCAATAGTTTAAACCTATGCTCTAGAAACCCTAGCTCGACACTGAACTCCTTATCGCCCTAAGAACTACATATCCCGAAAATATTAATGGGAACTTAGGGTAGATTATGTATGTACAGGGCTTAGCCCTGCAGTAGTAAAAATCAGGTATTTGAAAAGAAAAGGTTACTCAAAACTTCGTATGATGAGCATTTGGAAGGGACCGTTGTGTCCGATGGCATATGAAGGTAGAAATATCCATGGGTTGGGATATTTTTCAAAAAGGGTTTTATTAAAATCAGAAATGAAATGGAGAAGATTTTGATTCGGGTTGGAAATGAAGAAGGCTAAAGCACGAAGTGCTAAATAAAAAGGAAGCCCGTTGTGGATCCTTTAATTCCGTTGTAGCGGAAGAGGTGAGGAGTCTTTCTCGGATCAATTAAGGACCGAACTTAAGTGCCGTTTGGCCAAGTCTAACGGTATGTCCACATGTCCTTTATGGGAATGACTTGACCCATTATCCGGTATGAGACTAGCATATGAACCTGTAGGCAGTGTGTAGAGTGCAGATGAGGTTGCAGCCTCTATAGAGAGAACTTCCCGTTGTAGCGAGGTTATGTTCGCCCCAAAGTTGGAACACCAATCTGCTTGTAGCGATGTTACTGACTCAAGTTAGGTTTGGATAAGTCCTTCTGGTGGGTTTATTGCTAGGGTTATCCCAGTGAAAAGTCTCGTTGTAATAACTCTGCCAGTACACCTCATGAAGTGTACCAGTAGTACTCGGCAACAAGAGGGACTTACATCTTGTGGGTAAAGCCGTACAACCTCTGTAGAGTGTTAAAAACTATTCGAATAGCCGTGTCCACGGTCATGGACGAACTTGGTTGGGCCACACTATAGTAGACTTGAATTTAAAAAAAATGGGTTAAGGGTTTAAGGACGCAATCCAACGAGTTTACAGAGTGACATGAGAGTTTCCCTGTTTTAGCGGGAGGAGAATCAAAGAGATCCCCCGTCGTAGTGGGCGATCACCAATTCCCCGTCGTAGCGAGTGAGCAAAAGACTCCCAGTCGTAGCGGGTGATTATAAAGTTTTCTGTTGTAGTGGGAAATCAGTTACGAATTCCTCATTGTAGCGGGAGGTGGAAAGAAGGTTGTGATCAGTTGCCATGTTTCGGTAAAGCCAAGGCAGTTTACCAAATCGCTTTTACTATCTATTTAAATATTTCATATGCAAACTTACTTTTTTACACAACATGAAACATAGATTAGAGCCACTTCCTTGAGATCCCCGTGCATGCATATATTTGTGATAATCTCCCTGGTGGAGAGCTTGCGAGTACATTCAATGTACTCACATGGCTTGTTGATTTGGCCAGATAGATGAGACACTAGTTCGAGGACAACGATGATATTTGCGAAAGCTAGGGCGCAACCCCCAGTGAGTTGCCTGTCGGGTATGGCATATTGATGGGGCCACATCACCTCTTGATTTCTGCTGCAAGATTTTAGCCGAGAGGCTACAGGTATAAGTATTCGATCTCAATGATCGAATTATGTATCATATTCTAATATGTGCGTGTATGATCTTGATATACATGTTAACTTGTGTGTACTGGCTACTGATCATGGGACTGGTATAGTAAACACAAGGGTTTATCCGGCCTAAAAACCAGGTACGCTACAGCTTGGTATCAAAGCCATACTGATTATAGGTTAGCCTTAGTTAGCATGGCCGTTAGATGTAAACCCTAGGTATAAACAGTATTTTTAGAAAAATATTCAAACTTACTATAAGCATGGGTTCTATTCTTCTTATCTTCCTTAGCTTCCACTCTTACCTATGTTGCTCTAAGAGAAACACAAAGTTTCCCTATACTCTCATCTACTTCAAAGCTTTTAGGTAAAAATATACTACTTATCAGATGGTTGGTGCACTACATGTAAAAATCGTCTCTAAAAAAGATATACATGTGTACTTATATATCTATTTTCAACTAGTTACATGACTATTTATATGTTGTTATCAACATATCATAAATGGCTTCTCCACATATTTCTAAAATCTGTCTTCGTGGAAATGATGTGAGTGTATATTTATTCAACACGTTCGTTGCACTAATCAGGATGTTTATCTATAGCCATCAACACATAATAGTGCTTTTCTCACATATTTATAAACTCATATTTGAGAAAATAGTGTCGGTATATACTTACCCGAATAGTTTCACCATATTTATCAGACTATTTATCTATATCGGCACATAATAAATGACTTCTTTCCTCTCGTATTTTTGAGCTCGTTCAAGGAAACTTGACGTGATCCCGCCATATTTCTATGTCGAGAAATTGTGAAAGCTAGCACCTCCTTATCATTTATTCTAAGCATAGTGAAGGACGTGTTGAATAACCTGTCTGAAAAACTCTATCAAATACTCTAGCTAAGAGGAGCGAGGTTCAGTAGCCTGATTACTTGTTACTAATAATGTAGTAACTACTATACATTACCACATGATAACTAACGAGACAAAAAAAAGTTATCGAAACATACCCATATGGGATCTTGTTTTGTTATGTTCATCGCAACAAATCCGATGGTGAATCCGGATTGTGAATCGGGCTCGGAATTAGTAATAAATGCAGGTTTGTGTCAACGCACCGAGAAATCCAATGCAGGTTTGTATAGTATTAGTATTACTACCTTTGATTATTATGAAATTAGAAGAGGTCTATCTTATTGCTCATTGGATTGAAAGCAAGAGAGTTACGGAAGGGAGACTTGAAAGGCATATGCTTGATTCATTTGTTTTTGCATGACATCAATCTGAGGTGTTGTTGTCCCGCTTTATTGATTGGCCATATTATGTCATTCCTTGTAATTTTTAACTGTATTGTGTGTTGGTTAGAGTGCTGTCTTTCGAACACGTAAAGATAATTGCATTTGAGGATTGAGAACAGCAATCACCAACCTGAATTCAGAGAAATGTTTGATCTTTCTACCTTAAATCTTCAGATGTGTTACCTTCATACTGTTTCCTGCAGGCGTCTGGAGGACAGTTACTTGGCAGATCTGCTCCATCACCTCGAACCACAGGAACCCCTAATTTTGAAAATGTATCTACTCCTCCAATGCCGTCTGCTAACTCCCCTAGGTCAGGCACCAATGTGATGAATTCCCCTTCACCCCAGCAGCATCTGACACCACAACAGCAGAGGCAAAAGCTGATGGAAGCATCTCAGCAACAGCAGCTGCATGCTCAACAGCTGAGGCCATCAGCTGCTGGGATGCTAGCACAGGTAAGGAAAATTTTCCTTTTAGTTCTAAAGATGTTTTTTCCCAATTGTTATGTCTGGGGGAAGTCGCGCTTGTGGCAGTGGCAGCGGAGTTGTAGGTTTTCTTAGCATATTTCTTATGCTTTTCTGTTCTGCTGTCTTACAATAATTCTGCAGCATTTACTTCTAATTGTTTCTTTTTGGTGCTCTCTGAATCCACACCTGTAAAGCACAATTCCTCAGCTACAAGATTTACAGGGGGAGGCTCAACAAAAACTACAAGCAATTCTACCACTGACCGCCTTTTGTTTTCTATATTTTCTACACGGGGAAATAGAAATGTTTTTGGTGTTCACAAAGCTCATAACTTGCTGTTGAAAACCATTTATAGGTCCCTGGCCAACAGCAGATGCAATACAACCAAGCACAAGCCTTGTCACAGTTTCAGACTAGGCAGATGCAGGCTGGACGCATGCAACCAGGCATGTCTCAGAGCCAATTGAACCAAGGAAATCAGCTGAGGAGTTATTTGGACCAGTTCACTGCAGCTGCAAATAGTGCAATGTTTACTGCTGCACAGGCATCTTCAAACTCACAAATGGTTAGATAACACCATTCTTTTTATTAATTAGTGTGAAAAAATAAGTTTGTTGTTCTAAAAAGATAATTGGACTCTGTATGAACATGCATTCATGAGGTCATGAAGAAATATTCAAGTTTGTTCAGTCGTCAGTCTGTCTGCTGGATATTTTGAACATACTCCTGTGGTTGATTAAACTGCCTGTTTTTGCATTTTAGATGGCAAACATACATGGGACAATGCAATCACAGTCGATTATGCCACAAATGCAGGTCAGTGCCTTTCTTGTTCATTATCCTCAAGTTGCTTTGGCTGCAGATGTATTTGTTGAAACACAATAGCGCACTGCATATGGTGTGATAATTGCAATCATCAGGCAATCACACAAGTTAGTAATCTTTATCCTTGTAAATCTTAAAAGAGATGTTTTTTGTTACTACAATGGAGTCAAGAAATCGTTAAGTAGGATAATCTGATTACCTGGGTTTGTTACTTGCATGGTTTCATCTTACGGGTGTCAGAAGCTGGCTAGTCCCAGACTCCCAGACAGCTTTGGCAAATACCACTCGTAATTGGTAGGCTTAGGGTCTTGGAAATAATTCAAGTGCTCATAGGCAGTAGATTGGACCGGCAACAGAGGTTTCACCATTTCTGATGTACTTTTCATGTTGATAATGCCCTGCAGCATGACATGAAGATTGCAGAATTTATTCCTTTTTCCATTGTGTTTCGGCTATGCCTTATAAAATTATTGGCATGCATATTAAATTATTTCTTTTATTTGTAATTGTTAGAGATAGAGTAGTATTGACTGTTAGAGATATACTCCATATTGATCTTGTGTTTGTATTGGATTAGGATTCCTTCTTTTTCCTTGTATTCCAAGACTTGTATTATATATATGTCTATTGGGGCTGAGTAATAGATCAAGTTGCATAATCTTATCATGGTATCAGAGCCCTAGGTTTTTTTTCGGTCTTGCTCCGATCGATTTCGCGTGCTGTAACTCACGCTCATCTTTCCCCATCCACCCTGCTGCTACCACCGCCACTGTCCATCGGAGAACTGCCGGTCGTCACGACATCTCCGCGCTCACCTACCCCATCAGCCCGACGGCCTGAACTCCAGCGGCTCGCCCGCCTGCCGGCCTCGCCAGCCCCGTAGCCCGTACCTACTGCGGTCGCCTGCCGACCGGATCCACCGGCCCACCACCGGCCTCGACCTCCGCCTCGCCGCCTCGCCTGCCTGTCGGCCTCGCCAGACCTGGCGCCCGTGCCTGCTGAGGTCGCGCCGACCGGATCGGCCGGCCCATCACCAGCCCGTGCTGGCTGAGGTCGCCCGCCGACCGGATCCGCTGGCCCAGCACCGGCCTCGACCTCCGCCGGCCATCGTCGCCCGCCACCCTCCGTCGTCCACGGCCGGCCGTCGCCGCTCGCCACCCTCCGCTATCCGCCCGGGCCAGCCACCAGCTTCCATCCCCTGGCTGAGCTCCCACTTGTATTGCGGTTGCAAACAGAGCACATCAGTTGCTCTATTTTGAGTACCCGGCCTCCAAAAAAAAGCAGGAATTATGTCATCGGGCACCGTTTCTCTCCCTCGCTGCCCGGTGATTTTCGATGGTGTTAATTACACCGACTTCGTCTCGCACATGCGCATCCACATGCGTGGCCTTCGTCTCTGGGGCGTTCTCTCCGGCGATGTCATCTGTCCGCTTTGCCCTTCTCCTCCGCCGGAACCTACATCCGTCTCACTGCTTTCAACCGCCGACAAGGCTACTGTTGATGCTGCCCGTCTTGCTGATGATGCTGCTACCTCCGTTTACAGGTGACTCTTGATTCATACCGGGATCAGTTGAGTGTTTGCACTCAGTGGTTTGATGATGACGCCCGTGCTGCTGCTGTTCTCATTGCCAGTATCCAACCTCAGTTCTCTTCTGAGGTTGTGGGACTCTCTTCGACCTTCTAGATGTGGACTCATCTTCGTCAGCGCTACGAGCCCTTTGGTGATGCCCTGTATCTGTCCGTGGTTTGTCAGGAGCACTCTCTTCAGTAGGGCGATGCCACTGTTGATGCCTTAACGCTCAGAGCTCTACCGTCTGGCATCAGCTGGATTCCCTACGCACCGCTGGCTGTCGCTCCAGTCCGTGCTGACCTGGATTTTCAGCGAGTTTACGAGTTTCTTACTTGTCTTCGTCCTGAGTTCGAGCAGCAGCGTGCCCAGCTTCTTGCACGTCACCCTCGTGTCACTCTCTTGAAGGCGCTTACGGAGATACGCGCGGAGGAGACTCGTCTGAGTGGTGCTGGTCTACTACCACTTCCCTCCGTGTTCGCTGTTCATCCACCGGCTACATCGACTACTTCGACTCCTTCACGCCTCAGTACACCGCCTCCTCCAGCGGCTTCCACAGGTGGTGGCCGCTCTTCTTCTGGTGGTGGCCGTCCTCATTGCTCCTACTGTGACAAGGATGGTCACGTGGAGCCTGCTTGCTTCAAGAAGAAGCGGCCTCTCGCACGTCGCTCTTCTCCAGCCACTTGTGCTCTTCCCTCGACTTCAGCCGTCTCTCTTACTGAGCAGGAGATTGCCAGACTTCGACGCCTTCTTGCTGCTTCAGGTTCTCCCTCGATAGGTTCTGCAGGTTCAGCTACTGACTCTTCTGGCACTGAGAGACCACCCTCTACATAGTCAGGTACCTCCCCATGGTTTCTTGATTCCGACGCATCTTTTCACATGACTCCTGATTCTTCCGCCTTGTCCTCCCTTAGACCTCTAGATTCTCCTGTTCATGTTCTTACTGTTGATGGCACTTCTCTCCCTGTTACTGGTCGAGGAATTCTTAGCAATTCGTCTTTTCATGTTCTGTCTATTGCCCATGTTCCTCGCCTTACCATGCAACTCCTTTCTGCTAGCCAGCTTACTGACCTTGGCTGTCGGGTTATTCTCGACTCTGATTCTTGTTGTGTTCAGGACCGTCACACGGGAGCCCTGGTTGGTACTGGCCCTCGGCACCTTGACTCCCAGCGTCTTTGGGCGCTTAACTGGCTTCGTCTTCCTTCTGCTGCCCCTGCCGCTAGTCTCTCTGCTCCTGCCGCTTCGTCTACCAGTTCCTTTCAGCAATGGCATCATCGTCTTGGTCATTTATGTGGCTCTCAGTTTGTCGTCTTTAGTTCGTCGTGATCTCCTGGGGTCTGTCTCAGGTGATGTATCTTTAGATTGTCAGGGTTGTAAGCTAGGCAAACAAGTTCAGTTGCCCTATCCTCATAGTGAGTCAGTGTCTCAACACCCTTTTGATCTTGTTCATTCAGAAGTTTGGGGTCCGGCTCCCTTCGTTTCAAAAGGGGGTCATCGCTACTATATTATCTTTATAGATGACTTTTCTCATCACACCTGGATTTACTTTATGTCTTCTCATAGTGAGGTTTTTCCATCTATAAACAGTTTGACACCATGGTTCATACCCATTTCTCCACTCCTATTCGTATCTTTCCTCCTGACTCCGCTAGCGAGTACATCTCTCGTTACATGCGTAGTTTTCTTGCTGAACAGGTTACGCTTGCTCAGTTTTCATGTCCTGGTGCTCACGCTCAAAATGGTGTTGCTAAACTCAAGCATCGCCATCTCCTTGAGACTGCTCGTGTATTGATGATCGCCGCTTCTGTTCCACCTCACTTTTAGGTTGAGGCTGTGTCCACTGCTGCCTATTTAGTCAACATTCAGCCTTCTTCTACCCTTCAGGGTGGGATTCCTATTGAGCATCTCTGTGGTCTTCTTCCTGACTACTCTAGCCTTCGTTCGTTTGGTTGTGTTGAGGGTGTCTTTCTGGGTTATAGTGCCGAGCATAAGGGCTATCGGTGCTGGGATCCTGTTGGTCGTCGGATGCGGATTTCTCGGGATGTGACTTTTGATGAGTCTCGTCCCTTCTATCCGCGTCTTGCTTCTCCTTCGGTTTCCTTTGTTGAGCCTTTATCTTTTCTGACATTTCCTGACACACCCATCACGGTCTTGCCCTTGTCCACTCATACCACTCAGCCCTCTCGTGTTCCTGCTATAGCCTCTTCGCCAGTGTCGCCACTTGCTTCGTCTCTGCCGGCTCCTCTGGCTCCTACTATTCCTTCCTATCCTCTCTTCTACACTCGTCGACCTCGGCTTGCGAGTTCTCCTGATGAGCCATCTTCTCCTGCTGTGCCATCTCCTCCTAATGACCCGTCTTTCTTTGCTGGGCCATCTCCTCGCTATGCTCTTCGTGATCGTCAGTCTCTTCAGCCTCCTGATCGCTACGGTTTTTCTGGAGCAGCTACTCACGAGCCTGTCTCCTATCAGGATGCTGTTTCTCATCCTGAGTGGCAGCTTGCCATGGCCGAGGAGATTGCTGCTCTCAAGCGTACTGGCACTTGGGATCTTGTTTCCCTTCCTTCTCATGTTCGTCCCATCACCTGCGAATGGGTTTATAAGATTAAGACTTGCTCTGATGGTTCTCTTGTGCGTTATAAGGCTCATCTTGTTGCTCATGGTTTTCAGCAGGAGCATGGTCGTGACTATGATAAGACATTTACTCCTCTGGCTCACATGACCACTGTTCGCACTATTCTTGCAGTGGCTTCTGTTCGCCACTGGTCTGTTTCTCAGCTTGATGTTAAGAATGTCTTTCTTAATGGTGAGTTGCGTGAGGAGGTTTACATGCACCTGTCACCTGGGTATTCTGTTCCTGAGGGCATGCTATGTCGCCTTCGTCGCTCTCTTTATGGCCTTAGGCAAGCCTCTCGTGCCTGGTTTGAGCGCTTCTCCTCCGTGGTCACTACTGCTGGCTTTTTGACTATTGCTCATGATCCTGCTCTCTTTGTTCACACTTTATCCCGTGGTCGGACTCTTCTTTTTCTGTATGTTGATGACATGATCATCACTGGAGATGACTCTGATTACATTGCCTTTGTGAAGGCTCGTCTTAGTGATCAGTTTCTTATGTCTGATCTTGGTCCTCTTCGTTACTTTCTTGGGATTGAGGTTTCTTCTACTTCAGCTCGTTTCTTCACCTCCCAAGAAAAGTATATTTAGGATCTCCTTGATCGTGCTTCTCTCACTGATCAGTGTATCGTTGAGACTCCATGGAGCTCAATGTTCACCTCCGAGCTTCTGATGGCGAGCCTCTTTCTGATCGGACTCGCTATCGTCATCTTGTTGGGAGTCTTGTGTATCTGGCCATTACTCATCCAGATATCTCTTATCCGGTTCATATTCTGAGTCAGTTTGTTTCTGCTCCCACTCAGATTCACTACAGTCACCTTCTTCACATTCTATGATATCTTCGTGGAACCATCTCTCGTTGTCTTTTCTTTCCTCGTTCTAGCTCATTATAGCTTTAGGCTTATTCGGATGCCACAGGGCGAGTGATCCCTCTGATCGCCGGTCCCTTTCTGCTTACTATGTTTTTCTTGGTGGTTCTCTCCACTACTACAAAACACGTCATCCTGGACCCTACCATCACTGACGGATATATGAAAACCATCAGTGACGGGTTTTGATGAAAACATCATCACAGATGGGCAAAAATAAATACCCGTCAGTGATGACGAGCATATCACTGACGGGTAATAAAAAGACCCGTCCGTGATGTGAATCCCGCCAACTCCGAAATTTCAAAACCCAAAATTTTGTCATCACAGACGGGTAGTTTTCTGACCCGTCAGTGATGAAACACGGGTCAGAAAACTACCCGTCCGTGATGTGAATCCTGCCAACTCCAAAATTTCAAAACCTAAAATTTTGTCATCATGGACGGGTAGTTTTCTGACCCTTCAGTGATGTGTGGAACTCATCACTAATGGGTTAAAAAGAGACCCGTCCGTGATGTGAATCCTGCCAACTCCGAAATTTCAAAACCCAAAATTTTGTCATCATGGACGGGTAGTTTTCTGACCCGTCAGTGATGTGTTCCTCATCACTGACGGGTTAAAAGAGACCCGTCCGTGATGTGAATCCCGCCTACTCTGAAATTTCAAAACCCAAAATTTTAGAATCCCGCAGGGTATATAATTCACCTCGGTGCACTCCACTCCACTCAAATCCAGATCCAGATTTTTCTCCTTCTCCCGTCCACCCTCGTCTCTTTCCTCAAGCACCCCACTGCCGGCTCCTCCTCCCCACCGTCGACCCCTCCTCCTCTCCAACTCCATGGAATCACGGTGAGCACCCCATCTTTCTTCTCCTTCTCCTCCCTTTCCACCCCCCTCTTCTCCCTTCCACCCTTCTCTTCCTCTCACTTTTTCCATCCAAATCTATCACAAGGGAGCATGTCCTCTTCACGGGAGTTTACACGGTGGAGCTTACACGGGAGTTTCAGTTGGATTCAAGGTAAGAAAGATCCTCCTGAGCCTTAATTTCTACTAGTGCCTAAATTTTTTATTTTTAAATTTTTTTCTCGTATTTTTTTGTAGCAGCTCTACTCCCTCACGGTTCGGAATCCACAAAAATTACTGGGGAAGCTCAGGAAGAAGTTCAACGGAGGGTTCGGTAGCGGCAATTATTCGTTCGGGGCAAAAGGCAGTCTTAGAACCTAAATTGGGAGTGAATTTTTTTTACTTTTAAAATTTTTTCTCATATTTTTATAGTAGCTCTACTCCCTCATGGTTCAGAATCCGCAAAGATTACTGCATTTGGAACTCGGGAAGAAGTTCAACGGAGGGTCGGAAGAGGCGACGTTTCGTTCGGAGGAAAAAAGTCAGTCTTACAGGGTGAATTTGGAGGTGAAAAATTATACAATCTAAAGATGAGTAGATTTTTTAGATGCGCCTCGTCGATACGGTCATTTTGAGTGGTTGTAGACCCAAAACGGACACCGTATGCAAAAGTTATAGCTGTTTTAGTGAAACCCTACCCGGTACTGCCCGGGTAGGGCTTTTTTTTGCGCCTCTGAAAACGTCATCACTGACGGGTTAAATATTTACCCGTCTGTGATGGTAGAGTCATCACTGACGGGTACTTTTTCTACCTGTCCGTGATGACTTTTCATCACATTTGGAAACGTCATCACTGACGGGTAAAAAAAGTACCCGTCAGTGATGACTCTACCATCACGGACGGGTAAATATTTAACCTGTCAGTGATGACCTTTATCAGTAACGGGTAAATTACTCGTCATTGATAATACGAATCATTACTGACCTTTAGTTGCTGACGGGCCAAAAACCCGTCACTGATGTGGGTTTTTGGCCCGTCAGTATTGACATGTTCTGTAGTAGTGCTCATTGCCTGGAAGACTAAGAAATAGACTGCAGTTTCCCGTTCGAGTGCAGAGGCTGAGTTGCGCGCTATGGCTCTTTTGATAGCAGAGCTTACTTGGCTGAGGTGATTGCTTGAGGATTTTGGTGTTTCTGTCACTACACCCACTCCTCTTTTGTCTGACAGTACAAGTGCTATCAGCATTGCCCGTGATCCTATGAACCATGAGCTCACCAAGCATATCGGTGTTGATGCTTCCTTTGTGTGGTCCAGTGTGCATGATCAGGTGGTTGCTCTACAGTATGTGCCTTCAGAGCTCCAGTTAGCGGATTTCTTCACGAAGGCCCAGACTCGAGCCCAGCATAGTTTCTATCTCTCCAAACTCAGTGTGGTCGATCCACCATGAGTTTGAGGGGGGGGGGTGTTAGAGATAGAGTAGTATTGACTGTTAGAGATATATTCCATATTGATCTTGTGTTTGTATTGGATTAGGATTCCTTCTTTTCCTTGTATTCCAAGACTCTTGTACTATATATATGCCTATTGGGGCTGAGTAATAGATCAAGTTGCATAATCTTATCAGTAATATTATTTTCTTATGATTGTTAATCAGTTTGGTTTGACTGCTGGGCATCCTCAGAGTCATCCATCCCAAATGAGGACTGACCAAAGTATGTACTGTATCCTCCTCTTTTAAGCTTCTTTTTGTTGTTGCATGGATGGAAAATGTATTTTTATAAGTCATGAACTTGAGATATATTATTTTATGCAGCTATATAGTGTACTTGCGCCATTGCTGGCATACTTGGTGCTAAACTCACGACATATGCATATTGGATACTGCTAGGAAAAATATTTGGTCTTATATAAAACCATACTGGTCACAATTCAGAGGAATAAAATACATGGGAATTAATTCTTTATTACTCAGTTAAGTGTGGAGCATAATTCAGCATGTAATGGCGAAACTTCATTTTTTTCTCGAATATCAGGGAGGAACAAAACCATGCAAGCATTCTGTCATTCTATATAAATTTGGTTAATGTCTTATCCAATGCAAGTCACTAGCTCTTTAGTGTTGGAAATAGTGGCAGGTGAAAAGCTTTAAATCACATGATTTAGAACTGCACATCTATGTACAGTCTTTTTTTGTCATCCTACTTCTAATTTGTGATGAAATGATGAAATCCTTCTTAACCCGCACTAGTGTACCTTAATTTTTGATATACTTTTTTGAGCAATTCTCTCCATTGCTTCATGCTACAGTGTTTCCGTATGGGAGCCACAAATACTACCAGCATGATGGGAATGCAGCAGCAGCAACAGCAGGAGCAGCAAGGGGTATATGGAAACATGCAAGGAGGTGATCAGAACACTGTAACAAAAAACATACAGACATCGCACTGAAAATTCAAGACAAATGTTCCACGGATAAGCAAATAAGAAACAACTATGATTGAAAAGCAGGGATTATCATCTGTCAAACAATGCCGTCCCCTGTGGTGGTGCTGACCTGGGGATGCGATGAAGCGGTGAAGGCATTTCCTCCACTTGAAAGCTCCGTCCTCTGCAGCCTCTCCGGCAAGGTCTCCATGCCCATGTGTGACAGCAGGACCCAGATATAGGTGAGTAACTGTCCGCCAGTGCCCAAACTCTTGGCGTGTAGGTACGCTCGGCATCTACTGGCTGAGAAGCATAGCATCTCCACCCACACGCCTTGGATCACCTTCCACATCTTCTCATCACCTAAATCCAACAACACTTCAGAAAGCTTCCAGGCATCGTGGACAAAACGTTCTTGTGTAGCGTTCTCTGCATCTGGTGGCGATTTTGTGCATCCTGTGGGCTGCACCGTGGCGATTACTTGCTGCATAAGTCCTCTTTCAATCTCCCAGAGCCGTGGCTTTTTGGCCTTTAGAATCTTCTCGAGCGACTCATTGTTGTAGAGGATCTTCTCAACTTCGGCATTGGCGGTCATGAACAGATTCCGTCTGGTGCCAGCCATTAGCATCTCAGGATTGACGAACAGTAGGTACACCATGTAGTTGGATATTTGTCTGCACTGAATAGCTTTTTCGTGATAAGGAGATCTTTCACACCAGGCTGCACACCCCTCGCCTTGACCAGAGGCATCATCTTGATTACACTGGGCGGTGGCACATTGGTGATCAGCTGATGCGCTCTTGTAGTAGAAGCAGAAATCGGTGGCGATGTGCCATAGAAGGACACACTCGTCGAATGGCCCCGTTAAGCTCCAATCCAGGTCTTGCTTGCACTCGTTGTCCTCGAGAGTCCACTGGCCTCTACGGTCGTTGTACTTCCAGTAATCGTTAGCATTCTTTATCTGCTTTACCCACCCTTTCTTGACATGCTTGAGAACCAACTCTATAATGTCAGAGGATGAGTCACACGACTTCATGCTCCAATGTTGGTCAAGAAATTCCTTGCAATTGAAGAAACTCAGGATGCACATCTTCTTGGTGTGCCTTTTGTTGCGGGCAAAAAATCCTATGAGGCTATATTGGGAAACCATTAAAGGAAGTCTTGACCTAAATAATCGTTCAATACCCTTCCTCGATAAAGTGGAATAGCCCTCCAGCAGAGAAGTACAACAGAGCAAGGCAAATGTAACCTTGACGTCGTTATCATTGTAAACTTCTCTGTTTCTCTTGAGGAACAGAACGAAGGCTACCAATGGCATGTAAATAGCTGACGCTCGTAAGCAGACAGAAATAAGTTCCAACCAGCCTCCTGAGCTATTTGTGGTGATGTTGAGCATATTGTCTTTGGTGTAGAGACTATCAAATGTGCCGAACAGACTTTCTTGCAGCAAAGCATACGCTTTTTTTCCATCAAGCACACTAAATGCTTTTAGGAGACGAAGCCGATCATGATATGGTGATGCCAAGTCGACAAATAGCTTATAGACCTCAAAGTCCACTGCATTGCCTTCTCCTTGTGCTTGAGGAACAAAAAAAGCCCTTGCTTCTTTCACGTAGTCTTGGAGCGAATTGATGTTGCCTTCTTTGCTGGCCATCCTCCTCGTAGCAGGACCGAAACCAGAAGAGCTGACTAGGCTGTTAATGCTAGCGCTCTTGAGAGCCCATGGCTTCTCAAAGCATTTGAGAACCCCGGGGATGAATAACAAGATTGATGCCTGCAACAACCACTTGTCGCCGCCTGGCCATGATTTGCAGAACACGTAGATGGCTACCGTGACTTTAGACACCGCGGCAACAACTTGTCGCCTCCATAGCTCATTGTCTTCGATATTGTAAGCGGTTATGGTGTCCTGTCCGCCGAAGTGCATCAGAAGAACCGGCGCCCACACCACCTCCAGGATGCTATTGCTGTGCGCGGAGCTACAGTCCTGCCTCCTCTGGCGGCTAAAGAGGGTGGCGAGAGCATATAAGGCCAGAGCGTCGCTGCCTAGGTATGCTAGCCATATAATGGATCTGAACCAGCAAGGGACGGCCAACTTACGTACGGAGGCAGTGAGGAAGAGGAGCCACTGAACGAAGAGGCTGCCCAGGACGAGGATGCGCAGCTGCCACTCCTCCCACCATAGCACAGCACCTGAGAGACCCATCTGCTCTCTCCCGCTCTGGCTCATTAGTCGCACACACGCACATTTACTTGACTTGGCCAAATAGTTCCGTGGACTTCCCTTAAATCTATGATTAGGATCTAACTAATCCAGTTGCCTATCTTGTTTATATGTATAACAACTGGCAGTCAGCGGGCCGGCCGGGCTGGACTTGATCATATTTTACTTGACTCGGCCGAAGACAAAGTTTGATTTGTTTCAAACTCGTCCGTAGGCCCTTTTTAAAAAATTCGTCCGTAGGCAGCCACGTTGGCCTTATGGAGTATACAGGAGCTTCTTTTTACAGGAGTAGAGTAAGGATCATTGCGGCTCTTAACCATGCAAGGAGGAGATAAGAAGGTGGACTCTGTCAGTCAGTCAGTCAACCATGCGCCCATGAATGGTGAAGCCTGGCTCGGTTGTCATTGCCGCGATGTCGTTCTCGACATTGTTCCTTCTTTTCCATCCACTGAACCTGGCTTCGCTACTGACCAACCGAGCCGGACAGAGACCGGGTTGCTTAGGCTCCACTCGTTGCATTGCAGAATCTTCTCGACATTGCCACGGTGTCGTTCTCGACATTGTTGCTTAGGCTCCACTCGTTGCATTGCAGAATCTTCTCGCAGCTAGCTCGAGCACGGCATTGGATTTTTCAGCAGCAGCGGCAGTTATCGTCTGGAATAAAATGTATCCTCGTCTCGTGTCCATTTCAGAAGTTTGGACTGGAATATGATAAATCACCTCCGAGTCCTAGCAATACATGTCGCTGCTGCTCTTCAGATAATGAGTGCCGTAACATCTCTTTCCTGTGAATTATTCCCACGATACTCCTACATGAGCAAGGCGAGCAAACTAAATTAAGCAAGGACTTGAGCGAGCCAACGAATCAGATCAAGTAAGAAAGGAATTTAGCAAGTCTTACCATGGACGCATGAGGAGATGGCCGCAATTTTGTGACCACCTCCAACCCTGGACTGGATTACCCTGGACTGGAGATGGCCGAATTGAAGAAAGGAATTTACGAATAGTCCTACCAACATGATGGGAGTGCAGCAATGGAACATGCAAGAAGGTGCTCAGAATTTGAAACAGCAGAGCATGTTGGAGAGCCTTCATAACAAGAGCGCAGAATCCCAGCTTCCCCCAGCAGAGGCAGCAAAACCAGCAATGATTCAAACAGCTAATAGTAATTGATGGATAATCATCGTTTTACTGTAAAATGATGTAGATGTAGCACCATTAGTGAGGATGGTCGCAGTCTAGAAGGGAGAGTATCCTCAGATATGTATCTGTTTCGGTGGTGTTGTGCAACATGTTGGTTCAGTCACAAATATAACCTGAACCCAAATCACCCAGCTAATAGTAATTGATGGAATCTTATTACTCAAATATGTATCTAGTTAAAAGAATTTACTTTTAAATAATTACTCGTCAAAGCAAGAAAAACACCTTTGTGTGTAACAATAAAGACCAATAGCAATGGAGGATGGACGAGTCCTCAATAATTCTTGGAACATCGACCAGCTCCAAAAGTTCTATGTGTAAGTACTAAGAGTAAGTGCATGTTAATAAAAGTTCATATTGCCTATAAGGTTGCCAGGATCTCTTTGTGCCTTTTTATCTCCTCGACGCCTCAATGTCTAGCACCCGTCAGACGGGAACGCTGGCTGACGATGGTATGGCACCCGGGTACCATCGAGGAGGACGAATCTGGCCCTCTAGATACAAGGTGGGCCAGGCCGACTACTCGGAGTCCGACTACAACACGGGGATGCCTCACCAACGTGGAGTACAAGACATGGACTAATACCTGCCCGGCATATCCGGGGATCAGTTGTAACCAATTAGGAAACATATCTGTAAGCCGATCCGGACTCTTGTAACCTTACCCCTGGTCGTCTATATAAGGCCGGGTAGAGATTCCCGGATAGGCAGATCACGAGAGAGCTTTACAGCGATTCTCATAGGCATAGACACATACCCTCATACGGGATACATCAATATCATCCACCAACACAGGACGTAGGGTATTACCTCTTCTTGAGGGCCTGAACCTATCTAAACATCGTGTCCCGTGTGCACGCATCTGGATTTGCTGTGCTCACACCGCCCCATATTCAGTATTGCCGGAATAATACTCCGACACTGGCAGTAAGCCGCTATTTGGTACCTCTACCCAACACGCGCATCCGAATATGCTCGGATAAGGGTAACACAGGTCTGGCGATAATTCATAAAATTTCCCACGACGAAAGGGGTGTAACATCCTGAAAGTTAATACTTTGGAGTTGTGCATCATGGCATGTGCATGAGTTTTAAAAATATGTAAAATTTTGAACTTTTTCTAATGTTAAGAATGACCTCGAGAAATATTGGGAAAAAACCTTAAGTCGATTTGAATTTGCTAAGGTTTTACTCATTAACCTAAAAGATTTTGAACAAAGTGTATAGGAGGGTGTTCTCTGAAATTTGGGAAATTGGTTTGAAATAATGGGAAAGGCTGTAAGTTGAAATAATAGTAAAGGGTAGGAATTAAACCAGAAAACAAAAAGAAAATGAAACCAGAAAAGAAAAGAAGATTAAAAAGAAAATAAAACCTAAATCCTTAACGACCCCCGGATGGGCCACCCGAGGCCCATCTTTTCCTCCTTCCCCTGCCCGACCTGCCTCCCCTCCCTCCACCTGGGCCTCCTCCTCCCTCGGCCCGTCCCTGCCGTCTGGCCCACTAGCCACCCGAGCGGCCTGCCCCGTCATCCCGCACCGCTTCCCACCCGGCCTGCCGGCCCGCCCGAACCGCCCTGTTCCCCTTCCTTCTCCCTTAAGCCACCCCACATTCCTATCTTCTCCGCCGCCACCGCCAGCACGCGTCACCCCCGCCACTCTGATGCCCCATGGCGCACACCCGGTAGCCCCCGGACCAACTCATGCCTCGGCAACTCCCCCTTCCACCTCCTGCTTGCCCCTTCCCTATTCCCTTTTCCTGCGACCGAGGGCCCCTTCCCTCACCTTCTTCTCCCAGCCGCACGCCTCGGCTCACTGCACCGCCCGCTTCCGCGTCCTCCGCCGCTCACCTCACCGCCTTCAGCCCCAGCCCTCCGAGCCTCCTCCCCCGAGCTCCTCGCCGCTAAGCCCTGCTCACTCCCAGCCACCCCACCTCCCTGCACTACCTCCTCACCTCCGCCCACCACCCCGCCGTCGGAGCTACACCACCCGAGCGACCCCGCAGCTCACCGCCTGCCGCCACGGTCGCCTCGCCAAGCCACCGCCCTTCCCCCTCCTTGGCGCCTTCCCGAAGCCTAGCACCGAGCAGCTCCACCTCGGTCTACCCCAACCCGGAACTCCACCCGAGCCGGAGGCTGCCGCCGCTCTGGTAAGCCCAAGGCTGCCGCCGTCACTCTTCCCGCTTCGCTCCGCCGCCCCTCGGCCTCGCGCCACCGTGCCCGTTGGACAGAGCCAAGTCGGCTAGCCCCACTCCATTAGTCCGGTCACTAATGACCTTATCCGGTCATTAGGACCGGTTATATATGTCAGTTAAGACATAATTGTGGTCTATTAATACTTATCAGTGTAATAATAGCTATGATTATTGTTCCGATGTGTTTATTACTTATGATTAGTAATTAATGTTGAAACTATGATTAATGCGCCGTAAGTAATGATGTTTGGACACAATCAATGGTTAATAAAGTATTATTAATGTTAACTGTGGTTAATAAGCATTGATCACACTGATTAGCTCATCTGATATTGTCTCTATGACGACTAGACCCCACATGACAGAATTAATAAAAGGAATAAAAAGGGAAAATGAAATTATCTAACAGTGGGCCCCACTGTCATTGACCCGAGTCAAGATTGACCAGAGTTGACTCTAGGGCCCACAAGTCAGTGACTGAAGCTAAATAAGGTTTCGGTGAGAAAAATATTAATTCTTCAATATTGTTTTTATTTACTGAGGAAAAGACCAAAAAGGGTTTTTAAATGATTAAAACTTAGAAAAATAATAGAAAATTCATTTTTAATCAGAAAAATGCAAATAAAATATCAAAATGTTCAGGAAAATGAGATCTACCCAAATATGTCATTTGCATCCATGTTTGCATTATAGGAAAAATATAATTGACTAAAAAACTCAAATTATGGTTTCCCGATAAGTCGGAGGGTTTCGGATCACGCTATTTTGAGCGTCCGGACTCCGATTAAATTGATTCCACTTGCATTAGTCTTTATTTTATGTCCTCTATGTCATGGCATGCATTGCACCTCATGCCAATGTTCAGCATTTAGATATTTACGATTATACCCTTGTTTCCGGTGTTTTCGTTCTTCTTCCGATAGAGCCGGAAGCTTCCGGAGGCGACACTTTCGTCACGAGCAGGGTGTAGTTGCAGAGCAACAAGGCAAGCAGCCCCTTTGAATATCTTGCAGATATCTATTACTTGTAAAGTATTATTTGTTTTCAAATTCGTTATCTCATGCGTTCAAATTATACTTTTCGCTAAGCATCAACGTTATTCCTTTGCATGGAACTTACTTTATCGCTCAATCAACTCCACCACCACCCCAACCTAACTAGAACAGTTTAGTCTGTACCTGGATACTGCTTACTATGTTAAATATGCTTAGACATGCTTAGACATGTAAAAGTCGTAATTCCTTGGATGGCAGACAAACCAACATCATTCGGTTGGGTTACTTGGTAGGTGGGTATTCACCAGGGGTTAACTAATGAACTTGACTAATAATCATTGGGGTAGACAAGAGGCCATGGCTGGAAGCATGGTAGGTTGTCTCGTTTTCCCGCAAGTACCGGTTCCCGGTGTCCTTTCGAACCAAGATTTGCGTATTTCTACACGGGTGGGATAATGGACAACCCATGACTAAATAATTTGCCTAGACTTAGTGTATGAGCTGTATTAGTTTACCATTTCCATTTGCCAGGTGTGTGAAAAAGGGGATGTGGTGTGGTATCTCAATATAAGGGTGGGGTGGACACACGGTCTGGGAGACCGGGGATTTACCTCGATTCACAACTTATGGGACCGTGTCGCAGTGCGGTTGGACTGATGTACATGGATTAAGCCTGTAAGGGTGGCTCATACCTAGGTCGAAAGCATTGTAACGGTCATGTTCGATCACCCTCCGCCAGCACACCTCGTGAAGTGTGTCATTGCATTGGCATTAGGAGTTGATCGATACGGGTAGGTAAAGATGTACACCCCTGCAAGGTTTGAACTGTTTGAACAACCGTGTCCGTGGTTATGAACAACTTGGTGATTACCTGTGTCGAATTAGATAACTACAACAATACTCTAAAACTTGCCAACTTTAAGGTTGAAGTGTTAGTGACTGCTTCCTCCCAAGGTGGTTGAGGAAGGGTCGGGTAATCTAGTGTATGGTAGTCTGCAGCTAGAGATAAACATGAAGAGTTCAGCTTCTCCCCTTTTAAAAAGTATTCTGGTAGTCGATTTCATTCTACTTAAAGAATATTGTCAAACACAAATTGGCTTTCCGCAAAAGAGTCCACAATTACCCCTTTATTGATACCTGTGCATCTATTACTAATTTCTCCTTGTAAATCTTGCGGAGTATAATTTTTGTACTCACCTTGCCATCGTTGATATTTTCTTGCAGAGGAGACCATTCCCTCCGAGGATGGTTTCTACATAGCCATCGACACCAACGACGACTAGTCACTGAAAATCCCAGGCAGTGGTCCTGCCCAGAGTTTGGCAGCTCGTTTTGTTTTGCTGCCACTTTTGGCCTAACCTGTTTGGCTTCTTAGCCGTAATTACTCTTCCGCTGTGTTGTTGAACTTGGATCTCCGGACCCCATGTGTGAATAGGGTGTTAAGTTTCAAGAACTTATAATATCGCATTTTCAGTCGTAGAGTTGCTACTGTGGTATCTGTTTGTTTTCGCCTGCCTCATGTGCCATGCGTGTATGTTGTTGAAGCACATGATGCGGGTAGGGTTTCAGAGTCTGAGAGATTGGGAGCTATATCATCCTACTCCAGCCGAGCATTAATTTGCCGGGACGAGTTTGGGATTGATGTTCCAGCTCAGTAGGGAAAGAGTGAGGAGACCATATCACCCTACTTAATCCATGCATTAGTTTGCCAGAGCAAGTTCGGGGTTGACGTCTCGGGCTATTCGAAGCCATATCACTCCACTCCTCTTGGAATTAATACCCAAGGGTTGAGGTCGGGGTTGACGTTTCGACTTAGCGGGTGATTTCACTTAAAACTCTCTGTTATGGATTTTGGGTCCCGACAAGGGGCAGCATGAGCATTCACCCTTTTTATCAGGCTATTTTCCTAGAAGTCAATCAATTCCTAGATAGCCAGTCGGGTACAGTGTACTGTGAGTTAACAACAATGTATCACGCAAAGTACCAATGTTTTTTTCTTCGCGAAGGGATGGATCTCTAAGTTGCGACCTCGCGGGATGTGAGGAAGGTTTCTTATCACGTCTACAAGTGCCTGGGGCCCACTGAGACCTCCACTTATGTCGGACCTAAGACTGACCGACTAGACTCCCCAATTAGTAACAAAGTGCTCCTACTCGGGTCGAAGGGAAAGGCTAACCGTGCTAAGCGTGATATGTTGTCGAGATCGCCCAGTATCTGGTACCCATAAAGTCCCAACACTTTACTTATACACGGGCATTTCAAATAATACCCATGTGCTAATCAAAAGTATAAGTGTTCGACAACAGATGCAGGTTGCACAGTTAAAGCCTAAGTGGGCGTCGAGAAGTCTATCCTGTCTACGTACTCCTTGGCCGCACCCATTATCACCTCAACTAGCCGCTCAGCTAGCTATTTATTCGGCTTTTGGTTTCCCGAGCGAAGGGCGTCCATCCCAGACGAGGGTCCCAGGGTCCGGCGTCGACATGGCCTCTGGAGTTGGGGGCTGGACAATCCCTTTTGACTCCTTGGGCGGCAGCCCGAGAAGCAAGATCCCCAGGTCCGGTATCGTCGTGGCCCCTGGAGACGGGGGCTAGATGGTCTTAGTGGGATCCCAGGAGAGCATGCAGAAGCAGTCTACAGCAGTCTTCGACGCTTGCAGGAGTAGTCGACGTGAAGTCCCAGGGGAGCAGGCGCACGTCCCCGATAAGTGCGCTTCAGTTTCCATGCGTCATCCTGATCTTTTGCTAAAAAAGAGGAGATTCTTTCACTACCACGCGAAATCCCCGCTGCGACGATTCAAGCTTTGAACAACCCGCCCGTTGGAGAGCCAAACAACTCGGAATTCCTAGTCGGACGAGAGTTCCTCTCGGGGGCTCACAGAGCTACTCGGGAGAAGGTCCGCATCTCGATTAGATGACTCAGGGACAACTAGGAACCCAGTTAGATGTCTATCCTACCCGGAGGACTAAGTCATCACCCGAGACAGTACTCGGTCAAGATGTCTTAACCCGTCACAGCACTGATGGGGGGCTTGACGACGAATAGTATAACTCTACCAAATACGACGATCTTATCCGTATACGAAGCCCTAGGTGTCTTGTAGATACTCGGAGTAGATACCCGTATTTGGACAGGACTCTCTAGAGATAAGGAAACTACATGCAGGTACCCGGATATCCCTTAAACTAGGAAGTCTATCCCTGGGTTTAAGAATGACAGAGCCCAACTCAGAAAGTAGTCCGAGGTCTACACGGCGTCATCCAGTATATAAGGAGCCGAGGGGTCCTGTGGAGGGAGGACAATGAGAAAAGCCACAAGCGAGACACGCGCAAGGAGCTTCCGACTAGTTACAGATCCCATCTAGACTAGTCTTCCACCCTTGTAATTAGTCTCAAGATCAATACAAAGATCATACGAAGTAGGGCTATTATCCTTAGGGAGGCCCGAATTTGTATAAGTCTCTATTTCTGACGATAAATTAGGTACAACAAAGCATCCCCTACAAACCATCACATATTCGTAAGATCGATGGTTTACCAATCGTCGACACATTCCAACATAGATCATAAATCAGCAAACACACAGTAAATCTTACATGTAATTTGAAGTTCATTCAATGTTGTTTGCTGAAGAACAGTTTGAAACAACACTTATATATCTCACATATTTGAAAATTTGAAACAAGACTTATAGTTCTTTTTGAAACCGGGTGCTTGATATGAGACAACACAGCATTGCATTACTGTAAATATGTGCAAAAATGATATCCAAAAGAACTAAGTTAGAATTTGCAACTTACTATATAGAAAAAGGGTACTTCACATGCATGCAAACACTAGCCATTCACAAGTACATAAATTTTGAAACAAGACTTACAGTTCTGTTTGAAGCCTGGTGCTTGATATGAGACAACATAGCATTGCATTCTTGTAAATATGTGCGAAAATGATATCGAAAAGAAGTAAGTTACAATTTGCAAACTACTATATAGAAAAAAGGTACCTCACATGCATGCAAAAATTTGGCATTCACAACTACAGAAATTTCAAACAAGTCCAAACATCATCCAGATTGATCCGTCGCATTTACGTTGAACTCGCCCTGTGCATTTATTACATGAAGATTAAGGAAAGACGCTAAAACCCCTCTAATACGGGTGAGTTCACCGCTTGTAAGGCTCTTATCGGCATGGAGCTTCCATTTGTTCTGGGTTGTGTGGCGCCACATCAATAAGGGCCTCCATGTTCACGCAGACATAGAACCCGCATAAATTGGTACCTTTGGGTTGTTGTTTGCACGGGTAGTCGAAATGGTGCTTTAGCTTGGTGCCTGATTTTTTGTGAGTCCCTCCTTTGACACCATATTCCATAAATGCATCATCAATGACCTTCCTAATCTCGCTGAAGTCACACTTACCTGCCAAGGAGTCAAGGTAAAAGACCTCGTTCCATGGGCGTACGTTAATGACCAGGATCCAATGCACGCTACGTAAACACAATAATGGTCGTTAATTTTATTTATACATTCTCGTAAGTGCATAACTATTTGAGACAAAAAGTGAAGAACTCATGGTGAGTTATAAGGGAAGACGATGAACTCCTTATCCTTACGAGCGTACCATTGATCGACGATGTACTCTTGCATAACTATTGGCTCATTCACGATGAAGTGGTTGAACAGAAGAGGATCAAGGAATGCAATTGGAAAATTCTACCTCAATCTGGACTCTTGCATCATGTGCAGTGTCCAGCATCTGATGAGTTGTGTGTCCAGCGCGCGTCGAGATTGAATAGCATGAACAAGTCATCAAAGTTGACATAGAAGCATCTATCGCTTGATTCATTGACAAAACCGTAGATGTCTGGCACTTTGATCTTAATATCTCTTGGCCCATCTGGCTTTTTACATTCCTCCATGTACCACGTTTGTAAATTTTTGCAGCTTAATGCCCAGTTTCCAATTTCATCCTCCAAGAGGAATGGCTCACAAAATTTGTATTTCTGGGCCAGGGGGGCATAGCTAGGGGAGATCTTCATACGGATCATATGAACTTCCCTTCGAAGATTTGCGCTTGACATCCTTCTTCTTCTCGGTCTGGCCACTACGTCGGTTTCACGTTTCATATGTTGACTTGCATTCTGTTGAGACCATGGCTTGGCTCTCTTTCCGCACGGGCACTTGAAGTGTGGCCTCCTCCATCGCGGCCTCCTCGTGCGTGGCCTCAGTCACGCACGCTGTCGGCAGAACATCCTCCATCGCCACATCCTCGGCTATTTGCATCGGTTGCTTCTCCTCCTCTGGTGTCCCGCCAGACAAGAAGCAAAGTGTCGTGCGAGTGTTAAGCATCGGTGAAGGAGTCCGATAGTCAGTAGCCGGTGTCTGCTGTTGCGAGGAAGTGAGCCTATCTTCTTCTATAATGATGCCAGACCTGGGCCACTGGATGAAATTGTGAACGGTCTGTCCTAACCTGTCCAAACCTTCTTCAAGGGGCACAGGGATCTTGAAATCATAGAAGGCTGGGAGTACATTGTCCACCTGACATTTGGCCATGTCCACCAGTAGGACGATGTTGTGTACGTGTGCCCCTGGCTCAGTTGGATGAAATACCCCATGGCCAACAACCACGGGAATCCTGCCGGGAAGAGTGTATGCGAGTTTGCAGGGCATTGCACTTCTATAGATTGAAGAAATAAATTAAACCTTAACAAAGGGTTCGAATAGATGTATACAAAGTATAAGCGTACGTGACAAAACTTACGGTGACGCGATCACAAGGGTATGAATTGGGAGTTGGATCGACGGACATGCAGCTACTCCGTCTTGGTTCAGCCGGGCTACTATTATCAGGGAAGGCGCCAAGCACCTAACTTTCTCGCGCCAAGGCAGCTGTCTTCCATTCTTCAAACTTATTGTTAAACATCACCTCTAGATGCGTGTATACCTTCCTCTTGATCTTCTCTTGCAGCCTCTCTTCCCTGGTCCTCTTTTGAGCTTGGGACTGCTCAACAATTTGGGAGAATACCTCGGACCAGTGAACGGAGACCCCTAGGCCTCGTGTGCGACCAAATTTCTCCCAGTTTCCTAGAGCACGCGACAGATCATCATCCCACCTGTGACTGGTGACAGAGTCTTCGGAAGATGGGTGCTGGCTCATTTGCATCTACAGTGGAACCACATGTGCTATGTCAGCATCAATGGAGCTATATGGTATAAAGTACAATAACATGTGAATGTCTTACCAAGCGACGGGAGACGTCCTCAATTGCGGGATTTTGGAAGGTGACGGACCCTGCAGACCTGTTCGAGTGGCCAAGGACCCAGTTACGAGCGCGTTCATCAATTTCTCCAAAAGAGACTGGTTGACCTGCCTTTCGTAGTTGGGCATCCTCCCGCTCCCAAACCGGGATCTTATTAGTGTAACCACGGCTTCCCAAAGTGTGCGGGATTGCATTCCTCTCGCGCAGGGCCTTACCATTTGCACTCTTATCCTTGAATTCTAATGTGTCCTTCGATTTCACGAACATCGCCCAATTGGTTGGCAAAATTTTGCGGATGTTTGCCAAAGGGAGGCTCACCCGTCTTGACATGTTCAATGTAAAGCTTGCTCCTGTAGTTTCGGTGACATTGGGCGATTTATATAAGTGCGGCCCGTTCAAATTTTTGCTTATCGTCCTCGGGGACTTCAAATTTAGACCAGAGCACCGTCATGATGGCTTGCTTCTCCATTTTCGGTACATCTGTCCATTTGGTGAATCGGATTGGTATCCATTCTCGTGCGAGTATTCCGCACATGGTGCTGAACCTCTTTACGGTGGCTTGTGGCAACAACGGCTTTCCGCTTCTCTGATCAACCTGGGTGACCACCATCCTTTCCGTAGGCATCTTGTTCCTAGTCTGCAGTGCCCTGCTCGATTTTTTCATAGAGCCGAAGGTTTCTGGCTCGGCCGGCGAGGTGTCCTGTGATGCCATCGATCTTCTCGAAAAGAACTTGTAAAATTAATAATGTACACTGCAAATTAATGTCCTCAATAAATTAAAAACAACTTATGTCCATTCTGAACTAAATGTACATAATAACCTATGCCTGAATAAATCCTACAACAATGTCACGGACCCGGAATCCACATATGATTAGGGGAACGCGAAGTCGCCAAGGACCGAAGGACTCGTCAGCCCGGTGGCACGGTACCTACGCCGTACGCACCGAGGCGGAACGATCCGACACCCGCCACGTGCGAGCCGGCCGGAAGCGACCAATCTTCCCCAAACCACATATAGATCCCAGATACCGGTGAAGGGGTAAGACCGCGTGATAAGTCTGCGCTCCGCGATAGTCATAGGAGGACTAGAGCCCGGGATATGCATCCCCTCAACCCTACCTAGCCACGTGATGCGACTCTGGGAGGATCCAGCTCTGCTCTGCCGTCAGCGCGAGGCGTGACGGTCGTAGGAGGCTTAGCGAGTACGGGACGAATCCCCTGGATCGACTCAACCAAGGCTACGCAGGACTAGTGGTTCGCTCACCTCTGCCATCACGAAACACAATCCTAGCACGCAATAATACCGCTGCACAGTTGTCCACATACTTCATCATATACACGCATTGTACATGGACAACCGCAAGTAACAACTTGGATTACCACAGCACAAATTCTACTAAAGAAAGACTTATAGAATACATATATATACACATAGCGACTCGGAAGTCGATCACAATATACATTATTACAAACAGCAGCGGAAGGAAAACGGAAAATGCCCGAGATGGTGGGGAAACCACCTCCAAACAGCTCGCAACAAAGTTCCCGAGGAAATCGAAACCTAGAGTGGTAAATCCAAGCAGCGACGTCAACTTCAATTGCTCCAAGAACCTGCCTAGGATAAACCTAGGTGAGTACAACCACCGTACTCGCAAGACATTGCTTATTGATTAATTAAAACATGGTATTAATCAAGTTTGACAAGTGATAAAGGTTCGCATTTCATAACAAGTTCAAGTTACATACTGGAGATGAAATGAACATAAACTACACCATTTAATCTCATATTGTAGCAAGAGCATAGCAATGATAAACACATGACGATGAAAGTAACTTACGAGCATACACACAAATGTAACAATACAAATGTCATCATTTCCAATTTATTTGGGTAGCCCACACCCATTTAAAAATCTCAATCTTTCTCACGGCAACACATGCCTCAAACTCCAACTCATGGTAACACATGCCTAACCGTCACCAACGAGCCGACAACCTCGGATATAAAGAGTGCAACCCCGGTGGAGTTCACACTACTCCCCCAGTCTCTGAGACTTACCTCAACTATATCGTAGTTTCGTTTCGTTGGTGACCTACGCGTTTTCCCTCGGGTCTTCACCGCCGACTCAGGCACCTCGGGTATAAGGAGTGCAACCCTGCGGGAGGTTGTGAGGCTCCACGCAGTCTCTGAGACTTATCCCCAATATACCGTAGTGCTGGTCTCGATAACACCCTCGGTTCCCATCTTCACCGCCGACTCAACCATCTCGGGTATAAGGAGTGCAACCCTGGTGGAGTTCACAAGGCTCCCACCAGTCTCTGAGACTTATCCCCATTATACCGTAGTGTTGGCCTCGGTGCACCTTCGACTCTCATCTACGTGTGATAAGGGTAGTGTATGTGGGAATAACCTCAGACTGGGGCGCACAAACACAATCTCAATAATCTCACTATCCACCAGTCGTATCCCACATACATGTCCCCTCAGCGCTCACATCTCACTTTATGAGGTTCAAGTTGAAAGGGCATCAGGTTAAAGTATCAGCCTTAGCTACTGCATAATAACCAGACCTACACATACTAATGAGGTATCCAGCACAGATCAAGCAATCATTCACACAAGCACCAAATCCATTCAATTAATTAAGCCAAACAAAGATTTACACACAACGTAATAATTAATCAACAAGCAATGGAGCTTGCCTGGGAGCTGGGTGACGATGCCTAATACATCCACGAGCGTTCACGAGAAAATCCGAAGTGGCCCAAACTTCAATAAGAAGCAAACAACCTCTAGAAAGGAAAAGGAACAAGTCTAAGGAGCTATTTTGAACATTGCAAATATGCATGTGATACAACTATGGGGGATTAAAATGAAATGTACAACTACATAGGCAGATTTTAATTCATTCCTGACTTTGGTTTAGTTTTAGTTGCGGTGTAACTTTAATCATGGATGAACCTAGAATATGGATGCATGCATGGGATACGATATGCAACCAAGGAGAAAGGCTTTAAATCTATAATTAGGAGTAGGGCTCATTCGATTGATTCGTTGTCGTAGGTGAGAACATGGGGTCGCGATTGTTTTCTGGCCGTTAGGCGAATTGTGATACTAGCATTCTAAGTTTGAATGTTAAGCTAGATTCTCTAGTATTCATGTTTTCGGAGGTCGCTTACATTTTCCACGAGTTCTACACTTTTAACCAAGTTTAGCATTTCCTATCTTCTTCTCGGTAAAGAAATAATCTTACATTGAATTAGAATGTCCCTACTGAACATAGCAGATTGGGTTTGTTGCTATTTGATTTAGTGGTTCCCTGAATAAGAACTAAGGATCGGGAGCAATTAGTGATGGCTTAGAGATACTAAACACATCAGAAGGTCCTACGGGGTTGCCGGAGTAAGCATGTAGAGGCTCATTCGGCTTAATCCATCTTAATGGAAATGCTAGCGAAGATGTTAATGACATACACAATGCATATGAAATTTAAAAGGGGCAAGTTATGTTTTTAAGGTTTTAAGACAAGGTCTATAGTTATTCAAGTGAAACTTGAAAGTCAGCATTAGTCTTGACAAAAGTCGTGCACAAGTCTTATATTCAAGTAATATGGCACGCGTGAGATTCATAAGATTCTTCTAAGCACAAGTTAAGTTTATATACGTTAAGGTGAGATGAAAATTCATACGGATGAAGTGTTAGGGTTTTATAAGCATGCAACATTTCCTATATAATATCAGTGAATTAACTTGAGCGTTCTCATAGCCATTAATATCAAGACAGGTGCATATTTTTCGTTAAGTAAGATCTGGACAGCAGGAGTGTTTAGCCATTATTTCATGAGTGGTTTATTAAAACATGACAAATGAATATTCGAAATGAAGCTATTAAAGACTCCTACAATTCATCTTTTAAGCTTGTCCCAGATTAACCCTAGGAGGAACATCAAAACAGACTAGGAAAACCTTAGGCCTAATGACACATACGTTTAACAGTCTTGGAAAGCACTCGGTTTGCCGCATCCCTTACACCTTCATGATGTGCTAAATAGGCATGGGTTCGGTAGGGGATTACCCTTGTCGCGTGAACACGAACAAGATGTCGATGTTGGGACGGAGGTCGCAGATCGGGGCGACAGAGCACGGGAGAGGCGAGCGCGGCCACGGTGGAGAAGGGTTAGGGCGGCGGTGCAGCAAGGGGGAACGGCAGCGTGGGAGGTGGAGTCGGCGAGGGAGACCCGAGCGGGGGCGGCGGTCAGCGGTGGAGCGCAGGGCTGGGCCCGTCGGCCTCGGCGGCGGGCGGAGGTGGCGCCGTGTAGATGAAGGCGGCGGTGGCGAGGCCAGCCGGAGGCAGCGGCACGAGGAGAGGAAAAAGGGGAGGAGCAGAGAAGCGGCAGCAGGCAACCCGTCGGTGGCGGCGGTTGCGAGTGCGGCAAGGAGCGGCGTGGGGAGGCGCACCCGAGGGGTGGCGAGGGGCGAGGCGAGGAGGCCGGCCGGCGGCGCAGCCAAGGGCGGCGGCGAGGGAGGCCCTGCGGTGGGGTTGGGGGCGCGGCGGGGAGCGGCGGGGGAGCCGGAGCTCGGGAGGCCGGTGGCGCAGCTAGGGCGGAGGTGTGGGAGGAGAACGGGAGAGGGGGCAGCGCATGGCGCAGAGCAAAAGGGGCGGCGGCGGCGGGTGAATGGGGCTGGGGTGGCAGCCCGTGGCCCCCTGGCCCCTTTAGGGTTAGGGTTCCAATTTTTTTGTTTTTATTTTTATTATCAAAGAGTTATAGATTAATCTCAGCCCTCCGATCAATCGCAACCCTAGAACGCGCGTACGCGCTCCGAATCGGGCGAGTGAATAGTCCATTTTGACTATCTCGACGATACGAACGCAGCTACGGAGTCGGATCGTCCATTCGACACTTAGATTTTAGAAGTCCAGTTTAGGTTTTCGTTTCTAAATCCGAAACCGAGACAATTTCTATTTAAATGCGTTGCATGAAATGATAAGGTAATTCAAGGGTTTTAAAGTTCCAACCCGAAGGTTGTTATCCCAATTGGCTTTATATGACATGATGCAGCAATTCATTTCAGGGTTTCGTTTGCATGTCCGGAACCAAATTTGATTTTTACGATGCAATGCATGAAATGATGCAATAACTCGAAAAGTTTTAATTCCGACTAGAGAATATCATGCTAATTGACTTTACGGGTTTCGGGTGCTTACAAACAATTCGAAAAAAATCATAGAAACATGCTAGGATCAAAGGAAAGTTAAATTACACAATAAAAAATAGCTCCCATTTTAGTCAGAGACTAGACAAACTAGGGTACGAATCAAGGGGATGCTGTTGGTTCTCGGCACGCCTGCACGGCTGACATCACAGAGCAAGCAGATGGGGAAAGAGGAGGAGGAGGCGGCCATAGTTACCCTCAGAGATAGTAGGCAGCGACTTGGGGGCGTGGTCGTCGGACATGGAGGTTGCGGGCGACAGTCATCAGCGGCGCGCGTCCACGGGTCCGTGAAGGAGAGCAGGCATAGGCTGCAGTGGTCAAGGTTGGGGGAGTCGGTCTTTGAGGGCGCTCCCGCTTATGAACCAAAATTCAGCAATTACGAGCTCTTTGCATTGCCTGTCGTTGATTAGTTTTTTCTAGCGAACACAATCAGTTAGTTTAGTCTACACTACACTGCACATATTAAAAGCATTGGACATAAATTAAATGGACTGGACATTAATTAATTGCACTGGACATAATTACAAGATACTACAAAAGTTATCTCTTACAAAATACTAATCTTCCACTAGCTTTTTGCCTTTATATGTAACACCCTTCATTATGATCTCTATGGAGGTAGGTTTCTTCGTCACTTGGTTCTGGGTACACTTTCGTCATGTCTTTGTCAGGATTATATTCTTCTTCATTGAAATGGTTGCAGTCTTCCTCATCTACTACACCGTCCACTACGACAATACTCCTTCTACCATTCTGAACTAATTGGCGGTTTCAATTTTTTGGATCAATTATGTAGAAGACTTGAGCAACCTGCTTAGCGAGGACAAATGGCTCTTCTTTTGATCCAAGATGTTGTGGATCAACAGTAGTGAAGTTATGGCCCTCGACATGGACTCCTTTGAGATGCACCCAACGGCAGCGGGATCTTCATAGTTATATAATCAAGCTCCCAAATCTCTTCTATGAAGCCGTAGTAGTTGCTCTTCTCATTATTGGGACCATAGGCCTCAACCTAGACCTCGCTATTCTGGTACGTGCTCTTTTTGTCCTAATCCCTTGTATAAAATTTGTATCCATTTATGTCATATCCTTGCCATGTCGTAGTTGTAAACTGTGGCCCTCTTGCCAACCAAGCCACCACTTCATTATCATCATTTGATGACCTGATCCCATACATTCATTCCTTGAAATAGTGGTTGAAACATTTGTTATGCGCCTTTGTGATCTAAGCAGTCGACTTGTTTGGATTCTCTCGTCGCAACACAGACTTGTGCTCATTGATATACGGGTCCACCACCGACATGTCTATCAAGACCATGAAATGGGCTCTAGCATGCAACAACGGGTCTGAAGTGATGGAACACTTTCCAAGGGTACCCATACCAGCAAGCCTACCCTCATGCTGAGACATAGGCACACCAATAGGTTGGTGTTCAGCCATGTAGTCCATGCAGAACTCAACAACCTCTTTGGCAGTATAGCCTTCGATAATGCTCCCCTCCAGTCGATATCTGTTATGGACGTAGCGCTTCAGAATACCCATGTACCTCTCAAACGGGTACATGCTGTGTAGGAAAATGGGTCCTAGATCCACTATCTCATCAACAATATGGATCATGAGATGAACCATGATATCAAAAAACGACGGAGGGAAGTGCATCTCAAGTTGGCATATTATGGGTCTTTGATGCATCTCATTTCACACACATTCTTCTTTATGTGCATGACATCAATGCTGTAACGAACATTTAGCACTTTTCAATAAGGTAAGTCCCAAACGGCATACTCATACACTTCAATTTTTTCGAACAACAAGTCGAACCCAATGAACAATTCCATTCAAAGGAATGTTCTAGAGGGGGCCCTTTTCCACTATATTCGCGATATTGAACAAAAATCATACACGCATTGCGTATGGGCAGCCACCGAAACAACTTGAACATCATCACAAAACTCTACAAAAGAGGAGTTACAGATAATAAAACTATCCCGTACAAAGGATAGGTCTTTATTTCTACATTACACGACTCAACCGTCGTTTACATCAAGCACAAATTCAAAAACAGCAGCGGAAGAACTTATAAAACATTGAGATGACAATCCTAATCATCTCCTAACACTTCTACAAAAACAACCTCATAAACAAGTTGAGCAAGCCTTGCAACTACATGTCCAAATCAGCATAACCGGAAGCAAAACGAGCTACGAATCTAGGACTGCCTGCAGGAATTGAATTCCCAAGTGAGTACTTTCGTACTTGCAAGATGCTAATGTGCTCATTCTAGATTAATCTTTAGCATGGCATGGTAATTAAATGACGACGATAACAATGCAATTCATTTGAGCAAAATCAACTAAAGATGGCATATTCTGACATAGGGTTCAGGTACCCAACGACACAGTTATCCTGACATAGGGTTCAGGTACCCAACGACACAACTAACCTGACATAGGGTTCAGGTACCCAATAACGTGGTTATCCTGACATAGGGTTCAGGTACCCAACGACACAGGTTTCCTGACATAGGGTTCAGGTACCCATATTCCGACATAGGTTTCGATGGCCCATATTCCGACATAGGTTTCGATGGCCCATGACACAATAATCCTGACATAGGGTTCAGGTACCCAACAATACAACCATGTCATACACACAAGCAAAACCTACTCATGCTAGTAGCTCGATGCACCACATACATCATTTCGAAATATTCAAACTACACGACATTAATTAACCAATGCATAGCAAAAGATAACCGGAATATTTCCAACAAGTGAGCACGCTTGTCTGGCTGTCCAAGATTGTAAGCTTGATGAGAAACAACTCCAGAATCACCCTCGTTGCCCGATTCTATAGAAATGACACCAAAAATGGAAAAAACAGCAAGAGGGACAACACTCAAAACCAGCAAGAAATAGAAGGATAAAATGTATGAATGCATCCTATAGTGTAGGAGGCGGTATTATGAAACTAACGCAATTGGAACTGTTCAATTTGGATCATTAAAAATTAAGATATTAATTGTTGAAGTGCATGTGTAATCATTAGGATTATTTAGCAATTTCTTCATCTAAATGGTGCATAATCAGGATTGCATATAAAGATAATGCTATACTGATATAAAAGTAAAGTTAAATTCTGATATGAGAAGAGTTCCAATTTGAGTTAGTATGAGGTTTTAAATATTCAGGTTTCAAGGTGTGGCTAAATGAGGCATATTTGAATTACCGAAATCTTCATAAATGGTAGCATGAGTGAAATCTACATCATTAAATATTTTTGCTTCGAAGATGAATTTACAAAAGGGGTTTGCTTTGTTTAGGGATCACCTGAGTTTTCTACAACTTTTACCAAGTATAGCAATTCCTAGGCTTTGCTGAACTAAAAGTGAAGGTAATTATTGATATAAGCTAGCTAGGTTCTAATAGGAGCTATTATGAATATTCAATATTCATGTTTGAATGATTAAAGAATGGAGCTGCCTGGCCTACCTAAGTATGAATGGACTTCATGTAGTAATGTAATTGCGGGCATATACATTAATTGATAACCCTTATTAGATGAGTCCTAACTTGGATCAAGGACAGCGTACAGACCTAGGAATGGCCAAGGTGCCGTATCATTACTTAGCTAGAATGATTAATGGACTAAGCGACACCCTTAATCAGCGAGTAGTAATCTGGTCTTAATCGATCATGGCACTCAGTGTGGTATTGACTTTGTTGGTTACTGTTAAAGCTAGCTCGACAGGTGTGCGGTAAATAACAGAACAAACAATTAGTGTTTTGCTTATGTCTTAGCAGTGATTTATGTATTAGTACAATAATTAGTGGTTAAGCATGGTTATTATCTCAACAATAGTTGTTCTTGTTTGATTCTGTTAACTAATGCAGGTGCATCCAGCACCTAAATATTAAATGATAACTTAATGCTCATTAGCCTTAAGTAGAGCATTGATAAAACCTTAACACAATTCATCTAACCAGAGTTCTTAACATTAGTTTCAGCTAATGGTTATGAGCACAACTAATTAACCAACCAATATTTACCGGGAATGTGAAGTATGTTACCTACAGCTGACGTTTACTTATGCATCAATTGATTAATCAATCCCCAACTAGTAATTACAGAAAAGCAGTGCATCGATTCAGCAACTAACCATGGTCAACACTTGGACAAACGTAACTATTAAGCTGATTACATAGCTGCCTTAACTAATGGATTTCCTAGTCATTGGGTTATTCAGTTGTCTTTAGGACAGAGCTATTGCGATCACTAAAGGTGCTGGAACCCTATGGATTAGCGGATTGACTCAGGTTAGAGCTCTAGTAGTTGCTCAGGTACTAAACTACTCAACTAATACATTAGCATTTTTATTAAGCAGCTATTAACATGAAGTATATCAAATGCAACTGTCTGCCATAGATACCACCAACATTGGTTCATTAGCCGACTACTAAAAATGTCAGGACATCATCAACCTGTCTCAATCACTAATTAAGTTTGTTCACTGGTTCAATTGACTAATAGGTCAGTAGGTACATTTTAAACAAATTCAACTATCCTTGGTCGTTAGAGCAACACAGTCAGATCGTCGGCCATCTCAGTGCATCGGCGACGAGGCGAAGAAGAACTTTGCTCTGGCAGCATAGAGAAAGGAGTGAAGCAGAAAAAGACATGGAATTAGAGTCTCACCCCGATACGACTGGGCTCGAGGCGGAGGGGCGGGGGTTGTTGTCGATGGAGTCGCCGGCGGTCGAGTTGGTGAGAATGCCGAGGGCGGTGGCGAGACGTTGATGGCGAAGTCGAGCTGCGGCGTCCAGTGGGCTCCAGTGGCACCTGCACGACGCCGGGGAGGATGGGGAGCTTCGGGAGGACGGTGGCTTGGGGGAAAACGAGGTGATCTACAGTGGCCAAAGTTTCGGAGGTGGGTGATGACGTCGACAGTGACTTCGGGGAGCTCCAGAGGCGCGCGGTGCTTGGGTCCAGAGAGACGACGAACGTGGGCGCAGAGGCGGCGGTTCCCTAAAAAAAAGGATGGGTCAAGAATTGGTCCAGGTAGTTTTAGGTGTTTAGTGTATTTCTTTCCTCTTTACTTTCTTTTCTGTTTACTTTGTTTCTCTTCAAGTTTAGAGCTAGGTTCGGTCAAAAAGGAGAAATCAAAGGCTACTCTAAAGATCTGAAAAAATGATACCATGTTTGATATATATATATATATATATATATATATATATATATATATATATATACACCCTAATCTACAGCTGAGAGTAGAATAACTAACCTGCGCGCTAATCATCGACCGCGCCAGCCAGCCCAGACCCACAACGCCCCTTCTTTTTCACCACTGACCATAAAACTATTCAGTAGATATAGTAAATCCATCGAACTATATTACTGTCGAACAGATCCCTCACAATCACGTAACTTCACATGTAAAATACGGTAATTTTATGTCTGTCGAGTAGTAAAATAACATGTGTCATCGTAAAATTCAGGAATGTAGTAATTTTTTTATAAAGCGTGTCGCAAAATTACTATTATATGTACATAATATTACGATCTCGTGGCCATCATTTTACTGCATGTTTGATCGTTCCATACTAGAAAGGAAATATTTCTTCTATTTTTTCACAATCACTTGCATAGCCCAGTTGGTTAGTAGAGAAGAGCAATGTGCATGAGGTCCAGGGTTCAAATTCCGCCTCGTCTTTATTTTTTCAATTAAAACGGATTAGGGAAATATTTCTTCTATATTGGAAATATTTCTTCTATTTATTCACAATCACTTGCATAGTCTAGTTGGTTAGAAAAGAAGAATAACGTGCATGAGGTCCACAGTTCGAATCTCGCCACCTCATTATTTATTCAATTAAAACGGACTGCGCGCGATTGTGAAAGTGCTGCCAAAAAGTCGTAAAATTTTTTTAAAAAAATTTACTGTCGAGATGCGCGCGAGATAGTAAAGTTGTGTATATGATATCGTAAAATCTATCACAAAATATAGTGAAATGTTATCAAACTCAGAAGTTTTTATGGTCAGATGTGCGCGAGACAGTAAAGTTGTGTATAAGATATCGTAAAATCTATCACAAAATATAGTAATTTTGAGTCACAGTAAAATCTCAACAGTAAAATTACCGTTCGACACTTCACGTCTTACCGTCAAATTTGGACAGGGGTGGGTTTACACGTTCGGGTGCCCTGGCTGGCTCGGTCTGGCGCGTTTCAGCCGGAGCACAGATTAAGCAATTATGCGCTCTCGCGCATATTAGCGCTGCTGTATATATATATATAGACATATATATGTATGTATGTCCTTTGTAAGATGTTATTAGATCAAAATACCCCATTTTAGACTGAGGTTTTAGTACATTGAAACTATAGACTTAAACGGTGCTTAAGCTTCAATTAGCTTAGGTAATCTTCGATTATTTTCAGAATTTATGTTTAATCTTAGCAAAGTAAATGAATTTTGAGTATGAAAATTATAAGATCTAGAGAAGAGAAGGCTCGCCTTGTTAACTTATTTCAATTTGTCAAAAGGAGAAGCTTTGGAAAATAATTTGGTTTAGATATCCAGTTGACTTGCAACAATTTTTAGATAACTAAAATGTTTAGAACATTTAGAGGTTTTTGAAGCACGAGTTTTAGTGACATTGGTTTCATCGTTCTATTTCACGTAGATAAAAAGGCACATATCAAAGTTTTTAAAACAAGGTCATTTTTGAGCGATCTAATCTATATGCCTGCATGTGAAGAAGAGAATTCCTTGTTGACGCACGATGATCTTCACCGATCTCGCGATTTAAGAAACGGTTCATTACATATATTTATTCGACAGGTTCGTTGCACTAATCAGGATGTTTATCTAAAGTCATCAACACATAATAGTGCCTTTCTCGCATATTTCTAAACTCGTATTCGAGAAAATGGTGTCGGTATATACTTATCCGAACAGTTCACCGTATTTATCAGACTATTTATCTATATGCTCACATAATAAATGACTTCTTTCCTCTCGTATTTTTGAGCTTGTTCAAGGAAACTTGACGTGATCCCGCCATATTTCTATGTTGGGAAATTGTGAAACTTAGCACCTCTCTGTCATTTATTCTAAGCATAGTGAAGGGCGTGTTGAACCTGTCTGAAAAACTCTATTAAATACACTAGCTATGAGGAGCGAGGTTCAGCAGCCTGATTACTTGTTACTAATAATGTAGTAATTACTATACATTACCACATGATAACTAACGAGACCAAGAAGAAGTAGTCGAAACATACCTATATGAGATCTAGTTTTGTTGTGTTCATCGTAACAAATCCGACGGTGAATCCGCATTGTGGGTAAAATATTCAGAATTAGTAATAAATGCAGGTTTGTGTCAACGCACCAGGAAATCCAATGCAGGTTTGTGTAGTATTAGTATTACCACCTTTGATTAATATGAAATTAGAAGAGGTCTATCTTATTGCTCATTGGATTGAAAGCAACAGAGTTACGGAAGGGAGACTTGAAAGGCATATGCTTGATTCATTTATTGTTGCATGACATCAATCTTCTCTCTGAGGTGTTGTTGACCCGCTTTATTGATTGGCCATATAATGTCCTTCCTTGTAATTTTTAACTGTATTGTGTGTTGGTTAGAGTACTGTCCTTCGAACATGTAAAGATAATTGCATTTGAGGATTGAGAACAGCAATCACCAACCTGAATTCAGAGAAATGTTTGATCTTTCTATCTTAATCTTCAGATGTGTTACCTTCATACTGTTTCCTGCAGGCGTCTGGAGGACAGTTACTTGGCAGATCTGCTGGAACCACAGGAACCCCTAATTTTGAAAATGTATCTACTCCTCCAATGCCGTATGCTAACTCCCCTAGGTCAGGCACCAATACGATGAATAACCCTTCACCCTAGCAGCATCTGACACCACAACAGCAGAGGCAAAAGCTGATGCATGCATCTCAGCAACAGCAGCTGCATGCTCAACATCTGAGGCCATCAGCTGCTGGGATGCTAGCACAAGTAAGGAAAATTTTCCTTTTAGTTCTAAAGAAGTTTTTTTTCCCCAATTATTATGTCTGGGGTGAGTTGCGCTTGTGGCAGTGGCAGCGGTGTTGTAGGTTTTCTTAGCATATTTCTTATGCTTTTCTGTTCTGCTGTCTTACAATAATTCTGCAGCATTTACTTCTAATTGGTTCTTTTTGGTGCTCTCTGAATCCACACCGGTAGAGCACAATTCCTCAGCTACAAGATTTACAGGGGCAGGCTCAACAAAAACTACAGTCAATTCTACCACTGACCGCCTTTTGTTTTCTATATTTTCTACACGGGGAAATAAAAATGTTTTTAGTGTTCACAATGCTCATAACTTGCTGTTGAAAACCATTTATAGGTCCCTGGCCAACAGCAGATGCAATACAACCAAGCACAAGCCTTGTCACAGTTTCAGAGTAGGCAGATGCAGGCTGAAGCATGCAACCAGGCATGTCTCAGAGCCAAGGAAATCAGATGAGGAGTCATTTGGGCCAGTTCACTGCAGCTGCAAACAGTGCAATTTTTACTGCTGCACAGGCATCTTCAAACTCACAAATGGTTAGATAACACCATTCTTTTTATTAATTAGTGTGAAAAAATAAGTTTGTTGTTCTAAAAAGATAATTGGACACTGTATGAACATGCATTCATGAGGTCATGAAGAAATATTCAAGTTTGTTCAGTCGTCAGTCTGTCTGCTGGATATTTTGTACATACTCCAGTGGTTGATTAAACTGCATGTTTTTTTGCATTTTAGATGGCAAACATACCTGGGACAATGCAATCACAGTCGATTATGCCACAAATGCAGGTCAGTACCTTTCTTGTTCATTATCCTCAAGTTCCTTTGGCTGCAGATGTATTTGTTGAAACACAATAGCGCACTGCATATGGTGTGATAATTGCAATCATCAGGCAATCACACAAGTTAGTAATTTTTATCCTTGTAAATCTTAAAAGAGATGTTTTTTGCTACTACAATGGATTACCTGGGTTTGTTACTTGCATGGTTCATCTTACGGATGTCAGAAGCTGGCTAGTCCCGGACAATTTTGGCAAATACCACTCGTAATTGGCTGGCTTGGGGTCTTGGAAATAATTCAAATGCTCATAGGCAGTAGATTGGACTGGCAACAGAGGTTTCACTATTTCTCATGTACTTTTCAGTTTGATAATGCCCTGCAGCATGACATAAAGATTGCAGAATTTATTCCTTTTTCCATTGTGTTTCGGCTATGCATTATACAATTATTGGCACGTATATTAAATTATTTATTTTATTTGTAATATTGTTTTCTTATGATTGTTAATCAGTTTGGTTTGACTGGTGGGCATCCTCAGAGGAGTCATCCATCCCAAATGATGACTGACCAAAGTATGTACTGTATCCTCCTCTTTTAAGCTTTTTTTGTTGTTGAATGGATGGAAAATGTATTTTTTATAAGTCATGAACTTGAGATATATTATTTTATGCAGCTATATAGTGTACTTGCGCCATTGCTGGCATACTTGGTGCTAAACTCACAACATATGCATATTGGACTACTGCTACGAAAAATATTTGGTGTTATATAAACAACATACTGGTCACAATTCAGAGGAATAAAATACATGAGAATTAATTCTTTATTACTCAGTTAAGTGTGGAGCATAATTCAGCATGTAATGGCGAAACTTCATTTTTTTTTCTCGAATATCAGGGAGGAACAAAACCATGCAAGCATTCTGTCATTCTAGATAAATTTGGTTAATGTCTGATCCAATGCAAGTCACTAGCTCTGTAGTGTTGGAAATAGTGGCAGGTGAAAAGCTTTAAATCATATGATTTAGAACTACACATCTATGTATAGTCTTTTTTTGTCATCCTACCTTTAATTTGTGACATAATTTTTTGAGCAATTCTCTCCATTGCTTCGTGCTGCAGTGTTCGGTATGGGAGCCACAAATACTACCATCATGATGGGAATGCAGCAGAAGCAACAGCAGCAGCAGCAGCAGCAGGGGGTATATGGAAACATGCAAGGAGGTGCTCAGAACATGCAACAGCAGGGCATGGTGGGCCTTCAGAACCAGCAGAATCAGATGCAGAATCCCAACTTCCCCCAGCAGAAGCAACAAAACCAGCAATGATTCAAACCCGCTAACAGCATTTTGCTAAAGCAAGGAACAAATCCATCTGTCAAAAGATACAGGCCCTCCACAGAGCGCAGATGGTTTTTCGGTTGCATGATGCTGCTCCCTAGGTTTCCTTAGGTACTGCTACAGAAGGAGCTATCAACAATTCGCCACTAGGTTGCTCACCTCTAGTAGTTGTCCACCTTGTTGGGCAAATGGGTAACCATGATTTTGTTGTAAATCGATGTAGATGTATCACTGTTGGTGACTTGCATGCTAAAATGTATTGCAACTTATGATATGTGCTTAGACGGATATGTATCTACATGCATTCTTCGGTCTTAAATATAACCTGAACTCGAGTCAAATTTTAGATGGTTGCTATTAAATAGCTGCTGTTGATTCTTTTTCCTAAACGAAGGGGAACTGATCGGCGGAACTTGGATGAATGGTGTACCATCTATACGTACTTCGTTGGCTGTAGCCAAGAACTGTCATGTTGATCTTAATCTTGTTGAGATAAGACACCTAAGAACTGCATCATTTACCACTACATTTTAGCATGGAGCGATGGTGTTGCAGACATGCCCATTGTAGAAATAAAAGAAGAGGTAAGCACTGGGACCATGCTTCAGTAACACGTACTTCAACAGCATGATGAGATCATATTACATCGTTCAAAGCAGGTGGTGGTGAACAGTTGGCACACAAGGCACAACAGTTCCATCCCATATGTATCTGGCAGGTCATATAGTTAGCATAAATTTATCTGAATGCAAAGAATCTCCAACCTTGGAATCATTCAAGGCTCTGTTTTGAGATGGAGCAACATTGCAACAACACTGATAATAATTATAGAAAAAAACAGCACTGCGGTTTTTACCTCTGGGTAGTAATACATCAGTAGGGTAATCAAATGTTCAAACCCATTCTTACACACTGCAAAATGAAAAATGCATACATGGCTCTAATGTTTCGATCTTATTCAAAATTATAGACACTGTAACAAAAAACATACAGACATTACACTGAAAATTCAAGACAAATCTTCCAGGATAAGCAAATAAGCAACAACTATGATTGAAAAGCAGGGATTATCATCTGTCAAACAATGTCGTCCCCTGTGGTGGTGCTGACCTGGGGATGCGATGAAGCGGCGAAGGCATTTCCTCCTCCACTTGAAAGCTCCGTCCTCTGCAGCCTCTCCGGCAAGGTCTCCATGCGCATGTGTGACAGCAGGACCCAAATATAGGTAACTCTTCGCCCGTGCTCAAACTCTTGGCGTGTAGGTACCCTCGGCATCTACTGGCTGAGAAGCATAGCATCTCCACCCACACGCCTTGGATCACCTCCCACATCTTCTCATCACCTAAATCCAACAACGCTTCAGAAAGCGTCCAGGCATCGTGGACGTCAAAACCTTCTTGTGTAGTGTTCTCTGCATCTGGTGGCGATTTTGTGCATCCTGTGGGCTGCGCCGTGGGGATTACTTGCTGCATAAGTCCTCTTGCGATCTCCAAGAGCCATTTATTTTCGGCCTTGACCCGTGCCATTGCGCCCTTGAGGATCTCCTTGCGCACAGCATTGCCGATCTCTTGCTTGCTTCAGGTTCTGCTTGGAAAGGAAGGGAAGCCAAGCCAAGCACCGATTCCTTGCTTGCTTCAGGTTCCCCATCCCATCCCTCCGCGGCCACATAATATTTCTTTATACTCCTACGAGAGAGCGGGCGGCCGTTCAGTGCAACCATGAACTCCTCCAAGCTCTACCAGTCGGCGTGCAAGGCCGCCAGGTCCCTACTCCTCTCCGCCTCCGCCTCCGCCACCGCCCCGCGCTCCACCATCCTCGCCGGTCAGTTCCCTTCCCTGTCACCATATGCACATCAACATTCGCTCCTGTCCGATCCGATCCGATCCGATCAGATTGGAGATTGGAGATTGCAGATGGGAGGAACGCTGCGCTCGCCACGCTCACCAACCTCGGCAGGAAGACCCTTCCCACCGCCTACAAGGCCGGTGGCGCCTCCTCCCACGCCCACGGATACGGATGGATTGCTGCCATACCCGCCGCTGGTCCTCTATTCTATTCTATTCGATTCACTCTTACTAATTATCCTTGATTGATTCCTCTCTCCTGTCCATTTCAGTCTACATGCTCCAGGATCAGGAGGCGCATGCTGCACAGGTACCCTTACCATTCCCTTCAATTAACATGCACTAGTCTCTTACCAATATCCCACACTTACCCTAATGTCATGTGCCAGCAGATGGAGCGCACCTTTATCGCCATCAAGCCTGACGGCGTCCAAAGAGGCGTGGTCAGCCGCACCACCCTCTCATCTCCTATTGTGTTTTGCGTATCATTTACTACATCAATCGAATCGATTCTGCCTACACCATTCACACTCTATTGTTTCTGCTGCATCATCACTCATCGCTTTAGTTTTTATACTGCCGTCGTCAAATTCCAGGACTAGAAAAACTATGCGTGCATAAATCGATTGAATCGTGATTCCAGTGGCAGACTAGACATGTTGAAATTCTATTTCGTGCACGACGTTGTCTTTGAGATCTGTTCTCGTCGGCTACACATTAACAACTAATAACCTATTCACTACCAGACTTTGTAACTAAACACTCGGGAAAGACTGTTACACTCGGGAAAGACTACTACACTCGGTACCGAACACTCGGGAAAATCCAGTCGGGAAAAACTGTTTTCCCAAGTGTTTTTTCAAAAAACACTCGGCAAAAGAATATGAATGTTTCCCGAGTGTGATCGGTGAGGCACTCGGGAAACACTGAGCCCACGGGAAATATATGAATTTTCCCCGAACGTTCGGTTCACTCGGGAAAGTTAGCCGCTGATGCGGGTGGGCTGAGCATGGCGAGGCCGCGCCTGGCCAGCGCAGGAGCGCGCCGCTCGGAGGAGGGCGGAGCGGAACGGGGACGCGCCGAGCGCCGAAGGAGGAGGAGGAGACGGGCCGCGCCGCCGCCGCTGATGCGGATCCACGGAGGAGCCGCATCCGAGGGGAGGCCGCCACCCGAGGGGTGGGGGGTGGTCGCCGGAGGACCACGCCACGCTGCGCCGCCGGGGGAGGCCGCGCCGAGCGCCGGAGCTGCCGAGCGCCGAAGGAGGAGACGGGCCGCGCTGATGCGCCGCCGGAGAGAGGCACCACGCGGGGTGCCGATGCGGGCCGTGGAGGAGCCGCTCCTAGCCATCGCCGGAGTGCGCATGGAGGGGCCGCGCCGCCGCCGCTGATACGGATCCACGGAGGAGCCGCATTCGAGGGGAGGCCGCCACCCGAGGGGTGGGGGGTGGTCGCCGGAGGACCATGCCACGCCGCGCTGCCGGGGGAGCCGTGCCGCTGTCGGTTGAGGAGAGGCAGGCGGGCCGCTGTGCCGTCGCCACCCGAGGGGAAGGCGGGCGGGCTGCGCCGGCCGAGGGAGGGTGCCTGCGCCGCCGAGGCACGCGCCGGGGCCGTCGTGTGCGGGAGAGGACGATGAGGCGGCGCTGGGCGAAGGTGGCGGCGGGGTCAGGGGAGGAGTCGACGGCGTTGGGCGAGGTGAGGGCGGCGGTTGGGTCAGGGAAGCCGACAGAGGGAGAGGGCGGTGGCGGGGTCAAGGGAAGAGAAGTGGATAGCAAGGCGAGGGCGAAGGCGGCGACTGGGGAAGGGGATCTGGGGATTGGCCTGGGAGGCTGGGACTTGCGATTTAGCATGTGCGCGCCGCGGCCAAATTGTCCCGCGCGCCAGCCCCGAAATTTCACGGTCCTTTCCCGAGTGTCTGTATCACACTCGAGAAACACAGTGTTTTCCCGAGTGTTTATATCCGAGACACTTGGGAAAAATCCAACACTCGGAAAATATAGTGTTTTCCCGAGTATTTGTATCCGAGACACTCGGGACAAGTCCAACACTTGAGAAACACGATGTTTTTCGAGTGTTTAGATATATGCCAAGTGTAAAACCTCACACTCGGGAACCTTTACATGTTTTCTGAGTGTTCGACGTTTTACAGTCGGGAAAGACTAAACACTCTGAGAAAGTTACAAATTATGGTAGTGATTCTTGGATACCATGTGGATCCATATTATTATATACTCCATTAATAAGGCACCTAGCTAGGACAAACCTGGGGATTTGAAGAGACCTTTCTCTTCTCTCTTCCATTTTTCTTATTGGATTGGGCCTTTTCCTTAATTCAGTAAGATCAACAGTTAGGGGGTGCTCTGGCCCATTACAATGTCAGGTTTGTCAAAAATATGGTCCTGGACTCCTGGTAGTATGCTAGGCATGCATCTATCTAGTTGTAGGCAGGCTTATACGCAGATCCATTTCAACCATGCAGCCCATCACAAGTTTGTACTGTTTATTAGTCTTGTATCCATATATATGTTAGTAATATCCTATAGGAACTTGATGGATGTCTCTCTTTTCTCTCCGGTGACAGATTTCTGAGATAGTGTCCCGATTTGAGAGAAAAGGATACAAGCTTGTTGCCATCAAGCTGGTGGTTCCATCCAAACAATTCGCCGAGAAGCACTATCATGATAAGAAAGAAAGACCTTTCTTCAGTGGATTGTGCGACTTCATTAGCTCTGGTCCTGTACTTGCAATGGTAAGCGAATCCTCCATCTCTGTAAACGAATTACGCCCTGTGCTTGATGAAAAATAGTAATATATTATTCGGTTCCATATTTCTCAAGGTTTGGGAAGGAGAGGGTGTTATCAAGTACGGAAGAAAACTAATTGGCGCTACAGACCCACAGAAATCTGAACCAGGAACCATCAGGGGTGATCTTGCTGCTGTTGTTAGAAGGTACGCTTCATCTTGTTGTACCCATTAGGCCTAGTAATAATATATATTGAGAAAGACCGCTGCAACAACCTAGCTTGTATGCCAATGCATCTAATAAATCAAAAATCCTTTTCTTTCATCACTGCTTACGCGTAGGTTAGAAAGCTGGAAATAAGACCTGATGTACCAACTTTCATTTTCCATCTATACGGTATACAGAGAAGCTGTAAATTCGTTTCGGCATTTCTTTTTAATGTCATCATGCTCTCGTTGAATTCCTTTGTACTCACATCCCATCACTTGAACATCAGAAACATCATTCATGGAAGCGATGGCCCAGAGACAGTAAAGGATGAGATTGCTCTCTGGTTTGAGCCCAAGGAGCTGGTCTCTTACACCAGCAACGAGGAGAAGTGGATCTATGGGGTGAACTAAGTGGTGAATCATTTTCATTTTTTCTTCTCCTCCTTTTTCATAATCGCCTCTAGACCACGGCAGAGTGTAATAACGCTGCGACCGTGACCTTTGAGTTTTCTGATTCCGATGCAATAAGGCCTGAAGAATTGTACCTTGGAATGTAGAGCGTGCATCACCTTCAGCCATGTGATTTGGATCGATGGTCTTTACTTTTAGAGCCATTCTGCAATTTTCCTACTGTCATTTTTTTTGAAACAGGTGGGCATAGCCACCTGGATTCATATATTAAACCCTTAGCAAAGTGTACTACAGAATTCATAATACAAAATAGATACGCCCTCACAACCTTACAATCAGGCAAACAGTGAGATGCTACTCTAGCAGCCCCTACCTGACCGTAAGACTAACCACACAAAAATCCAGACCACTAGAGCCACCCCTGCAAGTTATATTACAGACCAAATAAACGACAGCTACAGAACTACGATGTCATGCCTCATTTTGCTACTGTCATGATAACCAAATTTCCAATCTTCCTTCGTTTTCATTTTTGGGTGTGTGATTGCGAGATGTTTTTGGGGGGTTAGAGGATTCTGAAAATAGAAGACTCCTCCCAAGCTCCCTTTCTTACACTGTTGTGGCTGAAGATGGAAGAGAAAATTCTTTCTGACAGCGAAGAGTCATTCCGACAGTAGAATCTTCAGAAAGCTTCCAGGCATCGTGGACAAAACCTTCTTGTGTAGTGTTCTCTGCATCTGGTGGCGATTTTGTGCATCCTGTGGGCTGCATCGTGGCGATTACCTGCTGCATAAGTCCTCTTTCGATCTCCCAGAGCCGTGGCTTTTTGGCCTTCAGAATCTTCTCGAGCAACTCGTTGTTCTTGAGGATCTTCTCAACTTCGGTATTGGCGGTCATGAACAGATTCCGTCTGGTGCCAGCCATTAGCATCTCAGGATTGACGAACAGTAGGCACACCATGTAGTTGGATATTTCTCTGCACTGAATAGCTTTTTCGTGGTAAGGAGATCTTTCACACCAGGCTCCACACCCCTGGCCTTGACCAGAGGCATCATCTTGATTACACTGGGCAATGGCACATTGGTGATCAGCTGATGCGTTCTTGTAGTAGAAGCAGAAATCGGTGGCGATGTGCCAGAGAAGGACACACTCGTCGAATGGCCCCGTTAAGCTCCAATCCAGGCCTTGGTCACACTCGTTGTCCTCGAGAGTTCACTGGCCTCTACGGTCGTTGAACTTCCTGTAATCGTTAGCATTCTTTATCTGCTGTACCCACCCTTTCTTGACATGCTTGAGAACCAACTCTACAATGTCAGAGGATGAGTCATACGACTTCATGCTGCAATGTTGGTCAAGAAATTCCTTGCAATTGAAGAAGCTCAGGATGCACATCTTCTTGGTGTGCCTTTTGTTGCGGGCAAAAAATCCTATGAGGCTATATTGGGAAGTCATGAAAGGAAGTCTTAACCTAAATTCATATTCAATATCCTTCCTAGAATAAATGGAATATACCTCCATAGCACAGCAGTACAACGGAGCAAGGCATATGTAACCTTGACGTCGTTATCATTGTAAGCTTCTCTGTGACTCTTGTGGAACAGACCGATGGCTGCGAATGGCATGCAAATAGCTGACATTCGTAACATGCCAGAAATAGTTCCTTGCAGACTTTCCAATGTGTCGTTGAATGTCTTGTCTTTGGTGTAGAGACTATCAAATGTGCCGAACAGACTTTCTTGCAGCCAAGCATACGATTTTTTTCCATAAGCACACAAAATGCTTTTAGGAGACGAAGCCGATCATGATATGGTGCTGCCAAGTCGACAAATAGCTTATCGACCTTAAAGTCCTCTGGATCGCATTGCCTTCTCCTTGTGCGTGACCTTCTTTGTGTCTGAGGAAGATGGTCGGTGTTATAGATACAAGTCTAGACAATAAATTTATGGCACCCCCGGTTGGTTACGTCGATCTCTGATGATGACATGGCACCCGGGTATCATCAAAGAGGACGAATCCGGCCCTCTGGCCATAGGGTGGGCTGAGCCGACTGTTTGGAGTCCGACTTCTATACGGGGGCGCCTCATCAACTTGGAGTACAAGACAGAGATAAGCACAAGTCCGGCAACCCTGGATTCTGTTGTAACTAATTAGGAAACCAATCTGTAAACCGATCCGGACTCCTGTAACCCTGCCCTGGTCGCCTATATAAGGCCTGGTAGGGACCTTCCAATCGGCATGCTTTTTAGTATCTTCTCGTACACATAGCCCTAGCAACCTCGAGATCTCTTCTTGAGGGCTTGCCGCACTCGGGATTCAAGCAATACCAGCCACCAAACACAGGACGTAGAGTATTACCTCTCCGCGAGGGTCTGAACCTGTCTAAATCTTGTCTCCCGTGTGTACCTATCTGGATTTGCTGTGCTCACGCCGCCCCATATTCAATATTGCCGGAATAACACTCCGACAGTTGGCGTGCCAGGTAGAGGCTGTGCGCATAGATCCATCTGCACGAGTCCGGATGGATTCCGTCAACAACAACGGTATATTCGTCCCAGGAAGCGTCATGAGATTCGCTTCCCTAGACGTGGTTCCGGATCCTGGACAGCTGTTCCAATTCGGAAAACTGGATTTCATCGCCGACAAGATCGGCAAGCTTCACCTCTACTACTTGGCAACCCGTCGATCAGCGGAGGTTTCATCAGCTTCTTTGCTCGGGCTCACCCCTGAGTCCGCGCCTTCGGCTCCTCTCCCCAGGGACGGGGCAGCGCCGAAATCGGATCTGCTGTTCGCGCACGGGTTCTCACCCGTCGAATAGAGGTCCCGACTGGTTGGTGCTATTGATTCTCTCTTCCCCGTCCTCGAGTACGACTCGAACAATTACGAGAGCTCAGGCAGTCACCATCCATCCCGGGAGGTCTTCATGGCCAACCCCGACTCACTAGATAACGGAGACGACCGGTCAGTCCCCATCGTGGAGCAAACGCCTACTGAGCTCGAAGCCACTCAGCTCCGCCTCCTCGCCAAGGAGGAGGAGCTGATCGAGCAGCGGACCAGGCTTGCTCGTCAACGCGACGAGCAACTGCGCAACGACAACATGAGAGCTCGAGGATGCCAAGTCCATAATGAATTCCGCATGCGTGAGAAGGACGGGGTTCTAATATTCCCGCTTTCTAGTCACAACATCGTCGCTGCCATGATGGCGGCACGCGCTATTAATGTCCCGGAAAGCACTCCGGGACATGACGAACTTCGGCGACTCCGCATCCTGCTAGAAGAAACGGCTCTTCAGCAGGCCGAAGCCTCAGGGGACCGCGCGGGCTCTTCAGCAAGTGTTAGGAGTCGGCGCTCTTCACCCCCCAGGAGCCCACCAGCCGCGGAAGGCCGCCATGCAAACCCCAACCGTCATCAGCCGGCCGGAGCGGTTCACAAACGACTCGGGCCCAATCGTGATGCACGGGGCACCATAGCCGCACGGAGCCGCGCCCGTCAGGACGCGGACAAAAACGCTCGCCGAGCCGGGTCGGTCCATAGCTGACTTGGATCAGACCGTGATGCGCGGAACCGTGCTGACGTCTGACGGAACGCTCATCGAGGTCCCGAGAGGGATGACCGCAATGACCGCCGCGACGACAGTAGCGCCACCAGCCGTGGCCGCTCTCCGACCTCCTCTGGCATGGGGTATGCAGGCCCAAAGCCGTTTGGCGCCCGCATCCGCAGCGTCATCTTCCCGTCGCGATTCCGAGTCACCGGCATCGACAAATACACGGGAGAAACTCGGCCAGACATCTGGCTGGCTGACTATCACACGGCGTGCAAAACTAATGGTGGCAACGACTATGTTGCGATCCATTACCTGCCGCTATTTCTAGCCGACTCAGCACGAGCTTGGCTCACCAGCTTGCTTCCGGGTTGCATCCAGTCATGGAGCGACCTCGAGACCCTCTTCGTGAACAACTTTTAGGGCACTTATAATAGGCCCGAGAATGCGTAGGATCTCTACAGTTGTACTCAAGAGGCGGACGAAACTCTCCGGGAATATATTCAGTGCTTCTCCAAGAAGAAGAACTCTTTACCAGAGGTCCGAGAGGGTGATGTCATCACCGCCTTCTCCAAAGGTGTTCGGAGCACTGACCTCATCCACAAGATAGCGCGCAAGAACCCACAGACTACGCGTGAACTCTTTGATATTGCCAATAACTTCGCCACCGGCGAAGAGGCCGTCCGCAGCGCTACGAAAGACGACAAGGGCAGGAGCAAGGGTAAGGCGTCTGAATCCCCCAGTCGGGACGCTCACCCCGAGTCGTCCAGAAAGAAGCATCGGAAGCGCAAGGGCGGAGATCTCGTTGCTGCAGCTGAGCGCGCCCCGCTGCGCCGTCCTCAGCGCACCAACGTGACTTTTGAGGAGATGATGAGCCAGCCGTGTCACTTTCACGAACCCAAGTCCAATCACGTGACACACGACTGTAACCTCTTGAAGAATTTGAATAAGCCTTACGTCCCAAATCGGAACAAAAAAGAGCCCCCTCAGGACGAAGGTGACGAATTCCCAAGAGACTGCTTGTCTGATGATTTTCGGCGGACCTAACAGCTACGAGTCCAAGCGTCGCTAGAAGATCACAGATCGGGAGGTCAATGCAGCGGAACTGGCCGTGCCCCAGTACCTGCGATGGTTCGAGTCCGTAATCTCCTTCGGCCGCTCGGATCACGCTGACTACATACCTCACCTGGGAAGGTTTTCCCTGGTGGTGGACCCAATCATTTGCAGCGTCCGCCTCACCAAGATCCTCATGGATAGAGGAAGTGGTCTAAACATCCTCTACGTCAAGACTCTTGACGACATGTTGGAGGAGGGTTTCTGCGCTACCCCGAATCAATGCCGTTCAGGATCACTGTAATGCTATGGGAGTTCCCATCCACGCTCCCCGCGACGAAGCCATCCTCGACGCGTCTTGCGTTCCCCGCGTCAGGGCTGTCTCCGATGAGCCCGCTCTCCGTCGTCAGGGATGTCTCCGACGAGTCCGCCCTCTGTCGTCAGAACTGTCGCCGACGAGCCCTCGCGTGGGGCCAATATATTCCCCGGTATATTCCCCAGAAGATTCCCCTGAAGATGCCCGAGCATATTCCCTCAAGATTCCTCAGGGATATGGAAATGACCGTTGTGCCCCCGTAATAGTCTCTCCCCTTAGGGGCAAAATTGTAATCTTAGCTTTCTCCTCACCCAACCCTATAAATACCCCCTAAGGGGTAGTGTTTTGGGGATCCATTTTTCATTTTCCTCACGTGTAAGCTCTCATTTTCGTGCCCTAATACAAACACCGATTTACGTCGTCGGCTGCCTCACGCGTTCGCGCTCTTGCTCGTTGTCCCCTCGCACGCCCGGAGGTCGTCGTAACCAACGGGGGGTGCCACAAATTCACTGTCTAGACTTGTATCTATGATAGTTGGCGCCGACCGTGGGGCCTCGAGCGAAAAGCCATGGCGCCGAAGAAAAAGAGCACAGCCAGGACGATCGCACCCCGTACACCAAACCCGACGCGTCAGGCAAGAACGAACAACACGGCTGTCGCCGCGGAGCTGGGCGACGCCCGCGTCAGCAACTTGTCGACTGCTAACCTTCGAGCCGAGTGCGCGCCAGCCGAGGTCCGCGCGGCGGGACTCCCCACAGCCGCGATCAACGCGGCAAACTCAGAAGCACGCGTCGAGACGGAGGCTGAGACCTTGAGGCGCGAGGCTAACGAGCTCAGGGAGGAGCTCGTTAGGGCAAAGGCTGAGGCCCTCCAAGCTTCAAACAATGCTCGCGCCGAGGCAGGCCTACTTCGCGCTGAGCGTGACGCCGCACGAACCGCGGCGGCTCCCCCGCCGGTCCCCGAAGCAGCCGAGGCCGCGGCAGTACGGCGCCGCCTGGACGAGACCCTAGCCGAAGCGCGAGAGCAAACACAACGTAACACCCTTGCCGCCGAGGAGGTCATGCAGGAAGTAGCGGAAGCCCAGGCGCGCGCCAGGCTGCCATCCCCAGCGGGGCCACAGGAGGCCGCCGCCCTCCGTCAAGCCATGGCCGACAACCGCGCGAGAGCGATTCCTTCCCTACCCGCGTGCGCCGAAGAAGCCGCAGCCCTGTGGCATCAGTTGGAGGCTAGCCGAGAGATGACCGCGGCATCCCTCTATGGCGCGGGGGAAGGCCCCAGCTACCAGCCCTTCTATCACTCCGTCGCGCAGCCAGGTGGGCAGGCCCCGGCCTCGCCGCATCGGCCGGCGGAGCACTACCCTGCATGGGTACCAGCGCCTCCGCCGCGCCCGGAGCTCTGCCACCCGGGATGGGTAGCCAGACGGCCCGCCGACGCCGCCCCGCACCAACTCGAGATCAGAACCTGCCAGCCATCGTCAAACGCCCCGGGCCTCACCGACGTGTACAACCCGCTGAGCCCAGGACTAGCGGCGACGCCATGGCCGAGCAAGTACCGAGCACCCAGTATCGCCAGCTTTGACGAGAACTCCGATGCCGTCGAGTTTCTCAGGGTGCACGAGACCGCTGTTTCCTCGGCAGGAGGCAATGAAGCGATCATGGCCAAGGGGCTACTGCTAGTGCTCTCCGGTCTGGCCAGGAAATGGTATCTCGGGCTGGCTCCTCGCTCGATGTACTCATGGGAACAGCTCCGCGACAAGCTCACTAGCCACTTCATAGCCCACTGGAACAAGGAAGTCACCTCCTCAGACCTATTCTCCCTCAAGCAGGCCCCCGACGAGTCAATACGTGATTTCACACAACGCTTTGCCCAAGTACAATGCCAGATCCCGGACATCACCGACAAGAGGGTGTGTGAGGCCGCCCGCCACGCGATCTATAACCCCGACTTGGCAGGAAAACTCGACAGGAAAGAGCCCAAGTCAGTCGCAGAGCTGTACGAGATTATGCGCACCTACTCCAAGTCCGAAGACGGGAAAACCCGTAGGCAAGCAGAGGCACAGGCGCTTGCCGCCTAGACCGGGCCGAAAGCGGAAACTTACGACCGGCGCGCCAGGAGGCAGAAGGATGTGTACCACGTGGAAGGGGAAGAGCGTCGCCCCGCTAAGCAGGCACGTAGCAGCGACCGGGGCCGCGAGCCAGGCCGTCCCGAGCAGGACTCCCGTGCCCACGGGTCGGGCCATCCCGAGCGGGACTCCCGCAGCCAGGCTTACCCGCACGGAGGCCGCGGTCAAGGCCAGGGGAACGGAAATAACTCCGGACGTGGAAGAGGCAGTAACAATGAAAGCGGAGGACGAAGGCCCGGCAGAGACAATCAAGTATTCTGCAAGCTCCACGGCTGGGTCTTCCACACCACCGCGGAATGTGACCTAGTCACCGCCGCCCGCGCGATCAAGCAGCGCGGGCTGGCCACAAGAACCGACGCCCCGCGACACGATCGCCCGGCGGCTCAAGAACGTCAGGCCCTACCGCCTCCGCCGCCGCTTCCTCTCCTTGGGGAGCCACCGAAGCAAGTTGACGATCCGCGGTGCTGCATCGTACAAGCCATCACTGGTGGCCACGCCCACACATTCCCGTCCAAGCGGCAATGTCGGGCCTACACCCGACAGGTACAACACATCAACTCGTCGCCACCCACCGAGCTGCCTCCGTGGGTCGGTGCCACGGTAACCTTTGGCCCCGAGGACGCCGCGGGACCTCCCCCATCACGACGCCCTCGTCATCTCGGCGGTCATAAACGACTGTGAGGTGCGTCGTGTCTTCATCGACGGAGGAAGCTCGGCAGACATACTATTCGCATCCACCCTCGCAGAGATGGGGATACCGCGGGCATGCCTCGCCCCCGCAGGCATCCTGCTCTTGGGCTTCGGAGGCGAGCCGGTCCCGGGGCTCGGGAAGATTGAGCTCACGGTAGAGTTTGAGGAAGGGGAGTGCAAGCGTCAGGAGAGTATCGTCTTCGACGTGGTCGATCTCCCCTACCAATACAACGTCATCCTCGGCCGGGTCACATTGAACAAGTTCGGTGCCATCCCTCACCATGCTTTCCTCTGCATGAAGATTCCATCCCCTTGCGGTGTCATTACCGTCCGAGGCAGTCAAGACTTATCCCGCAAAATCGACAGCGACATCCAGGTGGCCATCCGCTATGTCCATACCATTCACGCTGAGGCCGAAGCTGAGAAGACCGCGCCGGGGGCTGCCGACCCCCCGACATCTGGGTGGTGGGTCCCAAAGCCTAAGCCCGATGGCGAGACACGCGCGGTACCGCTGTCTGAAGAAGACCCAGTCAAGACAGTGCTCGTCGGGGCAAACCTCGACCGGAAGGTCGCCGAGGCGCTGCTCGGCGCACTCTGGGGCGACCGCGACCTCTTCGCATGGGAGCACGAAGACCTCCCCGGCGTGCCCAGGGAAATCGTTGAGCACCGGCTGTACGTCAAGCCGGATGCGTGCCCGGTGAAGCAAAAGCTCCGGAGAATGTGTGTAGAACGTCAAGCCGCGGCCCGTGAGCAAGTCGACAAGCTCTACAAGGCCGGGGTCATTCGTGAGATCATGTACCCGGACTGGCTCGCCAACCCTGTCCTCGTCAAGAAGGCCAATGGGAAGTGGCGCATGTGCGTTGACTACACCAACCTCAACCGCGCATGTCCAAAGGACAACTTTCCACTCCCGCGGATCGACCAGCTAGTTGATGCCACCTCGGGATGCGAGCTCATGAGTTTCTTGGATGCGTACTCCGGGTACCACCAGGTGTGGATGGCCAAAGAAGACGAGGAGAAGACGAGTTTCATCACGCCCTCCGGAACATTCTGTTACGTTCGAATGGCCTTCGGGCTCAAGAATGCCGGCGCAACCTTCGCACGGCTCGTGTGTAAGGCCCTCGCGCCTCAGATAGGGCGGAACATTGAGGCCTACGTTGACGACATTGTCGTCAAGAGTGCCCTCGCCGACACCCACGCAGCAGACTTGCGGGAGACATTCGACAACCTCAAGAAGGCGGGCATGAAACTCAACCCGGAGAAGTGCGTGTTCGGGGTCCAAGCGGGGAAGCTCCTCGGCTTCCTTGTGTCAGCAAGGGGTATCGAGGCCAACCCGGCAAAAATACAAGCAGTGCTCGACATGCGACCACCAGAAAATGTTAAGGAAGTGCAGAAACTGACAGGGCGCCTCGCCGTGTTGGGGAGGTTCATCTCTCGTTCAGCTGAAAAAGGACTCCCGTTCTTCAAGACGCTACGCGGGTCCTCCAGCTTTGAGTGGACGAGCGAAAGCCAAGTCGCCTTGGAAGAGTTGAAGGCATACCTTGCCTCGCCGCCCCTACTGCAGAGCCCTTGTCCCGGGGAGGCGTTGTTGCTCTACCTCGTAGCCACCCCGACGGCAGTGAGCGCCGTCCTCGCCAAAGAAAAGGACAAAACCCAACATCCCGTCTACTATGTGTCTGAGGCGCTGCAGGGCACGAAGGTGCGGTACACCGAGCTGGAGAAGCTCGTGTATGCCCTCCTCATGGCGTCAAGGAAGCTGCGACACTACTTCCTCACCCATTCGGTCCGAGTGCCGTCGGCCTTCCCCATCGGCGAGATGCTTCGCAACAAGGAAGCATCCGGGCGCGTGGGCAAGTGGTCGGCCGAGCTTGCCCCGTTCTCCATCGAATTTGTGCCAAGGACAGCAATCAAGTCCCAGGTGTTGGCGGACTTCCTGGCAGAATGGGCCCCGTCGGAGCACGCCGCGCCTCCAACCCCCTCAGACCCATTGTGGACGATTTACGTCGATGGCTCGTGGTGCTCGGAGGGCGCCGGCGCTGGAGCAATCCTCAAGTCCCCGGAGGGCAATGTCACCTCTTACAGTGCGCGCCTCGAGTTCCAGACCACTAACAATGGGGCAAAATACGAGGCGCTCCTCCTCGGTCTCCGAAAGGCACGCGCCTCGGGCGTGCGGAGGATAGTCATCAAGAGCGACTCGCTGCTCGTCACCGGCCATATTGACAAAAGCTACCAGGCCAAGGACCCCGAAATGATCAAGTACTTGGCTCTGGCCCGGGCCATGTAGAAGCACTTCACCGGCATCACCGTTCGCAGCATCCCGCGCGCTGCGAACACCGACGCCGACACCCTTGCAAAGGCCGCAAGCACGAAGACCGAAATCCCTCAAGGGGCTTTCTATGAAGTGATCTCGGAGCCCGCCACGAAAGGGCTCCCCGAGGTGTGCCTCATTGGCGAGCAAGACTGGAGAACCCCGGTCCTGAGTTACCTCTCAGACGAGACGGAGCCCGCCGACCCCGTCGAGGCACGGAGGCTCAAGAGTCGGGCCCGGGGCTTCGTCATCCACGACAATCTACAAGCGCGGGGTGTGCGCACCCTACCTTCGGTGCGTCTCCAAGGAGGAGGGACTCGAGCTCGTCCGCGAGATTCACCAAGGGCTGTGTGGGTCACACCTCGCCCCCCGAGCCTTGGTGTCTAAGTCGTTCCGTCAAGGGTTCTATTGGCCCACCGCCCATCGCGACGCCCAAAGCCTCGTTAGAACATGCCCCGCGTGCCAATGGATGGGGCGAGGCACGAAGCTCCCTGCGAACGTGCTGCAGCCCATCCCACAATCGTGGCCGCTGGCTCGCTGGGGCGTCGACCTTGTCGGCCCATTCGGGTCAAGGAGTCGCGGATACAAGTTCGTCGTCGTCGCCGTCGACTACTTCTCCAAGTGGATCGAGGCCGAGCCCTTAGCCAAGATAACGTCGGCAGCCGTGCAAAGGTTCGTATGGAAAAATCTCATTTGCCGCTTCGGCGTCCCAAGGGAACTCACCGTCGACAACGGGACTCAGTTCGACGCGACTCCCTTTCGAAAGTTCTGCATCGGCCTCGGCATTAACTTGTGCTTCGCCTCTGTGGCCAATCCAAAGGCGAATGGCGCGGTCGAGCGGGCCAACGGGATCGTCCTTTCGGGCCTTCGCAAACGCCTCTTCGACTTGCCCAAGGGTCTCTGGGCTGACGAGCTCCCTAGCGTCTTGTGGTCCACCCGCACGGCGGCCAGTCGGGCCACCGGCCTCACTCCCTTCAAGTTATTATATGGAGAGGAGGCAGTGACCCCCAAAGAAATCAAGACCGGGTCCCTGCGCACCACGACGGCCATTGACGGAGATTCCCAAGAGGTATCCCTCGAAACGCTGGATGCCGTCCGGCAGGAGGCTGCTCTCAACATCGATCGATATCAGGCCACCATGGCGAAGGCATACAACAAGACCGTCCGCCCACGACCCATCCACGTCGGCGACCTCCTGCTCAAGAAGAAGGCGAACCCAGAAGTTGATGGCAAGCTAAGCTCATAGTGGGAAGGGCCATACGAGGTGGTTCGCACTACCCGCCCGGGAGCGTTCCGTTTGGCAACCCTCGATGGGAGCGAGTTAAAGCATAGCTGGAACGCCGACAATCTCCGTAAGTACTATGTATAGCTATAGTTTCTCTAGATATAGCCGCTGCGTCGGCATCTTTTGTATTCCAAAATAGTACGGCGAGGGTAAGGACTGCTGCGACGGCCGCTACCCCCGCTCGGTCACCCATTCAGGCTGAAGACGACGCTTCGTCGTCGCCAACTTTTGTAATCAGCCTTAGCGCCACTTGGTTGCTAAGCCTTAAAATGAAAAACTCAGAACGGCGGCGTCACGCCCCCCAGGTAAGAGGATTTGCCACCTCCGTCCGGGATAGAGTGTCCCTTCCCTCCGGGGTCACGCGACGAGAGCTCCCCGCGATGTCGAGTCACCTCCGTCCGGGATAGAGTGTCCCTTCCCTCCGGGGTCGCGCGATGAGAGCTCCCCGCGATGTCGAGTCACCTCCATCCGGGATAGAGTGTCCCTTCCCTCTGGGGTCGCGCGACGTGAGCTCCCCGCGATGTCGAGCTACCTCCATCCGTGATAGAGTGTCCCTTCCCTCCGGGGTTGTGCGACGAGAGCTCCCCGCGATGTCGAACCACCTCCATCCAGGATAGAGTGTCCCTTCCCTCCGGGATCGCGCGACGAGAGCTCCCCGCGATGTCGAGCCACCTCCGTCCGGTATAGAGTGTCCCTTCCCTCCGGGGTCACGCGACGAGAGCTCCCCGTGATGTCGAGCCACCTCCGTTCGGGATAGAGTGTCCCTTCCCTCCGGGGTCGCGCGACGAGAGCTTCCCGCGATGTCAAGCCATCTCTGTCCGGGATAGAGTGTCCCTTCCCCCCCGGGGTCGCGCGACGAGAGCTCCCTGCGATGCCGAGCCAAGCACATACGTTAGGGTAAGGCAGGAACGCATTCACACACGCCATCAGGTGCTAAGTATTTCTAAACTAGGGACGAACGCGGTGCCACGTACCCGTTGACGCCTTTATTTCTTTATTATTTCATTCTACAATCGCTCTCAAGCACGCCATCGAGCGCTTAATGTTTTTGGATGGGAGGGGGTACGGCACCGCCCTCTTACACACCTAATACAGGTCGACACGCCAATTTACACACCTAATACAGGTCGACACGCCAATGCGCCCGCAAAGAAAAACTCAAACTTATTAAGAACGCCTAGCTAGGCCCGCGAGAAACACCGCGATCTCCGCCTCGCTCAAGACATGCACGTCGTCATCTTGTCGCCCGGCTTTCGTTAATCGGCGCGAGACAGGGCTCTTGGTGGACTCACGTCTGGCGGGTGCCGTCCCTAGGTGCCCCGCGGCAGCCTTCCATCGAAAGCTATTAGCCTACAAGCCAGATAACAAATAACTCACAAGGTGCAAATGCAACGCCTGGCAATTTTAGGGATTTGCATTAATAACTAGCAAAGTCACTTGAGAGTTACAAAAGAAAGTCCGACCATGTAAACCCTAGCAAAAGACGGGCCACCAGACAAAGGGGCTCTCATCAACACAGCAACAACCCTAGCAAAAGAGCACTACAAAGACTAAAGCAAGTCCTAAGCTATGCAGAAAGCGAAACCAAAAGGGCAGTGCAAACTTGGCAACATAGACACGACGTGCAAAGCCAAGCGGCGAGCCTCACACCTGCGGAGGCAAAAACGGCTCGCCAGGGGCTCCCTCCGACGTCCCGCCGGAAGATCCCCCAAGGAAGCGCGCCTTCCAGAGTGCAGCAAGGTACTTCACGCCGCGCTTGTCCCACACCTGGGACAAGAAGGCCCGAACGCCATCCCGCACAAAAGGCCAAGAGTCCAAGATGGTCCGCTTGCTCGGAGCCACGTACGCCACTGCCTCAAACTTCCCCGCTGGATCGCAGCCAGCCTCGCGAAGACAGACGAAAGCTAGCTTGGCGCAAGCCTGCGCGCAGTCCCGCGCGTGCGCTGGGATCACGTCCCTCGAAGCAGTGGCAACCGCGACCGCCCACCGCAGTCGGGCGGCCGTCGCGTCCTCGCCCGAGAGGTCGGGGGGAGCGGCGAAGATGCCAAGGCCACTGCCCAGCTCGCCGACCTCCGTGGCAACGGACACCGCCAGCGCGTCCGCCTCCTGCTGCCGGCCCCCCGCAGCCGCGCGCTCGGCCTGCAGGGCGCAAAGCTCGGCGCGGAGCGAGGTAATGCTGTTCTCCGCCTCGGCCAGCTTCCTTGTGGCCTCCGCGGCCTCAGCCTTGGCAAGCTTGGCAATCCTCTTCTCTTCCTGGACTCGAGTGCGTGCGCCGTCAACCTCAGAGCCATTCATCTCCAGAAGCCGCTCGGTCACAAGGAAGCCCTAGGGAAGCAACATAAGAGTCAATAAGCCATCAAGAAAATTGTGTATGCCAGTAACTCAAAAGAAAAAAAACTGAAAGCTCACAATACCTTAAGCAGGGCAGACTTGGAAGCGTCGCGAACCTCAGCAAGCGACATCCCTTCAAAGGCAACATCAAGGTCGGCCGGCGAGATCCGGAGTGCTGCGTCGCGGTAGAAGCTAGCCTCGACCTTCGAGTCGGCGAAGTGCCCCGGAAGCAGTTGTCCGGCCACCATCAAAGCACCCGGGACAGCCCCGCTACCTCCGTCACCGTCAGGCGCCGGCGCGCGGCGGACTGGTGGCGCCGGCTTGGTAGAGCGACCACCCCCGGGCTCAGCAGCCGGACGTGAGCGGCACCGGGTGCGCCGTCGAGGACGTCGTCGCTGCCCCTGCAGGCGCCGCGCCGACCGATGTCGCCGCCACTGCCCCCGCAGCAGCGGAAGTTCCAGTGTCGGCCTCGTCCGTCCGGTCTGCACCGAAGTCAAAGTCACTTGAGGACGCTACGTCCGGAGGCCGAGAGGGAAGGTCGCCACCACCTGAGCCCTCAAGGGCAGCCCCGGACCCGTCGTCGCTATCCTCGTAGTCCTCAGCGCTCGACTCGGAGTCAAGCGAAACGGGGACCCCCATCGGGCCCTTCCCGAGCCCGGGGCGCCGGCGAGGCAGCTCGCGCTGCGGACTCAGGGACCGCCCGTCAGCCGTGGCAGTAGCCGGCGGCCCGCAGGCTCGGATCCTCCGGGGTGGCGAGATCGACAAGTCCGGCCGCGTCCGCTTGGCCCCGGCGGCTTCCTCGGCAGAAAGAGGAGACGGCCGCTCGGGCACGGCCCACCCGAAGGCCGTGCACGCCCGGTTGCGTCGAGGCTCCTTGATCAACAACGTCACATTCGCAGCCTCGAACTTGGAGTAGCGGCCGAGTAGCGCGACGGCCACCTCCTCTCCTTGCCTCAAAGAGGAGTCTGCACAGCCGAGAGAAAGGAGAACAAGAAAAGGGCATGAGATCGAAAGGAGCAAATGACCTCAACACGACGGAAGCCACCGATGCGGAGAACCCGAAGTCTTACATGTCGTAGGGAGGTACTTCCCCAGTACCCGCAGGCCATGCGGATCTCCCCGGCCCTTCGGCAGTAACCGCAATGTCCAACCGGTGGCCAGCGGCGAAATCCCCAGCAGGAGATACTCCTCCACCAAGTCCCGCACACTCAGCACGAGGGCCAAGCGCTGGAACAAGATCCGTTGTGCCTCCCTGCTCCCGGTAAGAACCGGGGGCGTGATCACCGACGTTGGGATGCTCGTTGTGCAGAAAAAGTCCGAGTCATGGGCTCGACAGTAGAACCAAGCATCCCGCCAATCGCCCCACTTGCCTTTGACGGCGAGCGCCGGGAACTCAAACTTGGTGCGGCTGCGGCGACGAGCGAAGCTGACAGTCCCGTACATCGAGTACAGCTTCCCCGTCGCCTTCGTCCTCGTCACCACCTCCTGGTGGTTCCAAGCGAAGACCTCCGCCCGGCTGGCCGTCTCCAGGCTCCGCATCGCCCACTCAAAAGCCGCCAGCCGGACGAAGGCGGAGGGGGTGGAGGTCGGAAACCTCCAGGCCGAACAACGTCAGCACCTCCTGCAGCAGCGGGGCAACCGGAACGCGAAGCCCGGCATCGAACTGAGCCGCAAACACCACGATGCGTCAGTCCACTGGCTCCGCTCTCACCGCTGAGGATACCGAGAGCTCAACGCCGTACGGGCCGTCGGGATCCGGGATCTTGCCCTCTGCCGCCAGGCGGTCGACGAGCGCCTTGTCCGCGCTGGAGGGGCCCAAGTAACGGGAATAGTCCTTTTCTGTCAACTCAAGAGCAGCGATCACCCTGCTCTTGCGCTTGGTCGATGACATCTCGGCTCGCTCGATGGTCCAAGATCGTTGACGCGTCGCACGCCGCTCGTCGGCACGTTGCACGTTGCTCGTCGGCACGTCGTCTACAGTCACCCGCACGTTGCTCGTCGGCACGTCGCACGTCGAACGTAGTCGTCACACGTCGAACGCAGTCGTCACTCGTTGCTCGTCGGCAGGTCGCGCGTTGCTCGTCGTTCGTCGGCACAACGCCCGTCGAACGCAGTCGTCGCTCGTCGGCACGACGCCCGTCAAACGCAGTCGTCGCTCGTCGGCACGTCGCCCGTCGCACGCGGTCGTCGGTCGTCGCTCGTCGGCACGTCGCGCGCAGTCGCTCGTGCACCGTCTGCGTTCACCCGCACGCCGCTCGTCGGCACGTTGCACGCGTTCGTTCGCGTGAGCGTCTGTTCGCTCGTCGCCACGCCGTGTCGCGCTCGCCGCGTTCGCGTTCGTGTTCGTGTTCGTGTTCGCCGCCTGCGCGTCGTCTGCACTCAACGGGCCGAGTCGGAGCTCAACGAGTCGAGCGGGCCAAGGCGGACCACGGCGGAGCCCCGCTAGCCAAAGCCGAGGCCAACACCACCGGCAGCCGAAGCCACTGCTCGAAGAGAAGAAAGAACCGGGCGCACTCCGAGGCCGGGGAGGAGCTCGGCCAACCGAGGCCGAGGAGGAGTTCGGCGGGCTCGTGGCAAGCCGAGGCCGAAGCCGGGGCCCAGCGGGCCGAGGAGGGGCTCGGCGGGGCTAAGCGAGGCCCGGCGGGGCTCGGCGCGCCGGTGAAGCGGCGACAGGGTCCAGAGGTGGCGGCGGCAGCCCGCGCGGCCCCGCTGAGCCCCGCGGTCGCCCGCTCCACCCGGGAACGGAGAGGAGGCGGCGGGGGCGAGCCGATGGGGGGTCGGCGGCGGCGGGGTCTGGCGGGGCCGGCGGCGGAAGCGGCGACGGCGGGAAGAAGGGAGGGCGGCGGCGCGGTGTGGAAGGAGGTGAGGGAGAGAGGCGCAGGAGGGTGCTGGGCCGGGCCAGCACGGTTGGGGGGGTTTTATAGCCCCCATTCTTTGCCCTAGGGCCCAATGGGCCGTGGCCCGGGGAAGGCCCAAGAAGCCGGTGCAGGCCGGCTTGAGGGGGGTGTCCACAGCGCAGAGAAGAAAAAGGAAGGAGAAAAAAGGGAAGAGAAGAAGAAAGGAAGAAAAAGAAAAAGAAAAGAAAGAAAAGAAAGAGAGGAGAAGAAGAAAAGAAGAAAAAGAAAAAGAAAAGAAAGAAAAAGAAAAAAGAAAAGAAAGAAAAGAAAGAGAGGAGAAGAAGAAAAAGAAAAAGAGAAGAAAGAAAAGAAAGAGAGGAGAAGAAGAAAGAGGAGAAAAAGAAAGAGGAGAAAAAAAGGGGGAGAGAAAAAGGAGAGAAGAAAAACCACTCTGTTGAGCACGCCTCCGCCACTCCGTCGAGCACGCCTCAGCCACTCCATCAAACACGCCTCGGTCACCCCGAGGAAAGAAACCGACGACTCACCGATCCGGCCCGCGCACCAACCCCTCGGGGATTAGTGTGCCGGCTCGGACGGGCGCTCCCCTACCGCCCAAACTAGCAAGGGGCTACTGTTGGAGGAGGGTTTCTACGCTACCCTGAATCGATGCCGTTCAGGATCACTGTAACGCTATGGGAGTTCCCGTCCACGCTCCCCGCGATGAAGCCGTCCTCGACGCGTCCGTGCGTTCCCCGCGTCAGGGCTGTCTCCGACGAGCCCGCTTTCCGTCGTCAGGGATGTCTCCGACGAGCCCGCCCTCTGTCGTCAGAACTGTCGCCGACGAGCCCTCGCGTGGGGCCAATATATTCCCCGGTATATTCCCCAGAAGATTCCCCTGAAGATGCCCGAGCATATCCCTCAAGATTCCTCAGGGATATGGAAATGACCGTTGTGCCCCTGTAATAGTCTCTCCCCTTAGGGGCAAAAGTGTAATCTTAGCTTTCTCCTCACCCAACCCTATAAATACCCCCTAAGGGGTAGTGTTTTGGGATCCATTTTTCATTTTCCTCACGTGTAAGCTCTCATTTTCATGCCCTAATACAAACACCGATTTACGTCGTCGGCTGCCTCACGCGTTCGCGCTCTCGCTCGTTGTCCCCTCGCACGCCCGGAGGTTGTCGTAACCAAGGGGGGGTGCCACAAATTCATTGTCTAGACTTGCATCTACGACAGACATGAAAATCTCCTGCTCGGAGATCAAACCCACTGGCGCCCCCTTTCACGGGGTCGTGCCGGGGAAGATGGCGAGTCCACTCAGGCAGGTCAGCCTGCCCGTCACTTTTGGTACTCCCGACAACTTCTTGACCGAGACCCTCACCTTTGAGGTCGTCGACTTCCCAGGATTGTATCACACCATCCTGGGGCGTTCCTGCTACGCTAAATTCATGGTTGTCCCCAGCTATGTCTACCTGAAGCTCAAGATGCCGGGCCCCCACGGGGTAATAACGGTACGAAGCAGTTTTTCAGCACGCTTACACGTGCGACCTGGAGAACTGCAACCTCGCCGCGGCCCAAATCGCTGTAGCCGAGCTTGACAACCTCAAGTCGGCCGTGGTTGAGGAAGCACCCCCCGCCAAGAAAGCTTCGGCATCGACATCCTTCTAGTCGGCGTAGGACACCAAGTCAATCCAACTCGACCCGGAAGACCGCTCCAAGACGACGCAGATCGGGACTGCATTTAGCGACAAATAGGAAAGCGCGCTCGTCGGCTTCCTGTGCAACAATCAGGACATCTTCGCATGGACATTCTCTGACATGCCCGGGGTTCCGAGGGAGGCTGCCGAGCACTCTTTGAACGTTCGGCTGGATGCTAAGCCAGTCAAATAGCGCTTACGCCATTTCACTGAGGATATACGTCAAGCAATAGGAGAAGAGTTAACCAAGCTTTTAGCAGCTGGCTCTATTAAAGAAGTGTAGCATCCCGACTGGCTTGCGAACCCAGTTCTTGTTCGCAAAAAGAATGGAAAGTGGAGGATGTGCGTTGATTACACTAGCCTTAACAAGGCATGTCCCAAAGATCCTTTCACTCTTCCTCGCATCGACCAAGTGATTGATTCCACGGCCGGTTGCGAAATTTTATGCTTTCTCAACGCTTACTCGGGCTATCATCAGATTAAAATGAAGGAGGATGACGAGATCAAGACATCTTTCATCACTCCCTTCAGTCGCAAATTGGTAGAAACATGCAAGCCTACGTCGATGACATGGTGATCAAGTTCGAGAAAAAAGAAGACCTCCTAAGTGACCTGGAGGAAACTTTCTCCAACCTTAGGAGATTCAGCATGAAGCTCAACCCCGAAAAATACGTATTCAGGGTCCCTTCGAGCAAGCTACTCGGTTTCATCATTTTTGAACGAGGAATCGAGGTCAACCCAGAGAAGATTGACGTCATCATCAAGATGGGCCCCCCAAGGGGCCCCAAGGATGTTCAACGACTAACCGGGTGCATGGCGGCCATCAGCCGATTCATCTCCCGACTTGGCGAGAAGGCCTTGCCCCTCTATAAGCTCCTGAAGAAGTCGGACAACTTCACGTGGACATTCGAGGCCCAGGATGCCCTGGATGGGCTGAAAAGGCTACTGACCATGTCGCCAATACTAGCCGCCCCGATGCCAACAAGCCGTTGCTCCTCTACATCGCGGCAACCACCCAGATGGTCAGCACAGTTTTGGTCGTCGAACGTCCAGAGCCCGGCCACATCCAGAAGGTTCAGTGCTTGGTCTACTTCATCAGTGAAGTGTTGTCCGAGTCCAAGGAGCGATACCCACAGACACAGAAGATCATCTACGCGGTATTCATCACGTCCCGGAAGTTTGTCCACTACTTCCAAGGGCACCCGATCACGGTGGTCAGTTCCTTCCCGATTTCCGACGTCATCAACAATCGTGACTCCACGGGGAGGATCGCTAAATGGGCAGTGGAACTCATGGCATTCGGCATATTTTATGCCCCCCGCACAGCCATCAAGTCCCAGGCTCTCACTGACTTTGTGGCCGAGTTGACAGAAGTCCAGTCTCTACCCTCTATCATCGACCTCAAGCACTGGACGCTCTACTTCGATGACTCGTTGATGCTCCAGGGCGCGGGGGCTAGCATCGTACTTATCTCCCCAAAAGGAGAACGCTTCAAGTATGTGTTGCAGATCCACTTCCCAGCATCTAACAATGTCACCGAATACGAAGCTTTACTTCACGGACTTTGCATTGCCGCTTCACTCGGGATGCGCCGCCTCCTGGCCCGCGGAGACTCCGAACTGGTGGTCCGGCAAGTCATGAAGGACTGGTCATGCAGAGACCCCTCCATGGAAGCCTACTGCCAAGAGGTGCGCAAGCTCGAAGCCAAGTTCGATGGCCTCGAGATTACACATGTCCTACGCCGAAACAATGAGGCCGCGGATGCACTCACCAAGCTGGGGTCCAGTCGGGATGTCATCCCGACTGGAGTATTCCTCCAGGAGCTGCATACCCCCTCCATCAAGGCAGAGACAACATCCGAGACCGAAGAACCACAAGTCCAAGAATCCGACGCCACTCAGCAGTCCTTACCAGAGGTCCTAGTCATCGCTCCCGATTGGACTATGCCCTTCCTCGACTACCTCCTGTGAGAAACTCTCCTGTCGGACCCGACAGAAGTGTGGCGCTTCACCCGCCGCGCCAAAGCTTACGTCGTGATTGAAGGCGAGCTTTACAAGAAAAGCACCTCGAGAATCCTCCAGCGGTGCATTCCCCAAGACCAAGGACAGCAACTACTATGGGATATTCACTCGGGAGTCTGTGGACACCATGCGGCGCCCAAGTCGCTTGTCGGTAAAGCCTTCAGACAAGGTTTCTACTGGCCGACTGCCGTTTCGGATGCCGCCAACATCGTCCGCACTTGCGAAGGGTGCCAATACTTCGCCCGGCAGACACACTTGCCGGCCTAGGCACTCGAACCCATCCTGATCACCTGGCCCTTCACGGTTTGGGGTCTGGACATGGTTGGTCCCCTCCAAAAGGCTCCCGGGGGCTATACGCACCTTTTCATCGCAGTCGACAAGTTCACCAAATGGATCGAAGCCAAGCCCGTTGCCACGATAACTGCTGAAAAGGCCGTTGAGTTCTTCCGGGACATTGTTTTCCATTTTGGCATCCCCAACAGCATTATCACAGACAACGGCACTCAGTTCACTGGTCGAGCCTTCCTCCAATTCTGCGACGACTACAACATTGGCCTTAACTTCGCCGCCGTGGCTCACCCACGCACTAACGGGCAGGTTGAGCGGTCCAATGGCTTGATCATGCAAGGCTTCAAACCTCGGATCTTCCAGCGCCTGAAGAAATTCGCGGGAAATGGGCGGCCGAGCTGCCCTCGGTACTCTGGAGCCTGCGAACTACGCCAAACCGGTCCACCAGTTACACACCTTTCTTCATGGTATACGGTGCCGAGGCTATCCTCCTGACTAACTTGGAATACGGATCCCCGTGCATCCGCGCCTACAACAAGGCCGAGTCAGAAGAAGCAAGACAAGACGCCCTCGATCAACTTGAAGAAGCACGCAAAGTCGCATTCCTTCGATCGGCAAAGTACCAGCAGGGCTTATGGCGCTACCACAGTAGACACACGCGCGGCCGTTCATTCAACGTTGGTGACTTGGTCCTGCGCCGAGTTCAGTCCAACGTTGACAAGCACAAACTCTCTCCGCCATGGGAGGGCCCGTACGTGATTGCCGAAGTACTGCGCCCGGGGGCTTACCGACTGAAGGAGCAAGATGGCAACATCTTCACCAACGCATGGAACATTGAACAGCTACATCGCTTTTATGCTTAAACTTTTATTCCGACAGCTCAGATATATGAATAAACTTTTCTCTTTCACTCCGCATGAAACAAGTTTTGCAGTCCCTGAGCGACCTACTATGCACGCCAACGGCTAACGCATAGTGGCCACTCGGTTCATATACCCTCCGGGTGCGCTCAGACATACTCGGACACTCGCCCCCGAACAAACACATTTTAAGTACTGTTAATATAATCCAGTGTTACATTCTGTTGAAAGGACCGAAGGTGCCGACTAGAGGGGGGTGAATAGGAGGCCAACAAAAAATACTTCTTTTAACTTGATTGAATGGGTTAAGCCTTAAACAGGAACCAGGGTTAGCTAGTTGTGTGACAGGTGAGTGACACAGGCAACAGATGATGTTTAATTAGCATGTAGCTATCTCACAGGTGCCTAACACAGGTGTTCTAAGGACTTTGTGAATGATGAGCAATCAATGTGCCTGTTTAACAGGTAACTGACTCAGGTGTGAGATAAGATATATAGCAACTGAGACACAGCTAATGAAACACAGGTATAAAGGAGATCTATAACAGATGAACAGAATAAGTCTAAGATCTCACAATCAAGCAAGCAAGCAAGCAGGAAGCTAAAGACAATACAGGAAAGTACTCAAGGAGACAGTGTGTTTTTCACTGAAGTTCCCAGCTCTTGACAGAGTGGTACGTCTCCGTTGGAGAGGCTACTCCGAAGAGATCGCCAGCACCGAATCGTGCTTGTTCTTCGAGTACCTGACATTCAGGCCTCTTCCTTTGCTTGTGGAAGTCCTTTTGCTTGCAGCTGGTAGACTTCGTTTCACCTTCACAAACGTCTGGTTCAGCCCACACAAGCTTGGGTGATACCAGCGACTCCTACGCCTGTCTAGGAGTAGACACTCCAAAAGTAATAGATTCAGCAACAATAACTCTTGGAAGAACCAATGCTCTTTGCTCAAGAACTCTAACTCTCCCGAACTGACACCTAGGAAATTTTGGCTTTTGTTCGGTGGGAAGAGGCTTTGCAACGGTTGAATATGATTCACTGGATTGGCAAAGGATGGTTCAGGTCGAAGACCTCCCCTGGTCCCCTATATATAGGGTTCGCAGGAACCCGACCGTTACACTGTTGCCACGTAGGATTAAGTCCACGTAGGATTAAGTGAGTCACCGGTGACAAGCACCGGTGACACAGCTACACACTACGCCCAACTTATAACCGGCTAGGGCCGACCGACACCTGTGTCACTGGAGGCTGACACAGGTGAACCCTTAACTGACATAGCAGCACTACTCAGCCCGGCCCTGGCACACGACATGCCCTCAGCATACAACACTCTCTGAAACCTAATAAGGAGAGAGCCTCCGACAGCCCTCTGACTCAGCAGACAAGCCATCGCAGCGCAGGTTCCTTAGCATTTACAAGCTCTCCCCTGGTACAGAGATGTACCTGAGTCACAGAGCGCTAGACCACCTGTGACACAGCTATGTCACACCGGTGACTCTAACCCCTAGGGTTTACTACTGCTAGCACTGCAGAGTGCAAGCACAAAACCTGTTTTCACACTTGTGCAAAATTGTTGACACAGGGCCACTAACCTCAAAGCATTAGTGCCACTGTCCAACATCCTGAGCATTGAGCAATTAGAACCTCCACAGATCATTACTGCATCATCCCTCTTGATAGTACGGGTTTTTCCTATGGACTCAAAGAAACTAGCAAATCTTGGCTTTACCTGCCCACCAACTGCAGTCACGGCCCTTGACGCATCAAGCAATCATCACCTTGCTTGCAACTCCTTGCACAGCACCGGCTTCTTCACAGCTGTGGCACAGCTGCCTAGCACAGCCATTCCTTAGTCCTGAAAACCACCCTTGTACCTTTTTGGTGGTCATCCTTTCCCTGATGACCCTTCTTCCTGGAACCTACTAACCTGCCTACACTCAATATAAACGTTAGATTCTAGTTTGAGCTGCCATTAACCATCAAAACCAACTTGGGGCCTAGATGCTCTTTCAATCTCCCCCTTTTTGGTGGTTAGTGGCAACCCATTCAATAAATTCGCATAACGATTTGAATAGAAGATACATGTGCATGCTGATTAGAATAAACTCCCCCTGAGGCTGTGCACAACAGATTTGCTTTAAAATTATTAATGCACAGTGTTTACAGCATAATTTGGCTTGGGGATTTATTCAGTTGGCCAGATTAAGTATTAGGTTTGCTAGCGGTTGAAATAAGGGATTAACAGTTTATGGATGTAGCATTCACTCTTAAATACAGGTCGCATTACAGCCGAATAGCTCGGATGCTCGCAATATCCCTGATCCCTAGTGCTCGCAGCATTTCCGAGTGCCACCGAGTGCCCGTCGCATCCTGGAGTACGAAGGCACTCGCAGGAGTTCCCGAAGACCCGAGCAGTCGGAGACATTCCCGAGCGCTCATATTCTGAGTACTGCATCATCAAGTCACGAGCGGTACCTCTGAGCGTTCAACAGTGGCGACCCCGAGCACCCACGACACCGAGCGCCATCGACCCCGAGCACCCGTGACACCGAGTGCCATCGACCCCGAGCACTCGTACTCGCGTTCCCGAGTACTGGTGTTCCCGAGTACTAGTGGGCCCGAGTACTAGCGGTCCCGAGCATTGGCAATTCCGAGTGACAGCACGTCCGAATACCAAGCACCCGGGACCGTGTCCTCGAGTACTGATGTTCCCGAGTGCTCAAGCCCCCGAGAAGGCACAAGTCGGATAAAACCAAATCTCAGCAGATCCAAGTCGCAGCGCTATCCTTCAAGACTTATCCAACGCGGAGACTTAGGGAAAGAGTCTTAGAGGGAAAGGAATTGATTGCGGATTCGGAAAGGCCTCTTGGTTCGTTTAGGAAGATGTCTCGTACCCGAGAAAGAGTCCTGATGCAATGGAAAGTCCTATGTATATTAGATCAAGATCCTTTAAACAAGGAAAGAAGATATATTTGTAATCAGTAAGGATTAGGAGTCCAGATCTCCTACGGAAAGACCAGCCGCCCTATAAATATGTAAAGGGTGACGGCCGATTGACATATCCAACAATCGATCAAATCAATCTATTACTTTTACTCTTTTATCTTTTTTCTTAGCAGTAGATCTTTGCTGTTTTGCGCCGGAAAACAGTCGTTTCTTCTTCACGTAAGTAAGAAGATCTTTGTTGCTTTGCTCGGAAAGCAATCGCTCGTCGTACGCGTAAGTACGATAGTTATCCTTTGTTGCTTTGCTCGAAAAGCATCCGTTTATCGCACACGTAAGTGCGGTTGGCGACTCCCATTACCTAGGTGTTTCACGGATCCAATTTCGTGCGAACACACAGATTATGATTTTGGATATGGGCAGTATTTTACTTACAAGTTACACTTTCATTAGTTCAGAGAATTGAGTAGATTATAAGCATGATTGAACTAAACTGATATATGTTGCTTCTGATGCAGTTGTAATGACCAGAGTATATGAATATGAGTCAAAGCATGTGAGAATATCAGAGTATAGATTCATAATGGTCATATGTATCAGAGCATAAATAACATAGATTCATAATGGATATGTGTATCAAAGCATACATCACTGGTCATGTGTATAAGAGTGCCAATAGGCATGTGTATCAGAGCATGAGCCAGTAGACATATGTATCAGAGCATAATTTTTAACATGATTATATGAATCAGAGCATAAGTAGATACAAAGCTTCATATAAGAAGATATATGCATCATAGCAACAACATTAAGAAGACATGTGCATCAAAGCAACAAAATTTAGCATAACTACTTTATCAGAGCATTACTGAAATATTACTGCATCAGAGCAAAATAGATGACTTAGTAGTAATTTGCTAAATCAGATCAAAAAATTAGTTAATTGTAATCAAGATAGAAGAATCAGAAATAAAACAAGTCTTGATTACACCAGAAAATATAATTTTCTCTTCCCATGTATCCAAAATACTCTCCCCCTATCTCTTTAATCTCTCCCCCTTACACACATCTCTCCCCCTTTGACACTAAAACAGGAAAAAGGGTTGAGGAGAAGAAACATTCAGAGCTTGTTCTTCAATAGCTAGAGAACTTCTGATAGCTGAGCCTACATCAGATCAACTTTGGAGTGCAGACTGTTGACTTCTGTTCGAAGCTGAAGGTTCTCTTTGCGCAGAGCTGCAAACTGAGTTGGCATCACTTTGTTCTGATAGGCTCTGGCTACTGTTTGAGACATAAGAGAGGACGAGAGAGTGCCATCTTCAGCCACCTGTGTCACAGATACGAAGTCAGCTGGGTCAGCTGCAGGAGTATCTGTGGTGACACCAGTAGGCACTTGGACCTGAGGCACAGGCACTTGGGGAGCAGGCGCTTGAGGAGCTGTGGGAGCAGCGGTGTCACCGGGAGCTGACACAGATGGTCCTGGAGAATCTCCAAACTGGGCTTGAACAACAATCTCATCAGGATGGTCATCAACCTAAGGCCTGAGCTGGGTCTTGATGGTCTTCACTGAGATGTCGAAGATTGATTCTGGAAGACCTGTTCTCTGAAGAATCATAAACATGATGTAGGACCCATATCTGAGCTTGGCTTTCTTGTCCTTCTGGACAGCATCAATCTCATGAAAAATGTATCTGGCCACATCAAAATGTACATTCTTGGCTATGTGCATCAGTACTTGCCAAACTGAGTTGTAAACGGTATCTGTATTGCCTCCCTTGGGCTGAAGTGTGACATTGAGAATTTTGACCAGATGCTTGGCTGTGATTGTAATGCCCTTGAAGTACACATGATCTGATGGGGCATTTGCAGGGAATGTAAAATTTCTTAGATAGAATCTTCTTCTATCAGCATTGGAGACAGGCTCAAGCTTGAACAGATTTGGCATCCCAGGCTCCAATGGTGCATGAAACAGACTGTTGAACTCTGGAGCTGTGATGGAAAGCAGCTGGCCTCTTGTCTTCCATAACATGACATCATGATTCTCTTGTTCTATCCAGACTGTGGCATAAAACTCCTTAAGGACCTCCGGGTCATAATCTTGTTGAAGATTGCATATGAACTCCAGACCTGAGGCTTGGATGAGAGATTGAAGACTCTGTAGTCTGGTGTCAGTCAGGGCAGACCATCGATGGCCTTGCAATCAACAAATCCCTTGGAAGCAAGGATTTCATGGTAGACACCCCTTTGAAGATCAGTGTGAAATCTGGGGTCTGAGCAAGATGCATCTTGATATTCCTTGTCTTCACTGAAATATGGGCAAGCTGACCTCATTCTTACAAAAGCACTTGTGCTCATGGAGGCAACTTTGCTTCTTGATTTCTTGGGATCACTTTTGGGATGCTTCTTGGCCATAGCTCGGGAGATGAACTGCATTTGGTTTTCCTCAGTCCTCAAGCATGGGAGAAGATGTAGTGATACTTAGATTCCAAGTCATCATCTGCAGCTGAGAGACTGGGTGAGCTATCTTCATGTTCTTCCTCTTCTTTTTCTTCTGATTCTATGGCTGATTCTTCACTAGGGGATGAGCTTACTGCTTGATAGTCTTCATCAGAATCAGCTCTAGTTTCTCTGGGCCTTGGTGGAGTTACAGACACTCCTCTACCATCATCTGATGAGCTCTCAGAGCTTTCTTCTTGCTCAGCTGTTTGCCAAGCTTTTGAGCTTTGGCAGCTTCCCAGAGTTCTTCAGCCTTTTTTATCCTTAGGGTGGCCCTGAGCCCTATTGGGATGTCATCCCCAATATCTAAATCTGAAGGGGGTTGCTTGAGTGACAGGTGGCTTAGAAGGTGAAGACTTTTGAGCACATTGAGTTTTGCTCTCACTTCTTTTGGCAACAACTCTCCTTTGCTTTTGCTTCTTAGCTGCTTCCTTTCCCAGAGATGTGTGCTCAACAGTAGTTGAGGATCTTGTCCTCTTGGGTGGAGCACGCTGAGCTGAGCTGGATTTACCAGCTTGAGAAGCTGATTTCTTTGCAACTATTTTCCTCTGCCTGTAAGACCTTTGGATTGCCTTTCTTCTTTCAGCAACCTCTGCTTTCTGTCTCAGTCTTTCTCTTTCTTTGTGTGAATCTAAAATATTTATCTCAAAGCTGGACTGCTCTGGATCAGACCACTTGACCCCACTATCAGCTCTATCAGAATCTGAAGACATCTGTAGCTGTGTGAGACACCTGTGTGAGAATGGGGTGATACAGGTAGGGACTTGGTAACAAACCGAGTCCTCAGCCTATTGAATAGACTTACCTGTGTGACAGGTGAGACCCTAGCGGTGACACAGCTATATGCAGAGGCGGACGGCAGATTTTAGAAATCTAGAGATTTACTGGTTTTTGGTGGTTAATTTCGAGCAAGATAGGTTCTGGAAGATTATCTGGAGCTAAACCAACCCTAACATCTAACAATGCACTACTGGATTAGGCTTTAGAGCAAATTCATAAGCCCTAAGAAAGAACAAGCGCAAAGTAGGGCTGGCGGAAGCTTACTTTGATCAAAGATTGATAATGCGCGGATGAATTGATGCTGGACCTCTTCAGAAAGCTTTCTCCGATGATTTGAAAGATTTTGAGGGGCGAAAACGTCAATTTCGTCGAGACTTGGAGTATTGGCGCAAGGCGGAAGTTTGGGGTTTTAACGTAGAACGTGGGTTCTGTGGAAAACGTATCGACGCCTTGTATAGGCCGAAGGGGTATAGGGTGGCTGTGTCACAGCTGATAGAAGGACCTGTGACACAGGTGAGTAGACAAGATACCCTAGGACCTACGAAAATCAAAAGCATTCACCTGAGACACAGATGGATAGCTCAGGTGACAAGTATTTCATCCATAGAACACCAAGACAGAGAGAATTTGATAAGAGAGTAAGCATATGGGCACTATCAGGGGATCCTTATGCAATCTTCCCAATATCAGTTTGCCAGAAAATCAATCAAGCAAAACTAAAACTGACATGAGTCGATTTTGAAAATAGGTACACATTAATGTGCACACACAGCTGAAAAAGAAGATCTCTACTCTATGCATATCACACATACACCTGTGACACAGGTGATCAACACAGATGAGCATGTAAGGCATATAAATGGCAGAACATATGATCTAGACACCAAGCCAATCCTTTTTATTGAAGATTAGAGACATCAATGATATTCAATTCACTCCTCAGAACACATAACCTAGTCTCATCTAAGGGCTTGGTGAAAATATCAGCTAATTATTTTTCAGTCCTTACATGGCACAGCTGTATATCTCCCTTCTCAACATGATCTCTCAGGAAGTGTGCCTCACTTCAATGTGTTTGGATCTTTGGTGGTGTACTGGTTGTTGGCTAACTTAATTGCATTTTCATTATCACAGAAGAGGGGTACTTGATTAAAGATATGCTGAAATCTTTCAAGGTCTGCCTCATCCATAATAACTGAGCACAACAACTACCAGAAGCTATATACTCAGCTTCTGCAGTGGAAAGAGCTACTGAGTTAAATTTCTTGGATGACCAGGACACTAAGGAATGTCCTAGAAATTGACAAGTACCAGAGGTGTTTTTTCGCTCAACCTTACACCCTGCATAGTCACTATCAGAATAGCCGACTAGCTCAAAATTTGTACCTTTAGGATACCAAAGACCAAAGCCTGAGGTTTGAATCAAATATCTCAGTATTCTTCTTACTGCCACTCTGTGACAGTCCTTAGGGTTAGCTTGAAATCTTGCACACATGCATACACTCAACATTATATCTGGCCTAGATGCACACAAATAAAATAAGGATCCTATCATAGATCTAAATTCTTTCTGATCAGCAGACTTACCTTCGATATTTAAGTCCAGATGGCCATTGGTTTGCATGGGAGTATGAATAGGCTTTGCATTCTTCATGCTAAACTTGGTGATGATGTCCTTGGTAAACTTTTCTTGTGAAATGAATGTACCTTCCTTGAGTTGTTTGATCTGAAGTCCTAGGAAGTATTTGAGTTCTCCATCCAAAGACATCTCAAACCTTTTAGTCATCATCTGGCTAAACTCATCACTCATGGAGCGGTTAATACTGCCAAATATTATGTCATCGACATATATTTGGCACACAAATAAATCCATTCCATTTTTCTTAGTGAATAGAGTTGTGTCTACTAAGCCCATTTTAAATCCATTCTTGATCAGAAATTCTTTCAATGTGTCATACCATGCTCTAGGTGCTTGTTTTAAGCCATAGAGTGCTTTGTGTAGTTTATAGACATGGTGTGGTTTCTTATCATCTTCAAAACCAGGTGACTGTTCAACATAAACAAGTTCAGAGAGTTTTACCATTCAGGAAGGCTGATTTTACATCCATTTGATAAAGCTTGATATTGTGATGAACAGCATAAGCAAGAAGAATCCTGATGGCTTCAAGTCTTACAACTGGAGCAAAGGTTTCTCCAAAGTCCAGACCCTCCACTTGTGTAAACCCTTGAGCCACAAGTCTGGCTTTGTTTCTTACCACTTGTCCATTTGTATCTTGTTTGTTCTTGAAGACCCATTTTATTCCAATCATATTATTATCATTGGGTCTTTCCACCAGGGACCACACTTGATTTCTCTCAAATTGACTCAGCTCTTCATGCATAGCATTTATCCAATCAGCATCCATGAGAGCTTCCTTAATGTTCCTGGGTTCAACACTGGAAACAAAGAGTAATGTTCACAGAAATTAGCTATTCGAGAACGAGTAGTCACTCCCCTATTAATGGTACCGATGATTTGGTCTACAGGGTGATCCTTCTGTAGCCTGCTGATCACAAGGGGTTCGGGGTGAACCGCCGGTGTCACAGCTGATGGTGTTGCCTGTGACACAGTTGGTTCTTCCTGTGACACAGCTGGCTGAAACAGGTACTCTGCATCCAGGAGATCATTGGCTGGGTTGTACTCGAGCTCAATGTCTTCATCTCCAGTGTCTTCATCCAGTGGTGGAGAGAGTGGTTCTTGATCTTTTGGTGAGGCAGATTCCTCCTTGATGGTGGGTCTGATCTCACCAGTAGACTTTTTTGAATGTCCTTACTCCCTACATCATTAGCAACTTGCTCTCCTTGGGAGCCATAAGACTCATCAAAGTCCACATCTATAGAATCTTCAACAACCTTTGTGGAGGTGTTAAAAATTCTATAGGCATGGGAGTTAGTGGAATAACCAAGGAATATACCACATCAGATTTAGCTTCAAACTTAGTGAGGCGTTTGCCCTTCCTAAGAATGTAGCACTTACAACCGAATACTCTGAAGTATGAGACATTTGGCTTGGTATTGGTGAACAGCTCGTAAGGAGTCTTCTTGAGTAGTGGATGTAGATATATCCTATTGATGGAGTGGCAGGCAGTGTTGATAGCTTCAGCCCAAAATCTTGGTGAAATCTTGTACTCATCTAGCAGTGTCCTTGCCATCTCTATCAGGGTTCTATTCTTCCTTTCCACTACTCCATTTTGCTGTGGAGCATAAGGACTTGAAAGCTCATGCTTGATTCCATGCTTGTCTAGAAATGCTTCCACCTTGGAGTTCTTGAACTCAGTCCCATTGTCACTCCTGACCTTGACAAGGTTTACCTTCCACTCATTTTGTACTCTGACAATGAGATGCTTGAACTTCTTGTAAACCTATGTCTTCTCCTCCAAAAAGAACACCCAACTATATCGAGAAAAATCATCTACAATGACAAATCCATACTTGTTACCTCCCAAGCTCTCATACGTAGTAGGACCGAACAGGTCAATGTGTATGAGCTCAAAAGGTTTGGTGGCGGTCATGACATTCTTGAGACGATGGGCAGCTCTAACTTATTCGCCGGCTTGACATGAACCGCAGGGCTTGTCCTTCTCAAACTTCATATTTTCTAAGCCTATGACATAGTCATGTTTGCTCAGTTTGTTGAGAAGCTTCATCCCAGCATGTTCTAGCCGCCTGTGCCACAGCCAGCCAAAACTGGTCTTGGCCATTAGACACCATAGAGCTACTGCAGGTTGTTCATTGAAGTTTACTGTGTATAGTTTTCCAGACCTGCATCCTTTGAACACTTGAGAATCATCAGATAGTTTGGAAGCTATAACCTCATCAGGATAGAAAGTGACTTTCATACCTGTGTCACACAGCTGTGACATAGATATAAGACTATAGCCTATCTGATCTACAAGCATTACATTCGATAAAGAGTGATGTTCAGATATGGAAACTTTACCAATGCCATTTACCTTTCCCTTGGAGTGATCTGCATAGATCACATGTTTACTTGGAAGATTTTCATGTGTGATCTCTACAAACTCCTCTCTGCCTCTTGTCATATGTTGTGTACATCCACTGTCCACAACCTAGTCAGTTCCACTGGAGGCAGTGTCCTGCAAGATTAGTTATGGGGTTTAGGGACCCAAACTTGTTTGGTTCCCTTAGCAGTTTTACCATATGCAGAAACAACAGTTCATGAGTTAGAGGATCTATTTCTATAGTTGATAGCCTGAGCAACAGATGATATGACATGAATTCTCTGAGGCTTACTAGCACCTGCAACCTTAGACAGAGAGGTTAGTTGGCTGTGTGTGTTACCGGTGACACTGGTGGGTACACAGCTGTGTAAGACACCGGTGGCACAGGTGACTGTCACCTTTGGAACCCAGATGGCTAGCAACCACTTTGTCAAGTGCCTGCGACCTATATACTTAGCCACAATCTTTCCTTTTCTGTCCTTCTGCAAGACATAAGATGGATTGGATGGAATGTTTACCATCTTCCTATCTCTCTGTATATGACCAACAGGTTTGTTGTCATCTGTTCCTGCCTGTCTCACAAATTTTTCTGCAAGATTAAATTAGTAACAACAGATAGTTTATCCTTATTACTAGAAAGATTGTAATCCAGGCCTTTTCGGCCATCATTCTTTCTAAGCATTTCAGCTCTAATGAGCTGATAATTTTGCATGTCAATATTGGCAGTGCATAGGCCTTTTCTCATGAGCCTTTTAAGCTCTTCTAGCTCTTCCTTGAGCTTGTTGTGCTCATCTGCATCCACAGAGTTAGTAATAACAGAGGTTGAAGCCTCTTTTGAGTCATCAACTACACAACCTGTGGAAGTTAGAATATTTATGTGACTAGCACAGTTTAAGCATGATTCAATAGCAGCATGAGTAGGCAAAGATGCATCAGTAGATATAGAAGAAATATCAGTGCACATAGAATGCTTTGCCTTGAGCTCCTCATACTCCTTAATCAGAAGCTCATGAGCTACCTTGAGCTTCTCATGAGCTATCTCCAGGTTTTCCTGGTCTAGCCTGAGGTTTTCTCTGTCATCTGTAACCTCATTATATGATTCACTCAGTTCCCTGAGTTTATCTCTTAAAGAGATGTTTTTCTTCCTCTCCTTGCCATAGGCTTTATCTGTTCTTTCAAGAATGCCTATTAGTTCAGCATAATCAGGAAAGTCATCCTCAGTAAGTACCTTTGAACCTTTGGCCATGAAACACAAAGGGGCAGAAGTGGACGGCAGTTGATCAGCTTCAACACTGAACTCAGAGCTGTGTGACCTAGCTGTGTCACAGCTGGGTATATCAGCCATGCTGATGGCAATCCCAGCAACTTGATCTTCATCCTCTGACTCTTCTTCTGAGCCCGAATCCTCAGATACCCAAGCCTGTCCAACATAAGCTCTAGCAGTGGCTTTGTTTTTGGAGTAGGTTGGATGCTTGCTGTTGAAAGTCTTCTTCTTCCCATGGAAGTCCTTCTTCTTTCTGTACTGGCTATTGTCCTTTCTCTTGGTTGGACAATCAGCAGCAAAGTGGCATTTCTTGCCACACTCGAAGCACTTGTTATCTTTTGACGGCTTCTTCCCTCTGAATCTGTCACCTGATCCAAGCTGCCTCTTCTTCTTGTAAAACTTTCTGAAGTTCCTTGTGAGGAGGATGAGTTCACTCTCTTCTCCGTTGGTCATCTTCTCATCAAGTTCTTCACTGCTATCACTCTCAAGCTGTGATGTTGAAGCAGTAGTCTTCAAGGCAATATTTTTCTTGATAGCTGGAGAGGAGTTTTGCTTGCCTTCTTGCTTAAGCTCCATCTCATGTGTTAGGATCCTTCCTAACACTTCTGTGGGTTTCATTTGCTCAAACCCATCTTTTTCCTTCAGCATGAGAGCAAGTGTTCTATGGGCTTTTGGAAGCACTGACAAGAACTTCTTGATCACGTCTTCATCTTCCACTCGGTTGGAGTCTAAGGCCTTCAGCTGGTTGGTGATAATGGTGAGTCTTGAAAATAGAGAATTGATGTCTTCACCATGCTCGAGCTCAAACCTCTCTAGCTTTGATTCCAGAAGGCTCCTCTTTGACTTCTTTAGAGTGTCACTGCCTTCATGGATCTGCTCCAAGGTGTCCCAGATATCCTTAGCAGATTCCATGGTGCTGACCCTGTTGAAGTCATGCTCTTGCAAACCCATAAATATAGCAGTGGCAGCCTTAGCATTGTTCTGAATGTTTCTCTTGTCGTTTACGCTAAGAGCAGCTGGGTCTGCCAACCTGTAGCCTGTACAAACAACTTCCCACACATCTGGATCAATTGAGATAAGATGCATTTGCATTTTTCTTTTCCAGAAGGCATAATTAGTTCCATTGAAAATATGTATTTTACCCTCATAGCCCGACATCCTTTACTCTGGCTGTTAGGCCAAATCAAAGAGCAACCTGCTCTGATACCAATTGAAAGAACCGAAGGTGCCGACTAGGGGGGGTGAATAGGAGGCTAACAAAAATTACTTCTTTTAACTTGATTGAACGGGTTAAGCCTTAAACAGGAACCAGGGTTAGCTAGCTATGTGACAGGTGAGTGACACAGACAACAGATGATGTATAAATTAGCATGCAGCTGTCACACAGGTGCCTAACACAGGTGTTCTAAGGACTTTGTGAATGATGAGCAATCAATGTGCCTGTGTAACAGGTAACTGACTCAGGTGTGAGATAAGATATATAGCAACTGAGACACAGCTAATGAAACACAGGTATAAGGGAGATCTATAACAGATGAACATAATAAGTCTAAGATCTCACAATCAAGCAAGCAAGCAAGCAGGAAGCTAAAGACAATACAAGGAAGCTACTCCGAAGAGATCGCCAGCACCGAATCGTGCTTGTTCTCCGAGTACTTGACATTCAGGCCTCTTCCTTTTCTTGTGGAAGTCCTTTTGCTTACACCAGGCAGACTTCGATTCACCTTCACAAACATCTGGTTCAGCCCACACAAGCTTTGGTGATACCAGCGACTCCTACGCCCGTCTAGGAGTAGACACTCCAAGAGTAACAGATTCAGCAGCAATAACTCTTGGAGGAACCAATGCTCTTTGCTCAAGAACTCTAACTCTCCCAAACTGACACTTAGGAAATTTTGGCTTTTGTTCTGTGGGAAGAGGCTTTGCAACGGTTGAATATGATTCACTGGATTGGCAAAGGATGGTTCAGGTCGAAGACCTCCCCTGGTCCCCTATATATAGGGTTCATAGGAACCCGACCGCTACACTATTGTCACGTAGGATTAAGTGAGTCACCGGTGACAAGCACCGGTGACACAGCTACACACTACGCCCAACTTATAACCGGCTAGGGCAGACCGACACCTGTGTCACCGGAGGCTGACACAGGTGAAACCTTAACTGACATAGCAGCACTACTCAGCCTGGTCCTGGCACACGACATGCCCTCAGCATACAACACTCTCTGAAACCTAATAAGGAGAGAGCCTCCGACAGCCCTCTGACTTAGCAGACAAGCCATCGCAGTGCAGGTTCCTTAGCGTTTACAAGCTCTCCCCTGGTACAGAAATGTACCTGAGTCACAGAGCGCTAGACCACCTATGACACAGCTGTGTCACACCGGTGACTCTAACCCCTAGGGTTTTCTACTGCTAGCACTGCAGAGTGCAAGCACAAAACTAGTTTCACACTTATGCAAAACTGTTGACACAGGGCCACTAACCTCAAAGCATTAGTGTCACTGTCCAACATCCTGAGCATTGAGCAATTAGAACCTCCACAGATCATTACTGCATCATCCCTCTTGATAGTACGGGCTTTTCCTATGGACTTAAAGAAACTAGCAAATCTAGGCTTTACCTGCCCACCAACTGCAGTCACGTCCCTTGACGCATCAAGCCACCATCACCTTGCTTGCAACTCCTTGCACAGCACCAGCTTCTTCACAGCTGTGGCACAGCTGCCTAGCACAGCCATTCCTTAGTCCTGGAAACTACCCTTGTACCTTTTTGGTGGTCATCCTTTCCCTGATGACCCTTCTTCCTGGAACCTACTAACCTGCCTACACTCAATATAAGGTTAGATTCCAGTTTGAGTTGCCATTAACCATCAAAACCAACTTGGGGCCTAGATGCTCTTTCATCTGTACTATCGATCGCTGGTTTAGGCCATAACCCTATGCTACATGGGACACAGCCCACGGCTAACCCCCATGCAAGGGAGGCTACGACGGGTCGGCCAGAGCACACACAAGGGATTAACATTCACAGGAACAAAAACATGTTGCGAAAGAATGAAAGTGACACAAACTTAACATTAACGTTAGTCACAAAGTATTTACAACTGAAACCCACTTGGGCAAGCGACCTACTTATGGCTACTATCTGTCTACAGGCCGGCTTGTTTGATAAGGGCATCCGCCGTGTCCTCAACCGACTTCACCAGCTCCGGAACGTCTTCGTCCGGGACGTCAGCAGCGTACCCCTCCCCAATTGCCTCCATGTCAAGCAATGGGTAGTGGGACTTGGTGACTGCAAGTGACAGGTCGGCCCCGATACGCGCGGAGTCCGACCGCACCCACTTCACCTTCTCTGGCACCCACCGAAGACATTCTGAGACCACCTCTATCTGGTCTGGGGTGGGCTCATCCTCCCACAAGGCATCACAGGCCACCCGACCTACCGCCTTCAGGAACTCGGCCTTCTCGCGGATCCTCTTGAGACGATCCTCGCAAGCTGCAGAGGCAGGACAAAGGCATAAACAAGACAAGTCGACGGGTCCCGACCGACCAGACACCTGAAGTCAGAAGACTTACCGGCCTCAGCGTTCGCTGTCCTTTTGTCAGCCGCCTCGGTAGCCGCCAGGGAGTCGGCAGCCTGCCTCTTCGCCTCCTCAGCGTTTCCAGCGCCCGCCTCAGGCTACCGTCCGCTACAGCCGCCTCGTTCTCCAGGCGCTCCACGCGGGCCCTCTCCACCGTGAGCATTTCTTGAAGTTTGGAGGCCCTTGAAGTTTGGAGGCCCTTTCCTCAGCGGAGTCAAGCTCCCGGACACGAGCCTTCATCCCCTCCAGTTCTGCTCTAAGCTTTGCGGCTTCGCTCTCAGCGGCTGCATGGAAACAAGTCAGCACGAAGAAACCTTGGAGATTACCCCTCGAAGGGTTCAGACTACCATACCTTGGGCCCGAACGGCTTCCTGCCTGAGTCCCGTGTTCAGAGCAGTGACCTCGGCCTTTCGACGGCCGAGGTTGTCAAAACGCTCCAGCTGCTCTTGTAGGAACGCCGTCTTCGTCTGAGACCGCCGAGTCAAATTCTGCACCAAAGCAAGGAAAGTCAGCCTCCCAAGGAAAAACCGTCGAAGACCCTCCGTTAGGTCCCTCGGACCCAGCAGAGGCTCGGGGGCTACACCCTTAGGGTGCACTGATCGTGCACCCGGAGTCTAAAAAAAACATGAAATGAAGCACACCCCTTGCCCGACTATCCTAGTTGGCCAGGGGCTCAGGGGCTAACCCTCTGGGTGCACTGATCATGCACCCAGCGTAAAGGCCTCTAACACAAAAGAGCCCCTCCACTCGACTGTTCCAGTCGGCCAGAGGTGTTCGCACGAAATCCAGTTCGTGAAACACCTAGGTGATGTGGAGTCGTCAACCGTACTTTCGTGTACGATAAACGATTGCTTTCCAGGCAAAGCAACAAAGATCTTCTTACTTTCCTGAAGAAGAAACGACTGTTTTACAGCGCAAAACAGCAAAGGTTTACTGCTAAGAACAAAAGCTAAAAGTAAAGGTAATAGATTGATTTGTGTCGATTGTTTGATATCTCAATCGGCTGTCACCCTTCACATACTTATAGGGCGGCTGGTCTTTCTGTAGGAAACCGGAGCTCCTAACCCTAATCGAATACATGCATGCTATCTTTCCTTATCTAGGGGATTCTAACCCTTAACAGATATCTGACTTTCCTTATCTCTGGCTAGCCCAACCGTCGTGATCCGAACTCTGCCTTGCATCCAAATCATCCTTCCATATGAGCTGAGTACCTTTCTGAATCCAAGACTAACTTTCCTTTCAGGCACACTCTTGTTGGGGGAACGCGCTAGCGCAAAACAAAATTTTTCCCGCGCACGACCAAACCAAGAAACACTATCGAGGTGTAGATACGATATCATACCTCGACGATCACGTCATGCAGCGGAGAAGTTGACCGATGTCGATGAAGTCCGTAGACTCCCGCAGCTAGGTTATACCTCCCAGCCGCGAGAGCGATCTCCTCGTGAATAGTTCGCCCGATCAAACGCCGAAGTATACGACGTCTCCGAGGTATCCACGCGTACCGGATCAGCGACACGCGGTAATGTGTGGACCAGCACACAAGAACAGCGGGATCTACGAGAAGGAGAATCAGCAGCGCGCCGGCAGCTGTACTAGATCCAATCTAGAAGAGAGAAAAAGAAGGCTGTGGCCAATCTAGAGATGGCCGGCCTAGGGTTTAGTCCAAGGGACTAGGGCTGCCTCTGGGGCTGCTTGGGATACCCTTTGAGGTGCCCTGCCCCTCTATTTATAGGGGTTGGGGCAGCTCTCCCTAGACAGGTGGAGTCCTACTTCAGCAGGGACACCCTGTTGGAGTTGGAGTCCAACTCCACTAGAACCTTCTAGAACCTTCTAGAATTTCTAGAACCTTCCAGAACCTTCTAGAATTTCTAGAACCTTCTAGAACCTTCCAGAACCTTCTAGAACCTTCCAATACTTTCCGGAACACTTCCGGACATCACCGGAACCATCCGGGACCTCCCGGAACACTTTCGAGATCATCCGAAACACTTTCGGAACCCTTCTCTCTCGTTCTCCATAAATCATAGCATTCCTAAATGTCGCTAAAACGTTAAGCGTGTGACCCTATAGGTTCGAGTATATGTGGACATGTCCGAATACATTCCGGTCAATAATCGTCAGCGGGATCTGGACACCCATAACGACTCCCACATATCATCGAAGATCTTTATCGAGCAAACCTTGTATTGTCGCATACAATTCCTTTTGCCTCACGATACATTACACAACCCGAGGCGAGACTTTGACGGTATCCCTGTGATCAACTCCTTGATCACCATACCTAGTTATCCTCGTTACCGGTTTGTACTCTTTTCTCGTTTCCGTATTCCGGTATCCCCGTGACTAACCTTTTAGTCACAATACCTGGCCAGGCGATGCTGGACACCGTAATACCGAGTGGGCCCAGAGTGTATCTCTCCATCGCCGGATGGGCAATCCCAGTCTTGACATATCTAGAACCACGATATACTTTCTGGTGTACCTGGAAGTCACCTTTATAATTACCCAGTTACGGCGTAACGATTGATGACCCCAAAGCAACCATCCCGGTATCCGGGTCTATGATATTCTCATGGTCTAAGGACGCAAGTAAACGTTACACATCATGAGAAGATACTGACAACATATTGATGAAGTGATCTCAGCAGTATCTCATAAGGGGTCTATCCAACACCATTGTTACCCTAACAATGTGTTTCCCATTATTGCCGGCATCCTTGTTACATTAACAATGCCCATGATCAGGAAAACAAGATCATCAATAATACATGAGCTAGTCCAGAGGCCTGACTAGGGATCTGAATGGTGTTTATTATTCCACACATGCAATTAGGTTTTCCTCTGAATCTCATATTCAAGAACCAATGCAATTTTAGCATAGAACATAAACTTAATCATGAACATGAAAATAGAATAATAACAACTTTATTATTGCCTCTAGGGCATATTTCCAACAACTCTTTCCATGCCGAAGTTTTCTAGTGTTGTCAAGTCAAAGATCCTGTTGTCGGAAGGCGGTCAACTTAGTGCATCAACCCAACTCAGCAGCACCACGACTTGATCCCGCTAAAGAGGAACTCGGCTTGAACTACTCGGAAACCGGCTTGCACCTTCTCGGGGACTCGGGAACACCAGTACTTGAGGACGCGGTCACGAGTGCTTGGTACTTGGGCGCGTTGGTGCTCGGGGACGCTGGTGCTCGGGGATACCACCGACTGCTTGGGGATATTGGTGCTCGGGAGTACTCGGAAATACCGTGAGCACTTGGGATACTCGGACGTGCTTCGAGCACTTGGTGTATTGAGAATACTGCGAGTACCCAAACTACTCAGCTGTACCGTGATCATTAGTCCTGCGTTTAAGAGCAGAGGCTACATTCATAGCTCGTTAGTTTATTACCTCAACTTTCGGTAAACCTAATTTGGCCGACTGAATAAATCTTAAAGCCAAATTGCGGTGTAAACACATGCCCCCCTGTTTTTGGTATGATGGTATTTACCAAAAACACTGCGAACTACGCCATTGCTTAGGACGATATTTCTAAAGGACATATCGGTCGTAGGGTTGCTAAGCTTCTTGCCACACACTCGGATAATATCTCTTCAGATATTTCCCATTGAGAGCTCTAGGTAGATCTTCTCCCTGCAAAGTCTGTACAAAATAAGAATTCCCAGAAACGATCTCTATGACCTTATACGGACCCTCCCAACTCGGCGACCACTTGCCGAATTTGCTGTTTCTAGTTCCAATAGGCAAAATCATCTTCCATACTAGGTCTCCTATCTGAAACGATTTCTCTCTGACTCTTTTGTTGTAAGCCTTCGCTACTCTTAACTTCTCCTTTTTGATTTCTCGTAGGGCTTTCAATCTTTCTTCTGAGACATCGTCTACCTTGTCTATCATCAAGTGGTTGTAATCACCAGCCGACAAGTCATTTTTGTCTGGCTATTCTAAGAGCTTGCATTTTAATCTCCACGGGTAACACCGCTTCCTGTCCATATACCAACTCATATGGTGTCACCCGAGTTGCCACATGCCTGGATACTTGATGAGCCCACAGAGCTTCCGAGAGTACTTCATGCATCTTCTTGGGTACTCTTCAATTTTCTTCTTTATAAGCTTAATCAAAGTTTTATTGCTAGACTCGGCTTGTCCATTGGCTTGTGCATAATAGGGCGACGAGTTCAACAGTTTAACCCCGAAGGACTCGGCAAACTCGTTAAATTGATGGGACATGAAAGAAGCACCCCGATCAGTCGTCAGGGTCTGAGGGATACCGAACCTATGAATGATGTGTTCTAGAACAAAGCTAATCACTTCCTTATGGGTCATATTCCTTAACGGGACTGCTTCAGTCCATTTAGTAAAGTAATCCGTAGCCACAAGGACGAAGTGATGACCCTTAGAAGAAGCAGGATGTATTTGACCAATGAAATCCAGGCCCCATCCTCTAAATGGCCACGGCTTTATAATAGGGTTCATCATAGCCGCGGGTGCCCATTGCACATTTCTGAATCTTTGACATGCTTCACATCCTCTATAGTACCGAAAACAATCTTCTAACATTGTTGGCCAGTAGAAGCCTGCTCTCTTCAATAACCACTGCATCTTAGGGGCCGACTGATGTGTCCCACATATTCCCCCATGCACCTCTCCCATGGCTATTCTGGACTGGTCAGGATCTAAACATTTTACTAATACTCCATCTATTGTTCGACGATATAACTCATTGTTCAACAAGGTGTACTTTATAGCTTGCCACCGAATCTTCCTATCCCTTGTTTGACTCGGATCTTTCAAATGACTAGCTAAGGTACTCTCCAATCACTAGATTCCGAGCTGCCGGCCGACTCGGCTACTTGTGTTCCTTGTACCGGACTCGTGCCCCCCGAGTCGGTACCGCCCTTAAGCTGGTCGGCTTTGACTTCCAACAAGTCAGCCTTGCTCTCAACAGCAGCGAGCATAGGTGTTCTTGATATGAAAATTTTCCCTCTGCCGACTTGGTACCCGGACGCTTGCTGTGCCAGATGGTTGGCTCTGGAATTTTCCTCCCTCGGCACATGTTTGATAGTGAAGGTATCTAAGGACTTGATTATATCCAAACATCGGTCTAAATAACTGTTTAGCAACTCGTCAAGGCATTGAAACTCACCGTTGACTTGCTGAACTACTAACAGTGAATCCCCAAAAGCATCTACATTTTTTATGCCCATATCTACTAGGTTTTGCAAACCAAACAACAGTGCTTCATATTCCCGCCTGGTTATTAGTGCAGGGATACTCTAGTCGGACCGATGATTCATAAATGACACTATTTGGTGAAACCAACATATTCCCAATACCTTGCCCGCTTCTACAAACCGATCCGTCAAAGTAAAGTTTCCATGGGCATATACTAATGTAATTTATATCTTCTTCATCTCTAACCCTATGATCAACAATGAAGTCGGCGATGACTTGGCCTTTCACCGAACGCAACGACTCGTATGTTAAATCATACTCTATTAAAGCATAAGCCCATTTCCCAATTCTACCACTAAGAATCGGTTGTTGCAACATATATTTGACCACGTCAGCTTGGCAAGATACTACACAAGTAGTCGAAAGCAGATAATGCCGAAACTTGGTACACGCATAGAATAAAGATAAGCACAATTTCTCAATAAACACATACCGACTTTCGGTGTCGAGCAAGCGACGGCTCAGGTATGCGATGATGCACTCTTTTTTGTCGAACTCTTGAGTTAGAACCGCGCTGATTACCTTGTCTTGGGCAGCAACGTATAGTCTGAACGGCACTCCTGACTTGGGTGCTCGGAGCACTGGAGGGCTTGACAAATATCTCTTAATGTTATTGAAAGCATCTCGCTGCTCTGCCCCCCAAGTGAACTCGGCCTCGTGCTTTAGCCGAAGTAAGGGACAAACGATTCGATCTTTCCCGCCAAGTTAGATATGAACCGCCTTAAGTAATTTATTTTTCCTAATAGACTCTGCACATCTTTTTTACATGTCGGCTCTTCTAACTTCCTGATGGCCTCTATCTTCTTAGAGTCAATCTCTATGCCATGTTCATGAATTATGAAACCTAAGAATTTGCCAGCCGACACTCCAAAAGCACATTTGAGCGGATTCATTTTTAACCCATACCGACGCATCCTTCAAAGGTTAATTGTAAGTCGGCTAAGTGGTGCTTAAAGCCATCCGACTTGACGACGATATCATCAATATAAACTTCCAACACAATGCCTAGAGATCATGAAAAATTAAATTCATCGCCCGCTGATATGTGGCGCCAACATTCTTTAGCCCAATGTCATGACAACCCACTCAAACAACTCGACAAAACCCGGGCAATGAAAGGCAGTCTTAAACATGTCCTCTTCGGCCATAAAGATTTGATTATACCCGGCATTGCCATCTAAGAAACTAAGCACCTTGTGCCCGGAAGCATCATTGATCAACATGTCGGCTGTAGGCATAGGGTACTCATCTTTGGGAGTAGCTTTATTTAAGTCCCTAAAGTCTATGCATACCCTAATTTTACCAGTGTTCTTCTTCTCGACCGGCACAATATTTGAGATCCACTCGGCGTACCTACACGGCCGAATAAACCCAGCCTTTACTAGCCGATCGACTTCTTCCTTGATGCGATCATAGATGTTGGGATTGAAACGCCTGGGTGGCTGTTTATGCGGTCTGAAACCAGACTTGATAGGCAACTTATGTTTGACTAGGCTCCGACTCAATCCGGGCATCTCAGTATAATTCCAAGCAAAGCAATCTACAAAATTTTTGAGTAGCGCACGTACCTCGTTCTTCTGATCGATTTCCATATTGGCATTAATGAACGTGGGTCGAGGAACACCTCCATTGCCATATCGATTTCCTCGAGCGGCTCAGCCGATGAGAACCCTGGTCTGAGTTTCTCCATATCATCAAGGTTTTCAACGGTTTCGTGCATATCGTTCTTGCCCGAACGATATTCTTCCGTGCGCTTCTGAAGCCATCTAATGCTATCCTCTTTATTCATTCATAAAGATAAATCGTTAAGCCGAGCTACACAGCCGGCTGTGCCTGTATCGGTACAAAGCCATCCCTACTGATACTGATATAATCATATTCGGATAGATTCCTACCCGACAAGCACCTCATATCACCGTGCTACCAATCTACTGTCGTCTCAGCAAGAGCGATACAAGCCGAGTTGTCTGCTTCAATCACCTCGACATCCTCATCCACCCACTGGATCAGACATTGATGTAGGGTAGAAGGGATACAGCAATTCGCGTGAATCCAGTCACGTCCCAAAAGCACGTTATATCGACCTTTGACGTCGATGATGAAAAATGCGGTTGGCAGCGTTTTTGCTTCCGACTGTGAGCTCTACAGACAGTATGCCTTTGGCCTCGGATAACTCCCCTGAGAACCCGCTGAGTCCCATGTTGGTCTTCATCAACTCGGACTCCTTTCGGCCCAGCTTGGAGGAAACCGAAAGAGGCATGATGTTGACCCAGCGCCGCCGTCCACAAGCATGCGGCCAACAGGTCTTCCATCGATGTGGCCCTTGATGAACAGAGGCTTCAGATGCTGCCCATGCTTTTCCGGCTTCTCAAAGATGGCATTACTCGGGCCGAGCAGGAGTTCTGCGATTTTCGACTCGGGAGCACGGAACTCGATAGGCAATTCGAACACCATATTGATGTCCATATCGGCAGGTAAATTCCTGATGTCATTGGTAGCATCATCACCCTCTTCCTTCGCGATGCGCTTCTCTTTCCAAGTCAACCGCGTTGGTCTATCTTGATTGAACCACTCGTCGCGTCTCTTCTCAGTGAGCTCCTCCCTGAGCTCGAGTGCTCGTAGCCGTTTGCACCCTACATTTCTGAGAATGTGTGAGTCCTGTGGGGCACCATTGAGGCTTCGGTTTTGTCCCCGGCTCAACCGACTTGGTCTTCTTACTCCGTTGACTTGGGCGCTGGCTCAATGGTTACTTTCTACGCACTGAGTCCCGCTGCACTGCTGGATTCTGGCTTGTCCGAGCCATGTATTGTACCGAACTGTATGTGCCGGGTTCCTGCTGGTGGCACCGAGTTAATCTGTGGGCTGATCAACACGGCGGATCGCTTGTGTCAACTTCTCTTCGGAACTCGGGTAGCATCTGTGTTTTCCGAATCGGGCGCGAGTTGGATAGTTGTAGTACTGCCGGATTCGGACTCACCATGCTTGATTGGTACCCAGACACGTTTACTTGGCGGGCTATTTTCTTGAGCTTTCCTTGATACCACTGGTTGACTCGGTGCGCCGGGTCCCTTACGTTGAGCAGCAAACTGTTTCCACACTCGGTTCCCCAAATCGAACCGAGTCCTTTTCCCATGTGGCTGTTCTCTGAACACGGGCCCTGATGGGAACCAACTCGGCTGAAACATGCCGACTGGCCTAACGGGATGTGGTACCCAGGGATCAAAACCCCATGGAGGAAACTGTGGTAGAAAGCAGGCGCACCTCCCCAACATGCTGGACCGGTCGCAAAGTATGATGGCTGCGCATACGGACCTCCCTGCCAGTACTCGGGCCCACCAAACCCTTGCCGGGGAGGAGACCTAGGACGTTTGGCCCCTCCTAGCCGAGTGAAAACATTATGGGTCATGTATTTGTCCTGCAACTGTTTCAACCGTCGGTTTTGACTTAGCGGTTTGTCCTTTTCCTCGATTGACCTTCCAGACTCCGACTTCTGGATTTTTTGGCTTGATCATCTTTGGGGTCAGAAAAGATTCGGATCGGTTGCCTTTGGAGCAGGAGAAAGACTTGGTTTGGTCACTCTTGTAACAGCACCATCATCGATGATGACGTTCTTCCTTTCGCCGACTCGGCCTGATCCGACCGAATCACACTTTCTTCTTCTCCAAGTCGATCACGTTGATTGGAAAAGGATCACTATCGAGTTTCATCTTGGTGCTCTGGGCAAAGGTCAATCGTCCATCGTTAATGGCTGATTGCACCTGTCGACGAAACACGTTCCAGTCATTAGTAGCATGAAAAAAAGAGTTATGCCACTTACAATAGGCTCTCTTGCCCAAGTCGTCTGCCGATGGGAATACATGTCCTTCTCTTACTCTAATCAAATTTCCCTACAGGAGCATGTCAAAGATCTTATCGCATTTGCTAATATCAAAGGTGTATCTAATCTCCTCCTTCCGAGTAGGCATAGGTTTCAGGGCTGGACAAACAAAAGGTTTTGACTTGGGTGCCTGGACCACTCAGCTATGCATATATCCACATCATCTTCGCTAGCCGAATCATCATACGATATAATATTAACCACATGCTTTTCCTTGCTTTTGTTCTTGCTATCCCCAAACCGGCTATACTGCTTAACTTCCTTAGCACGGTTCTCCTGTGTCACGGCTTTTTGTAAAACCTGATTGATATTCGAGAACTCTTGACCCTCTAACCTATCCCTAGTATGAGCGAGCAAGCCTGAGAAAGCAAGGTCGGCTAGGTCTTTTTCGGCTATGGTCAAACTGAAACACCGGTTCTTGACCTCCCTGAATCTTCTAATGTAATCATATACCGGCTCATTGTATTTTTGTTTAACCATTGTCAAATCTGAGAGCCTCAGCTCGGTCTCGCCGCTAAAAAAGTACTCGTGAAACTTTGCTCTAATTGCGCCCATGTTGTGATGGATTTGGGAGCAAGCGACGTAAACCATGTGAAGGCTGTACCAGATAATGACAAAGGAAAAAGCTTAACCCTGTAGAGATCTGACGTACCGACTTCACTACATTCTGCCAAAATTGCCCTACGTGCTCAAACATGGATCTACCCTCTTCCCGGTGAACTTAACGAAATCTGGAACTCCAAAGCCGCGGGGATATGGCGTTGTGTTGAAGCATTCAGGGTACGGTTTCTGATAAGCGCGTTTTTTGCCCTTGGGTTCTACACCGAGTTCCCTGAGTGCTCCGGCGAGTTGATCCTTGAAACTTGAATTGGCTGATGGCACTGGTGTGACATGTGAATACGAAGTCGGTTCTGGCAACACGGGTTGAACCTGTGGTGGATTAAAATATGAATTTGGAACCGGCCCATGGGGGACTTCGGTACCAAGAGGTGGTATAGGTGGTGTGTTGTAGGCTACTGTCTGGTAATACGTTGTGGCAGGTGTGTATTGAGGCTAAGACTTCGGTTGTCGTTGGTAAGGCTCTGGTATGCTGAAGTCGGAACAGTAGCCGTAGTAATTGCCGGAGTAGTCTCCATTAGGTGATTAACTCCACTAACGTCCGGGTACATCGGCCGCTTACCCCAATGTTCGTCATTGGCCTGTGATACCATCAACCTAACCTGATGCTGCAAACTACTCTTCAGATCCTTAGCAAGTTGTTCTTTGAAGTCGTCAAATTGGCTAGTCATCACTCGGGTGAGTGTTTGTGCCGTATTATCGATATCAGAACCATACTTACTAGCTACCGACACGTCAATCAGATGAGCAATATCTTCAGAACAAGTCGGTTTGCCTACCTCAGTGTTGGGCGCAGAAGAAGGATTCGGCACAACTACCTTTTTAACGACGCTATTTCTCATTTTCTGGTAGCCGGCCAGTTTTTGCCGGAGTCTCTCCGCCCGCTCTTCCTCTAGCTGCTGCTCAACCTCTCGCCGCTCATCTTTGGATAGATCGTCGAGCGTGACGGCGATGTTGTTGTCAGGGTTGATGATGCCTCCGTCCTTGGAGTCGGTATTCATCGTGCAATCGTTCCTTCCGTCCCCAGCGGAGTCGCCAATTGTGTTTGCACGAAATCCGGTTCGTGAAACACCTAGGTGATGTGGAGTCGTCAACCGTACTTTCGTGTACGATAAACGATTGCTTTCCAGGCAAAGCAACAAAGATCTTCTTACTTTCCTGAAGAAGAAACGACTGTTTTACAGCGCAAAACAGCAAAGGTTTACTGCTAAGAACAAAAGCTAAAAGTAAAGGTAATAGATTGATTTGTGTCGATTGTTTGATATCTCAATCGGCTGTCACCCTTCACATACTTATAGGGCGGCTGGTCTTTCTGTAGGAAACCGGAGCTCCTAACCCTAATCGAATACATGCATGCTATCTTTCCTTATCTAGGGGATTCTAACCCTTAACAGATATCTGACTTTCCTTTATCTCTGGCTAGCCCAACCATCGTGATCCGAACTCTGCCTTGCATCCAAATCATCCTTCCATATGAGCTGAGTACCTTTCTGAATCCGAGACTAACTTTCCTTTCAGGCTCACTCTTTCCATGCCTAAGTTTTCTAGTGTCGTCAAATCGAAGATCCTGTTGTCGGAAGGCGGTCAACTTAGTGCATCAACCCAACTCAGCAGCACCACGACTTGATCCCGCTAAAGAGGAACTTGGCTTGAACTACTCGGAAACCGGCTTGCACCTTCTCGGGGACTCGGGAACACCAGTACTTGAGGACGCGGTCACGAGTGCTTGGTACTTGGGCGCGTTGGTGCTCGGGGACGCTGGTGCTCGGGGATACCACCGACTGCTTGGGGATATTGGTGCTCGGGAGTACTCAGAAATACCGCGAGCACTTTGGGATACTCGGACGTGCTTCGAGCACTTGGTGTATTCAGAAATACTGCGAGTACCCAAACTACTCAGCTGTACCGCGATCATTAGTCCTGCGTTTAAGAGCAGAGGCTACATTCATAGCTCATTAGTTTATTACCTCAACTTTCAGCAAACCTAATTTGGCCGACTGAATAAATCTTAAAGCCAAATTGTGGTGTAAACAAGAGGCTCAGGGGCTAGTCCCCCGATGGGCACACCATCGGCGCAACCACAGGCAGAAAAGCAAAAACGCAAAACAAGAGGACCTAACCTGCACCAACGGATGGAGCCTGCCGTTCAGCAGGTTGGTGCTCTCCTTTGCCGTCTTCATCAAGGCCGGCACATCTCCCCGAGCTGGTCGGTGACCCCCCACGATGTCCTCCCACTCCTTCGCCTCCTGCACATCGTCGATCTCGCAGACGCAGATGGATGGCCGGCGGGGGTCCACCTGACGGACCCGGAGCGGCTGGATCGCCAGCTCGGTGCCCGAGAGAGGAGGCGGGACGCACCTGATCTCCTCCGTCGTCGATGGCAGCTTGAGGTTACCCCTGTGATCCGGCGCAGTGGCCTCCCCCGAGCCAGGGCCCGCTCCTCCGGATGCTCCTGAGCTCGATCCTACGCCTATGGGAACGGTCGGCTCAGCAGGGGGCACCCTCGGTGGAGAGGCAAGAGAAGACGTCGCGCCGCCCAGCTCGGGAGAAGGCCAGGCGGGGTGAAGCCGCGGTCGCCCTCGGCAGAGGCGAGGTCGTGGCCGCACCACCCCGTCCGGAAGAGGGCTCGAAGGCTGGGGCCGCAGCTGACCTCGAAGGAGACAAGGGTCGGGCCTCCGCCTCTGATTCACCTCTGCTCGGGCTGGGCGCCGGGGCACTCGACGGCGCTTTCGGAAAGACCCCCGTCTTCCGTGCCCTGAGAAAAGCACACACACGTCAAGTCGGGGAAAATTAAGGGACGAATAAAAACTACCCTCGCCAGAATGACTTATTTGGTGGATCGGGGGACGGGCATCCGTTTCCTGGGCCCCGGGGCCGGCGGCTTCCAAGTGCCCACCGCTGGGGCCGCTGACGCCGCGGGGGGCTTTGCCTCCCAAAGGCTGCATCGGCCGTCCGTTTCTCCCCTCGGCAGGAGGGAACCTCGCCTCCGGCTGCACAAGGAGCCCTCGTCGGGGAAGCAGTCGGTGCTGCCGGGTCCGGGTGGGCGGTGAAGTCACCACGTCCTCCCGGGGCCACACCGGAGGTCGGCCGCCGTACCCTGCGGAAGCGAAGGGGAATGTTTTCATCGTCGTCGTCCTCCTCTTCCGCAGCGAGTTCGCTCGGAGGAGGCACGCTCGGTGCCGCTCCGGCGGGCGCCTCCCCCTTCGTCGCCCTGGCGGACGCTTTTCCTTTCGGGGTCCCGGCGCCGGAGGAGGACGCGCCGGACTACCCCTGCGGCGGCGGCCCGCCGCTTGAGACGTCGGCATACCGCAGCTGGTTCCGTATCTCGTCCTCCGAGAGGGGAGCATTGGAACAAAAGCCGAACGGAACCTACAAAGACAAAAAGACAAAGCCCGAGTGAGACTCAGCAAAGAACTAAGTAAGAAAGGTTGGGGCATCGACTACCTACCTGACTCGGGTGGTTCACTCGGCTGAAGGGCGGCGGCCGCTTGGAGAAGTCCAGACCCGTCCCCTGAGCCAGGAGCTTCTCGAGTCGGCTCTGGACTTCCCCCTCCGTGAGCCCTTCGGCAGACTCCCGAGTCGCGTCGTCCTCTCCAGCGTACTCGAACATCAGGTGCGCCCGCAGCTTCACAGGCTGCACCCACCACCGGACAAAGGTCGCCATGACGACTGCTCTGGTAACTCCGGACTGGATCGCCTCGGCAAGCTGCGCCATCAGGACCGCAATGCTGTCCTGTTCCCTGTCCAGTGGTGGCTCGGACCAGCTCGGCTTGACCTCCGGAGGATGGCCCACAAATGCCAGGAGCGACGGCTCAGGATTGGCGCAGTAGAACTAGTTGGCGTGCCAACCCTTGTTCGAGGACTGCATCGGCGGGGCCGGGTAGCTCTTCGCCGCCCTAGACCTTAGCTGGAACCCGGCGCCCCCCACCATGGTCGGGTTGTCTCTGCTCGGCTGCAGTGCAGTCGGATACCGAGGTAGCACTCGCACAGCGTGATGAAGCACGAAACGTGGAGCATGCTGTTGGGGTTGAGGTTGTGGAGCTCCAGCCCGTAGAAGTAGAGCAGCCCCCGTAGAAAGGGGTGAACCGGCACCGAGAACCCCCGCTCGAAGAAGGAGCTGTGGATGACCAGCTCGCCGGTGTTCGGAGTGGGAATGGTCTCCCCCGCAGCGGCGTGCCATTTGACCAATTCCCTCAGCGGCAAACACCCCCAGCCGCACGAGAGCCTCCAGCCGTGCTTCCGTCGCCGTCGACTTCATCCACGGGGCCATCGGGTCAGCGGGGGAATCTTCTTCGCTCAATAGCTTCCACACCAAAGCGTCTTCCTCGGCTTCGGTCGGATCAGCTTCCCAATGCGGGGCTTGCATTCGAGGCGGTCGGAGCGGGAGTTAGGGTTTTGGGGTGGAGCGGCGCGCATGAATCGATTTGGGCGAAAGGGTGACGAAGGGTTCGGGTGCAAAGGGAGTGCGATTGCTTGGGAAGGCGTGAACCGATCCTGTGATCTCTTCAGAGTATAAAGGGGAACAGACTGAGCGGTTCAGCTTCTCCACTTCCGCACACGCGCGAACTTTCCGCGCCCACGATGCGCCCCTTTGGATTCCGTTACGCGTTATGGGCGGGCCACATCGCGACTCTTCCGCGCCCACGGCTTAACGGCGCCGCGATTCGTGCCGTTTAATTGAAAGGGGATCCGACGCTTGGCCTACCGGGGTTAATAGCCGTTCGGAATATACCCCTGCAAACAACAACTGCAACGTGTTTCCCGCAAACCACTAGCCGATTGCCGGCAGGTTCGGGACCGAGCGTTACAGTTTTGAAGGGTTTCAATGATTGGCCTCAAGCAGGAATGCAATCACTTGAATACACCTGAGTGAAGGACAGTAATGGTGTGCCTTCCGCAGGCCACAAATCGGATGCCGAGCAACTCAGAGCTACTGGATTCTCCACCTGGACCTTCGAGAACATCATTCCGAGGCTTCAGGATCCAGAATTTTTGGATTCAGTGGAATGACCCGGTGTAAGGCTTTGTCACTCGGGAACCTATGCGCCATGGCTTGTTTCTCTGGTTCTAACCCAAATTTCGGAGGCATTCCTTCAGGGGACACTAGCTGGTCTCGAGCCACTCGGGAAACCAGGTGCTACTCGGAAATTCAGTCGGGATTCATGGTATGTCCCCCGCCGGGCTATCAGCCAGTCTCTGTCCATCAGGATAGACTGGATGCCACCAGAGCTTACCCACTACTCACTCACCCGCCATGATATTCCTGCCTTACGGCTCTTTATTGTCTTTTCCACAGGAGTTCAATCAGTCCTTCGCAATCTCCCTGCAAGCAATCAGAGGGCATGCCCGAACGGAGGCCACTGGGAAGTTTGCCCAGAAGAGGAGGCCGACGACAGTTAGATCGTGAAGGACTCGGGGGCTACTGATGATGACATGGCATCCGGGTATCATCAAAGAGGACGAATCCGGCCCTCTGGCCATAGGGTGGGCCGAGCCGACTGCTTGGAGTCCGATTTCTATATGGGGGCGCCTCATCAACTTGGAGTACAAGACAGAGATAAGCACAAGTCTGGCAACCCCGGATTCTGTTGTAACTAATTAGGAAACCAATCTGTAAACCGATCCGAACTCCTGTAACCCTGCCCTGGTCGCCTATATAAGGCCTGGTAGGGACATTCCGATCGGCATGCTTTTTAGTATCTTCTCGTACACATAGCCCTAGCAACCTCGAGATCTCTTCTTGAGGGCTTGCCACAATCGGGATTCAAGCAATACCAGCCACCAAACACAGGACGTAGGGTATTACCTCTCCGCGAGGGCCTGAACCTGTCTAAATCTTGTCTCCCGTGTGCACCCATCTGGATTTGCTGTGCTCACGCCATCCCATATTCAGTATTGCTGGAATAACACTCCGACAACCTCCGGTGATGCACGAGGAATACGAGCAAGTATGACACTCCGGTTGTTCATCGAGGTTAGGTACGAGACACGTACGACGGGGTGAAATGTGAGGCGTATACGACAAGGTGGAACACAAGTCGTGTACAATGAGGTGAAAGTTGCCTTTCTATTGAAGTGAGGGATTAGGGTTACAAGAAAATCCTCTCCCTTTCTCTACCCCTATGAGGGTATTTATAGGGCTTGAGAAGAGAAAATGTGAGATTATAATTTTGCCCCCAGATTCGGGGGACTTTACAAGGGCATTAGGTTCATTTCCCCGCCACTTAGAGGATCTTTGCAGAATATTCCCGGCATCTTTAGGGGAATCTTCGGGTGCACCAAGGCCGCCCTGGATGGTGTCGACGTAGTCCTTCACAGTGACAGATGTTGAAGTTGCCCCTGATGATGTCGGTGTAGACCTTGACGGCGTCGGGCGTCGAGGTTGCTCTTGACGACGTTGGCGTAGACCTTGATGATGATAGGCGCTATGGCTGTCCTTGATGGCGTCAGCTTGGTCATTGATGGCGGATGCAGAAAACTTCAAAAATAGGCCAGCGTGGTGACCCCTTCCCCAACAGTCGGCCTAAAGGTCCACTGCATTGCCTTCTCCTTGTGCTTGAGGAAGATGGTTGGCCTGAAAGTCTGTTGGATTTTGTTGCCTATAACTTGACCATGCCTCCGACCATGAACAGCTAGCAATAGCACCAAACAAGAATAACCAGCGACTAATGCAAAAAACAGAGAACCAAATTTTTTGCTAGAGGCTCAACTAGGCTTCCTTTTCTTCCTTTCTTTATTGCTTTTCATTTTTCTTCGTTGTTACAATAGGTAGGTTACTTGTGCTTATAAAGAAGACTACGTCTCAGGCTTTGGTTCGGACTAGAACATCAAATCCGAGTAGAACTCCTAATCCTAAACCTACTCCGTTTTGGACGCTTGTCAGGGCAGCCGACTCCGACTAGAACTCCGACTAGCTTTCCTGGCCGCTCATATTCAATCTTCTCATGCATCTCCATGAACTTTGTCTTTGCTAGAGACTTGATGAGAATGTTTGCGAGCTGGTCTTCCATTCGTACATGTTGTACATCGATCATGCCCGCCTCCACACACTCTCTTATGTAATGGAAATGGGTATCAATGTGTTTGCTCCTCTCGTGGTAAACTGGATTCTTGCACAAGGATATTGCGGATTGATTGTCGATTTTTAGCATCACCTTCTCGATCTTCTTCTTCATTAAGTCAGCCAAAAACCTTCCTAGCCAAACTGCTTGGCATGCCGCAGTACTTGCTGCAATATATTCGGCTTCGCACGATGAGAGAGCCACAATTCTTTGCTTCTGTGAGCACCAACTCATCAAGTTGTTGCCGAGGTAGAACACCATGCCTGAAGTACTTTTCCTAGCATCCACATCACCTGCCATGTCGCTATCCGAGTAGCCATGCAACCCTTCGTTGGATCCCTTCTCGTAGATGCACCCAAAATCCAACATACCCAAGATTTAACATGTTCTATTTAATTCAATGTCCTTAACTTAAAATTTTAGTTAAGATTTCGAGAAGATTAACTTAGGTTTCACTCTCTTTTTAAAGAACAGAACATATTACTTAATTTAAAATGATTCATAGCTAAATTAGTCTTAAATTTTTCCTCTAAGAAAAACCCATTATAAAACTAAACAATTTATTCCCAATTTTTCATTCATTCCCTAATCCTCACATATATATCTACTATTTCTTTTTCAACTTCCTTTCATTTTTGTTTTAAAGAAATTAGAAACCTACATGTATATATATATTTTTTAATTTACTCCTTGTTTCAATCCTCATTCCATTTTCTTCATTTTCTTTTAAAACTCTTCCTGACCGGTTCTTCCGGCCTAAACCTAAAATCTAACCTAATCTAACTCGAGCCCCTACTTTCTTTCTCTCCCTCCTTTCCTCACCTCACGAGCACCGCCGGATGTGTCGCCGCCTCCCCCTTGCTCCACTACCTCCTGATGCACCCGTAGCCTTGGCTCCCTGCACCGCCGCCTCGTCCCCTTTGTCGCCGCCCCGGCAGCGTGTCCGGGCTCGGCCCAGCCCCGCTGCCCCCCTACTCGGTTTCTTCTGCTGCTCTACCTATGGCCACCGCCTGCCTGGTCGCCTCGCTCGGGTGCTCCACTCGGCCGCTCCACTCGGCGCTGCTCCACTCGAACGCTCCACTTGGCGCTGCTCCACCGGACGGTGGCGGAGTTGGCTGCTGCCACAACCACAGTGCCGCACCCAAGTAAGCCTCTTTTGCCCCAATTCCCTATCCTTCTAATTCCTCCCCAAATTCGCTCTAGGGTTCATACCAAAATTTCCCCAATTCTAGTGTTCTAGTCTAGGTGGTCCGGTTGATGATTGGTTTAGCCGGTTATGGTGCTAGCCCGATTACTATGCCTACACTGAAGATCCCCAAATTTTACTTGCTTTGGTTAAGACTCTACCAAATTTCCCCCCTAATTCTATGCACTTAAGTATCTTGGGTTAACAAGAACAAAGACTACATTTGATGTTTAACCGGTATTCAAAGATGTTAAATGCATACTATACTAGCTTTATCTACTGTTGCCGGATACTGCAATTTGTCTTGTGGTGATTGTTTGTTGGGGATGAGTTGAAAGAAAAAAATAGAATCTAGATAAGAGCAGATACTTTGTTTGCCTTAATTCATTTACTTTTGTGATGCCTTTATATAAATCTGTTGTGAACAGATGTTGTTCTTGGCTCTTAGTTTCTTTTTCTCTTATTCATGCTTATCCCCATATATGAGCATACTAGACCATTTAACTAAAGAAACAGGCACTATAGTTGGCCTTAATTGTTTTCTTATTTTCTCCTATATATGTGGATGCATACATTAGCTCATTTTCTGATAAGAACAGATGAACTACCTTGTTTTGGTCTGGATCAGGTAAGCTGCTAGTCTCCTCCTTCTCTCCTATACTCCTCCTCTTCAGGTCTTGGTGGCTTCTCCTCCTAACCGTGGTGACCTTCTCACCTTGATGCACTCTGTTGTCCTTGTTGTTCTTGAAACCTTCGTCTTTGAGAGCTTGCCTCCTAATTGCTTTGATGGCTAGGCTACTATTTGTGATTGATGGCAAGAGGTGGTACTACTACTATCGTGTGCTTGCTATTGCTCCTGGCAATGGAACTCCGATCAAGTTGCCTTATGCTGGCCCCTTTGCTGTGCCTTCTCTAAGGTTACTTGGTGGCATTCTCTTTGCCACCTCCTACTTGCTTGATACGTGGATGGTTTGCTTGAGTTCAACTTATAGGCTAAGTTATCTTGAGTGAATATCTTGGTTGCCTTATCTGAGCTGGGATATTTCCTTGATGAATAGTATTGGCTGCTGGATACTCTTGCTCGATGGCTTGGGTGATAGTCAACAATGTGGGCTGTTGGATAAGTATTTCGAGGGATGATGCCTTATCTCATTTTTCTAGCTTTAAAACAATTTCCTTTTTCATGAATTAAAACTCTTCAAAACAAAACATGGAGGCAATTTACTTTTAGGAAAATAAAATTATTTTGTATATTCTTCTCACCTCTTTTATCCCTAATACAAAATATTAGGTTTGTCTGATGAGGGTCTTAGCCATGTGACCCTCGGACATTTTTAGAAACAAAATGTTTTCAAAAACTATTTTTAAAACTTAAAAACTATTTAGGTTCTCGGTACTACTTTGCCCCCGCAACTAACCCTGCAGATGTCGGCAGAACTGTGCCGGTGACCACTTGTATTTCAAAAACCCTGTTTTCAAAAACTCTTGCCTCCTACAGCAACAGCGCGATTCCAACGGTCTCGAGTACCCATACTCGATGACCTCGGATGACCGCCAATATTTCTGAAGATCTCCCCCCTCCAACTCTCGAGGCTTCACCACAGCTCAAGACTTGAAGACTCAAAGATTCGGAGACTCAAGAAATAGGGTTTAGATAATGTATAGGTAGGATATTCCATTATGTAATTTTCATTTCTTTTTTCTTTATTCATTTGTAACAATGTTGTATCATTGACACTTGTGATATTCCTTTAATCAATAAAGTTTCAATTTCAATCATATTTAAATGCGTATGAATGAGCTTGATGTATGACATGAGCGATGTAATGCACAACAGCTTCCTCCCCCTCTCGACTTAGCTCACGATGTAGCTCGATAGGTTCAGGTCAACTCAGCAACGCGAGTTGACCTGACCCCACCTCACGTCTCTCACGACTAACCCTAAAAACTAGGGTTCTCACAATTGCCATATCCTTCATTTGTAGGAGTAGGAGTTGCATTGCTAGGACCTTCTATTGTAGGTGCTTCCCATGGTATTGTATTCTTGCTCCTACTTTTCCTGTTAAAGAAGCACAAATATTGGCATAGATCGAAAATGCATAGCTTCAGAATTCCTCAATTGAAGGAAGAGTGCTACCTACATCAAACTTTGGATTATCCCTATCAAAGGCACTGTGTTGCTCCTCTGGCATATAAACATCCACTGGAATAGCGGCATCTTGAAACTCTTCTTCATTATATGTAGTGTCAACATCAACTGTTTGGTTCAATGCTACGCTCTCTATGGCTCTCTCATCCTCCTCCCGCAAGCCAATAGGAACATCCCTATCATCCATGTCCATGTCTTGTTCAATAACAAGAATTGCCCCAATCTAATCTACCATTCGAGGCCCATACAATTGGCCCCGCAGTCATCGATGCTGCATCGTTGTTAGTCGCACACACCGTCAAGTCTAGGTTCGTCACACTTGACTGGCTAGATTCATTCATCGACATAGATTGCTTAATAGTAGTCAGTGTCTCCGCATCAACCCTACTGGACATGGGGAAAAATGCAAATCCCCTCTATGGATAAATTAACCGTGTACTAAATCTAGCGCAAATCGAGCCAACACAATAACGAAACAACAATAAAGAGGTTACCTAGTACAAATTGGATCCATGGTGTGCTCTCCTCCCTCCTCCCCTATCTCCAAGTTCAACCACACTCCATGTCAAAGCCTAGGGTTTCATGGATAGATTCAACAAGACAACCAATTAACACAAGATGAAGCAAATAAGAAGGAGATAGAAGGGAATGGAGACTACCTTGCTGCTGCTATGGTTCATCGCGGTAGTTGAAGGGGCGCAAAGGGGACGCCGTCGGGCCTTGCCTGGCTGCGGGTTGACGCAAGGGAGTGCATCACCGGGGCTAGCAGATGGCGGAGGAGGACAGCGGATTGCGGGGGAGGTCACCGGTGCTCGGGCCAGGGGACGCCGGGGGTGGTCAAGGCGATGCTCGGGGGTTGGGCGACAGATGGCAAAGGGCGGCGGCGCTTGGGGGTGGGGCGGCGGATGGCAGAGGGTGGCGGTGGTCAACGAACGGAGGACGTCGTAGGGGGCGGCAGAGGACGCCGGTGCTTAGGGTCTGGGGGGCCCGGTGGTGGCGGTCGACGCACGGGAGGGTCGCGGGGGGCGGCGGTCGACGCAGGGGAAGGGTCACGGTGTGGGGGCGGCAGATGGTGGCAGAGGGCGGCGGCGCTCGGGGAGGCCGGTGACTGGCAGCGGTGCTCGGGGATCAGCCAACTGGTGGCGGCGCTCGGTTCTCAGGGGCATCAAGGGCAGACAAACGGGAATAGGAGATGCAGGGATCCATAGAAGCAAGGGAAGGGTAGAATAGTCTTTTGACTTGGGGGGTCAAGGGTTAAGTGCTGTTATTTTGCAAAAAAAAACCTATTCTAGGGCAAATTATTAATTGGCATGTCAACTTTGGGGCATTTTAAAGGGAAGTATATCAACTAGGGCAAATGATCAAAGACTGTCCAACTTCAGGGTATATGATCAAAAATCCCTTTATTTTTCTATACATTTGATATATTATTTACATTTTTCTGATAAAAATTAGATTTATTATGAGCTTTCTAATATATCAATTACAGTGGGGCCCACTGTCATATATTTCCTTTTCCTTTTATCTACTTTTATTTAATCTGACATATGGGGCCTATGTGTCATAAATAGAGTATTAAATGAACTCTTTAATGCATAGACTAGCTACTAATTGTTGTCATTAAGCATTAATCATAGTGCATTAATTACTAATCATAAGCTTAGCATTGAATGTGTCGGAAATAATCAATGATTAGCAACAAATTGGTCTGACCGACTAAGATTCAGCCCTTAATGGTCGCCATTAGCATTGTCGGGCTGACCGGCCAAGTTAGACCGCATGCACGGCCAGTCTGACCGGCCACTGTGTTTCCAGCAGGGCGGCACGGCAAGCCAGGGAAGAGGAGCGATGGCGCGAGACCTTAGCTTGCTAGGGGGTAGTGGCAGTGGATGGAGAGCGAAGAAGGAGGCGAGCTCCGGCGAAGCGACGGTGGTGCTCGGGATAGATGAGCCAGACGGCAGTGGTGAGGCTCGGTGAAGCGCAGCATGGGGCTTCAGTGCACGACGCAACGAAGGGCTCTGGCGTGCACGGCGAAGGAGAAGGCAACAACAAGGCGAGCAGTAGCGGAGCTCAGCTCGGGTGGGGCCCGGTTCATAGGAGAGAGAGAGGAAGAGATGAGGGGGAAGCGGGGGCTTGACTGGGGAGAAGATAAGGGAGGAGGAGGCACCAGGAAAGCAAGTGGTGGTGGCCGTGTGTGTCGTGCTCACCACGGCAAGCAGGTGCGTGGCGGCGGTGGCGCTAGACGAGGGCGATGGCGTAGAGCAGGCCGGGAGGTGGGCCAGGAGCAGTGGTTGGGCTGGGTTGCGTTGGCCCAGCCGGGCGGAAGGGAGGTGGGGGGAAGTTGGGTTGGGGAGTCCCAATCGGGTGGGCGGGTTATTTCTTTTTCTTTTTTCTTTTTCTTATTTTTGATTTAATAAACTTTTTTAATTTATGAAATTTTTTCTATAAGTTTATAAAAATACATGGAATCATTAGGAATAATTGTAGGGCATTTTATTCAAATATCTTTAAAGAAAATTGAAACTCATAGTTTGGCCCTTAGTTTAAATTAGGGTTTTTCGGCAAGCTTTAAAAAATTTCAAATTATTCTCAATTTTGGGTTCTTATGCATATGCCATGACATGCTATGATGCACAAGTACAATTATACAAAAATAGGGATGTTACACAACACTCTTACAATAATTAATTCCTTTTTCCATATTAGTTGAATTATCTCTTACAAGTTTATTTGTATCGGACGTCAACGGTGCCTAGGCGGTCACTTGTTTTGAGAATTAGAGCTGTTCGCTGCTGACCATTGTGAAAAGTTACTCCCAACCTGTATCAAGCTTCTATTCGAACACAAAAAGATGGCAGGCCTGTATGTTTTCCATCTTTTCTATTTTTCACTTTTGTTTGAATCTTTGCTTGTTTCTGAAATTCGTGCCCCTTTCCTTTTAGGATTTTGGAGTAGTTTGATGCTTACTATGTTACTCGGTGAGGCATTTTTCTAAATAGTGTTACTTACATTCTTCATCTTTTTTATTGTACTTATTGAGTAATGTTGCATTTTGATTTTGCAGAAACCTCTAAGGGAGATGACTGATTTTGTGCAGATTGGAATGACGTTTATCAAGGTTTTTTGGTGAGGTTTGGACCTTAGTTTGGATCCAGAGTCCGTATTGCTAGTGTTACCTTGCGTAGGCTATTGGATGTAATGATTAAACCTCAAGTCTTTTTTTGGGAGGTCTGGACCTCAGTTGGGTGCACTTTTTTTGGGACATCTCTTAAAGTACCATTGACAGCCTATAGAGCATGTTCCTGACCACACTAAGGTGATCCTTGTTTTGTCTATAACTCTTTGTTGGGAATGGCTCGAGGTTACCCTTACTACCCACACTATAAGGACCTACACACCCGCTATACCAACTGGCCTTTAGTTGGTTAGCTTTTTCTTCTTACTACTTAGTACTCTATTTTCAGGTGACCAACTCGCTCACATGAAAGCACTGTGGTGATTTTGGATGAACTGCTCATGTCGAATCACAACTAATAAATACTAAGTATTATTAGTACGCAGCTTACTTGGGAGACCACACTTACATGAGACTGATACAACACTTCTTTTGTGGCTATCCTACCTCTATCTAAGATTCCATGCCACACACCCTAACATTTTTTCATACTGATGATGCCTCATGGTAGCTTCACTTAGTTGCAGATGGGGGAGGAGTTGGCACCCCCTATTTATACTTGTACAAGCCCATAGGATTGATGTCAAGTGCCAACCATACAAAACCTTTAACGACAAATATCTTTACTTTAGAAAACTCTAATGAAATATCTAAGTCTAGATTATTCCTATTTGGCATCTTCCATGGTAAATATCTAGGTCTAGATATTTCTTACATTTGCTATGAAACATGTATTGTGAAACATGGTAACTACTTTATTCTAGAATCTTCATGGCAATTATCTAGTGTCTTGCAAAATTTTCAATATCTCTAGAAGCTTCTTAATTTGTCATGAAAAATTATCTCTAATATATTCCATGAAAAATATCTTGTCTACCAAATCTTCTAGAGTACTCTCAACTATGAACTGTATAACAACCGTAAGATCGGCGGTTTACCAATCGTCGATTCTGTTCTATCCTATTCTCTCTTCTGTTCTTGAAATTTTTTTACAGCCGACTCTAATCTTTCTCGAGCAATATGATGTATAGATTTAAAGGAGCCATGATCTAGAATCATAATATTAATGATGTATAAATATGTGGATCTCTTTGTTGGATATACTTTTGCTTGATCAATGAGAAGATAACATGTCACTTACTTCATGGTTCGAGTTTTCTTTTACACCACAAGTCGCATCCATGTCCTTTGCTTAATAAAACACCAAGTATCTGGACATATGACCATTTTGCTGGAGCAAACATGGTCAATCTTTCTTATTTTCTATGAAACATCATTAATACACGTTGCTTCTTTTTTATACTTCTTTTCGCATGCATTGCTTGAAACTTGGAATTTGGAAGCATGGTGTGCTACAGGTATAACACAGATATCTGTAATTATGTGTGCTCAACGAAAGCATAAGTGGCCTATTTTAGAGATTAGATTGGATGCAATTGAGTGCTTCATTTTTTGTTACTTATTGAATTAAATGGTTGTCGTTTTACATGCTGGTGGTATCATTTGAACAGTAGTTCTAGTTTCACAATATATATTGACTACATAAATTTAATCATCTTTAATCCAAGTGATTCGGCAATCGCAGCTGATTTACGGGCATATTAGGCTTGAGGACACTTTTTTTGCCATATCCAAGTTGGATGTCCCGCAACTGGTTAGAAATTAGGATATCATTTTGTTTGATTTCAAAGCTGTCGTGTTCCTTGCTAACCTTTGGTAACTTTCTATTGACACACAGTGTGGCACAACTTTTACAAAAACTGCGATGATTATGTTGGTCACCTGGGTATTGTGCCTCAATTTTTACACCACAGTTTTCCTAGGGAGAATGCGTAGTCAAACACAACACATTGTTATTCTACCAATCACATTTCATGTCACTGGGAGACTTTTATGGTACCCTGTCTAATGGTCCATGTTGCATTTTGTAGTGCCTGGTTTAGTAAACATATTTTACCTCGATTCCTCTTTGTAAACATATTTTACCTCGATTCCTCTTTCCCTAATCCTGCATGTTGAAAGTACCAGTATATGATATTTTAGATAGATCCAACTGTTCTTTACTTCATTCGTGCGTAATGCCAAATTGCATTCGTAGGTCACTGGTTTCAACTTGATAATCTCTATTTACTGCAATTACTTTAGGGTGGATCACTTTTGAGTTGAAGAACAACGACGTCATCAACAACGTCAAGGCCAAGGTGAGATTTGCCACATCCTATAATTTGTTGTGCCTTCTCCTGTTATATCAGATAATTTCTTGTAATTTCTTATTTTATATTTTTAGTGCTAAAATAAATTTGCGAAGGATAAATCGAATTAGGAAGAGGAGGGAGGACGACGACGACGACATGATGCTCTTTCTCTTCCCAGCATTACATCTCTTGGGGACTAGAGGGCAAAGAGAAAAAAGGCCACATCATACATAGATGCTATCCAGCAAGGATCATATTAGGGAAATCCTTGAAGGGCAAGTTAAGGACTGCCGGGTAGCATTTAGGATGGAGTCTGAAATTTTTAAGTCTTTAGCAAATTATCTTAGACGGGAAAGGTTATTACGTGACACAAGAGTGAAGGTCGAGGGCTATCATTCTTCTTATTCATGCTATCACACAATGCATCCTTTGAGGACCTTCAATATGAGCTCAAGCATAGTGGAGAGATTTTCCATCGCCACTTCAAATCTGTCTTCAAAATAATCCCTACACTCTCTCATCGATTTCTGAAACAATCTTCAGCAACCACATTGGAAGGTCAAGTCAGACCCCGATTCTTCCCTTATTTCAAGGTGCTTACTTTGACACTTCCATCAAAATCAATATCAATTATTTTAAATTTCTGAACTTGTAGTTTCTTTCTTTGCAGAACTGCATAGGAGCCATCAATGGCACTCATGTCTTAGGAATAGAAAGGGCACACTTAGCTAAAATGTTGTAGTGGCTTGTGATTTCAACTTGAACTTCACTTTCATATCTTATGGCTGGGAGGGATCTGCTATATATGCTAGGGTTCTTAGATCTACTATGAACAACTGTTTTCAAGTACCTCAGGGCAAGTTTTATCTCGTTGGTGGTGGTTATGTCAACACTTCGTCTTTCCTTGCACCCTACTGTGGTATCCATTATCATTTGAAGGAGTTCAGGCATGGTCGCCATCGACCCTAAAACCACAAGGAGTTGTTTAATCAATGGCATGCAATATTACGGAATCACATTGAAAGGGCCCTAGGAGTTTTAAAGAAGTGTTTCCCCATTCTCAAAGTTGGCATGTTTCACCGAATAAGGAACCAAATGAAGATACCAGCAGCTGCTGTAGTCTTCCATAATATCATCAGATTGCACAATGGCGATGAACGCTGGCTAGATAATCAACCAAATAACAAACCTCCAGAAGTTTTTGTTGATCTTCCAAGTGGTGATGTTCAATACTGTGGGAACAACGAACATGGCAACAATGAGAGAGACATAATTGCAATGAAAATGTGGGAATATTTTTAACATGCATAGTAGATAGAGAAGTTATGTTCCATTTGACTTTTTATCATGTATTAACTAGTATATGTGAACTCTTTGTTGCTTTTGTATTAACTAGTATATGTAAACTTGATGATGCGTAGTACAGTATCCCGTGTATTTGGGGTACTGGTACGTAGTTCCCCGAGGCTTTAGGAAGGCAGCACGTACCTGATAAGGATCCTCGGACGATAAGGCAATCCTTCTAAGGAAGGAAGACTCCCCTTAAACTAGGAAAGTCCATCCCGACGTTTAAGGAAGCCAGAGTCCTACTCGGGCGTAAGTCCACGTCCAGTACGACCCTGGGTACCCCCTATATAAGGGTCAGCAATCCCATAGATCAAGACAGGTTGCAAGAAGTCAATCTAGGTCAAGTCAGATAGATTCAACTAGTCGCAGCTCAAGGTCCCAGGAGGCGAAGCTCTAGAAGACCCGCAGTCTCGAAGGAGTCGAGCCCGGAGGAGTAGCTAGGATTAGTCTACGATTAGGCCTAGGATAGCCACTAACATACACCCCCATTGTAAAGCGTATTCCCGATCAATATATCGCAACAGGACGTAGGGTTATTATCCTGAGGGAGGCCCGGACCTGTATAAAAAACGGCTGTCCCCTGCTGTCAGAGTCTCTGGGCGCTTGGGCCCTAGAGGTCCCTACCCCCCAGTAATCATCATCTCACAAGTACCGTAAGATCGTCGGTCTACCCGCGTTGGTCTACCCGTGAGAACGATCAAGATTTTACCCGCGTTGTTTCCGACGAGGACAACGCGATGGAGTACGAGTACACGTCATCCAGTCAAGGGCCTCGGATGGTACTCGCGATCAACGACGGTCGAGAAGACCCCATAGATCCAGATTTGCCTGGGGGCTCCCAGCCGCGTAATGCGTTGGCTGGCTCCCACGTGGGCGGGAGTTTGTCCGCTGATGGGGAGAGAACTCCTCATCGGGACGGAGACCTGCCTGCCCTAGGGGAAAGATCCCCTCCGGGAACGAGGGAGTACGTGTCCCGAACTGCTCGAAGACTTGCGGAAGTGCGCAATCTATTGTCCCAGCCTCCCGTAGCGGATCTATCTACACCCGCGGGCGTGCAATGGCTACGACGGCTGGGGGCTGACCTCCAGGAGGCTCAGAACCAGGCCGAGTCTTCTCGGGCCAGATCGGTGACCCACAGCTCTACTCGGGTGCATACCCCTCCTCCGTTGGAAGAACGAGATCAGGAGGGGCGACACCCCAGAAACCGGTCTCCTCAGGGGGAGCAGCCGGTGGACCTCCGGGAACAGCTTGAGCGGCGCCGCCGCCAAAGGTGCCAGCAGGAGCAGCAACCTTCTCGGAGAGACCACACACACAACACCCATGCTCGGGGCCGATCACCGACCCCGAATAGCGGCGAAGACGTGCCTTATCGGGGATCCTTCAGCGGATGCCAAGCGCTATCCCAGGAACTTCGGCAGGTACGATGGCCTTCTCGTTTCAAGCCAGGCTCGCTTGAATCGTACGACGGAACCACGAACCCCGTGGAGTTCCTCCAGATCTACACCACCGCGATCGAGGCGACCGGTGGTGACGAGAAGGTAATGGCCAACTACCTCCCTACCGCTCTCAGAGGAGCCGCTAGGACGTGGTTGACGAACCTACCCCCAGGAACGATCCGTTCCTGGGGACAGCTCTGCGACATGCTACTCGGGAACTTCCAGGGTACCTTCCCAAGGCCTGGTTGGGTCGACGATCTATTCCTCGTCGTCCAACGACCAGATGAGACATTCCGCGAGTTCACGAAGAGGTTTAGTGCTGTCCGCAACACTATACCCGAAATAACGGACTCGGATGTCATCCGCGCTTTCACTCGGGGCAGTCGAAACGAGATGTGCACGCACGATCTAATCATGCGGCCACCGAGAACAACCAGGCAGCTCATGGACCTGGCCGAGAAGGCCGCGTGCGCGGAGGAAACCCTGCGCTACATCAAACAACAACGGGGTGAGTCTACCAGTTCTCCCCTCCAGTCGAGAGGCGACTCGCGCAAAACCAAGCGCAAGAAGAAGCCCTCCGGAGGGAACAAGGAGAAAAGGACCAGAACCGACGAGGTGATGGCCGACGTCTCCGAGAAGCGTACCTGGAAGCCACTGTTGGGGAACGCGCTACGCAAAACAAAATTTTTCCCGCGCACGAACCAAACCAAGAAACACTATCGAGGTGTAGGTAATGATATCATACCTTCGACGATCACGTCAATGCAGCGGAGAAGTTGACCGATGTCGATGAAGTCCGCAGACTCCCGCAGCTAGGTTATACCTCCTAGCCGCGAGAGCGATCTCCTCGTGAATAGTTCGCCCGATCAAACGCCGAAGTATACGACGTCTCCGAGGTATCCACGCGTACCGGATCAGCGACACCGCGGTAATGTGTGGACTAGCACACAAGAACAGCGGGGATCTACGAGAAGGAGAAGCAGCAGCGCGCCGGCAGCTGTACTAGATCCAATCTAGAAGAGAGAGAAAAAGAAGGCTGTGGCCAATCTAGAGATGGCCGGCCTAGGGTTTAGTCCAAGGGACTAGGGCTGCCTCCGGGGCTGCTTGGGATGCCCTTTGAGGTGCCCTGCCCCTCTATTTATAGGGGTTGGGGCAGCTCTCCCTAGGCAGGTGGAGTCCTACTCCAGCAGGGGACACCCTGTTGGAGTTGGAGTCCAACTCCACTAGAACCTTCTAGAACCTTCTAGACTTTCTAGAACCTTCTAGAACTTTCTAGAATTTCTAGAACCTTCCAGAACCTTCTAGAACCTTCCAGAACCTTCTAGAACCTTCCAATACTTTCCGGAACACTTCCGGACATCACCGGAACCATTCGGGACCTCCCGAAACACTTTCGAGATCATCCGAAACACTTTCGGAACCCTTCTCTCTCGTTCTCCATAAATCGTAGCATTCCTAAATGTCGCTAAAACGTTAAGCGTGTGACCCTATAGGTTCAAGTATATGTGGACATGTCCGGAATACCTTCCGGTCAATAATCGTCAGCGGGATCTGGACACCCATAACGACTCCCACATATCATCGAAGATCTTTATCGAGCAAACCTTGTATTGTCGCATACAATTCCTTTTGCCTCACGATACATTACACAACCCGAGGCGAGACTTTGACGGTATCCCTATGATCAACTCCTTGATCACCATACCTAGTTATCCTCGTTACCGGTTTGTACTCTTTTCTCGTTTTCGTATTCCGGTATCCCCGTGACTAACCTTTTAGTCACAATACCTGGCCAGGCGATGCTGGACACCGTAATACCGAGTGGGCCCAGAGTGTATCTCTCCATCGCCGGATGGGCAAATCCCAGTCTTGACATATCTAGAACCACGATATACTTTCTGGTGTACCTGGAAGTCACCTTTATAATTACCCAGTTACGGAGTAACGTTTGATGACCCCAAAGCAACCATCCGGTATCCGGGTCTATGATATTCTCATGGTCTAAGGACGCAAGTAACGTTAACACATCATGAGAAGATACTGACAACATATTGACGAAGTGATCTCGCAGTATCTCATAAGGGGTCTATCCAACACCATTGTTACCCTAACAATGTGTTCCCATTATTGCCGGCATCCTTGTTACATTAACAATGCCCATGATCAGGAAAACAAGATCATCAACAATACATGAGCTAGTCCAGAGGCCTGACTAGGGATCTGAATGGTGTTTATTATTCCACACATGCAATTAGGTTTTCCTCTGAATCTCATATTCAAGAACCAATGCAATTTTAGCATAGAACATAAACTTAATCATGAACATGAAAATAGAATAATAACAACTTTATTATTGCCTCTAGGGCATATTTCCAATAGCCACGCCCCAAGGATAAGCCCGCAACATCCTCCGACAAGGCGTCCAAGCCCTGGTGCGACTTTCACCAGACGGACTCGCATGATCTGCGACAATGCCGCATCTTCAAGAAATACCTTCGGGAAGAGCGAGAGAGGTTCCGCGAGGAAAACCCTCAGGTCGCTAGCAACAGCCGGGAGACATCTTCCGAGGACAGTGATTCCACCCCTGAGCCTTTCCAGGGGCACGTCAGAGCAATAGAGCACATATTCGGGGGCTCAACCTCTTATGAGTCCAAGAGGCAGTATAAGGCGATTGCCCGGGAAGTCCTCGCGAGTGTACCGCGAGTCCCTCGAGCGATCAAGTGGTCTGAGGTAGCAATCTCGTTCGACCAGACCGATTGCCCCGAAAATTGTGCTCGACCGGGGCGGTACCCGATCGTGGTCGAGCCCACGATCAAACAATTGCCGAGTTGGCCGCGTGCTAATAGACGGAGGGAGCTCCCTCAATATCCTATTCGCCAACGCCCTTGACGCCATGCAAGTGCCACGATCATCCGTCCAGACAGTGACGCACGCTTTCCACGGCATCGTCCCAGGCTCATCGGCCACGCTGATTGGGCAAGTCACGCTCCCGGTTACCTTCGGTACACCGGAGAATTTCCGCACAGAGAAAATCCTGTTCGACGTAGTCGACTTCGAGACAGCCTACAATGCTATCTTAGGACGACCTATGCTGGCCAAGTTCATGGCAGCTACGCACTACGCATATCAGTGCATAAAGATGCCCGGCCCAAAGGGTGTCCTGACGATAAGGAGCTCCCCCAAAGAAGCACTCCTCTGCGACAAGCGCAGCCTCGACCTCGCAGAGCAGCATCCACCCTCTAACCAAGGCGCCGACGTGGAGGCCCCCGCCACCACATCGTCAAGACCACCTCCACGCCTACGAGCGACGTCTTCGGGAAATACCCCCTCCAAGCCGGAGAAAGAGCTCTACGACTAAGTCGGAGCTGGGGAAAAAATAGGACCTTCCCCGGGCAGGACAACGGTTCCCCGGGAGAAGCCGCCCGACTCTAGTCGCTCGTGTCAGTGGTAGAACAGTCGCATCCATTAGAGGGTCCAAGATTCAAACCGCCGTCGGTAAGATAGGTACAGTCGTCGCCCCCTCATCGGCGAACCCCGAAGTTGCACCAGCACCAGCCTCAAACGTCGCCAAGCTATGAACAAGTCGACGATAAGACGCTCCGGGCGCCGCCGCCCAGCACGCGCACTCAACAAAGTTCATTCAGCAGGTCACGACAAGAGGACAGGAGTCTCTGGCGCAACCGACGACAAGCTAGATAAGGAGGGGGCGGCTTAATTTTTAGTTCTCTCTTAGAGTTAGTTTTCTTATAGTAGCCTGTAAAAGACACAGTTTTCGTTAAATAATACAGAGTACTTAGTTCAATTTTTCTCATTTTTAATTCAGACTGCCTATCCGAGATATCCCTCGAACAGACAGTCGGGGGCTGGATAAGAATACGGTGAAGTCGAGATATGAGTACGAGTACCGACTTCTTCGACCTGCGCAAAGGAGAAAGGGTTCTGCGCTGCAACTGCCAGGGACGCGAGGAAAACCCCTTAACGCGTTTGCAGGTGACAGGGGAGCCACTGAGCCCCCCACCTGACCAAACCTAAGGCCTGGTTGACTAAGCTCCCCAGTTCCGTAGCAAAATCCCCCAATCCAGAGTAAGGAAGGGAGGGAAGTATGGCTACGACTAGATCGACGGAACCCACACGCTCATCCACACCTCCGACTACTCGGAGCGGAAGATATCTCGGGTAGAGTGGAACTTTGCTGATCAGGCAAGCATAGGATTTACTAGCCAAGCAGCCGGAGCCTTCTCTCAGCTAGGGATACGAAGATGTTGCCACGAACACGACAAGCTGTACGAAAGACCCCTTATCGCGTTTACTGATGACGAGGAGCCACGGAGCCCTCCATCCGACTAAATCTAAGGACTGGTCAATCGCAGCAAAGAGCGACCTACAGCCCTATTCGTACACCCGCACCAAAGGGAGACAAAGGACGATTGGTTCCGACTAAAACCTATGCTTGCATCCGACAAAGTTTCGTGCAAGCAGATTAGACAAGGTTTTTGAAAAAGACAAAAACACACCAGTTAAACGCACAGTTGCTAACCACTGTATTTGCATAAGTTTTTCCTGTTACAGACCTACTGCGAGCCAGGTGGCTGCACTCGATCGCCAAAGGCATCGGCTGCCGCCTGCACGGCGCCGACAAGGCTCTCCGCCTCCTCCTCTGGCAAGTCCGCTTCGAGTGCCTCCAGCGGCAAGTCCGGACGCTCGCGCTTCAGAAGAGCCAGGGCAAAGGCCAAGGCGTCGCGGACCCCTTGCTGAAGCTCGTCCTCGAGAAGCTTGTCAACGGTAGGCTTCAGCTTGGCGACGGACGCCATCAGCCCGGCCAGGCGGTCGGCCGAAGAAGAGCTCGGGGCGACAGCCACACCAACTTCACCCAGCGCCTTCTCGAGCGTGCCCAAGGCCCGCTCGAGATCTTCCTCCAGCTTCGTCACGTAGGACCGGCTCCGCTGCAAGGAAGGCACGACGTCGGAGAGGCGTGCATTCGCGGACGAAAGATCAGCCTCGACCACCGCGCGCCGCTTCTCAGAGTCATCAAGACTCTTCTGCAGCGCCTCCTTCTCCGACGCCCGCTTCTCGGAGTCCTCGAGCCGCTTCTCGGAGTCCTCAAGCCTCTTCCGCAGCGTCTCGATCTCCGCCCGTTGCCTCTCTGACTCGTCAAGGCGTTTCTTCAACTCGTCGCGCGTCGATTCCAGCTCCTCTTGTGCCTTCTCGAGCGGAACGATCTGGGAAAGCGCAAGCTGGAAAAAGAGCAGGTCAGTGTAAGCAAAATTAGATTACCTTATCGCTAACTTCCCTTATGTTACCTGCAGCAAGGAAGAAGCACGAAGATTCTCAGTCGCAGAAGGACCCGAAGGCGCGACATGCCCGACAAGGGACAACCCCGATTCCGGCGCCACGGGCTCCGATTCCTTGGTAGGGGCCGACGGCAGCTCCGGAGCAGAAGCCTGTGGCGACTCCGGCGCATCCAGTGCAGGAGCCTGCGGCAAGTCCGGCGCAGGGGCCTGTGGCAAGTCCGCCACAGGGGACGGTGCCGTTTTCGGCGAAGGGGGCTGCGGCTTGGTGGCCGCGGTAGTCGGAGCCTTGCCGGAACAGATCAACACCCAAGTTGCCAAAAAAACAACTAAGTCAAAACTTCAGCACAACGAAGTTGAAAGAAAAAAAAGGCGGCAAAAGGAAACTCACTTCTGACGCTTCCCCGCCGGAGGGGTTTTCAGTGCCAAGACACTTGAGTCTCGCTTGCCGGAAGGCAGCGGCGCCTTCCCCTTGTCCGCTGCGGACTCCTCCTCGAGAACGGCCGGGGGAGGGGGCGTTGGTTCCTTGGGGGGAGGGTCGCTCGCCTCCAACTATCCGACAAGACCACCTTTACGTTTGGTATTCGGGAAAGAATATGAAAGAAAAGGGTAGTCGAGCGAGAATTCGAACCTGCGGTTGAGGATCCCGGGTAGGAGAATTCGACGAGAAGTCCTCCGCCCCCTCAGCGGCAGAAGGGCCCTCCTCTCTGGTCTCAGGGAGTGGCGGGGCCGTGTCGTATATCTCGACGTCATCGTCCTCGATAGGAGCGCCAGCTCGTTCGGCCTCCGAGTCGGGACCCCCGCGGCCTACGCGCTGCAAAGAAAGAACCCGAGGGCCCTCAGTAAGGCCACTCGGACGAGACCAAGTCCGAAAAGGAGAAAAAATGGATGACTAACCGAGAACACTTCTTGCCGGCTCTCTGGACTCTGCCTCAGCAGGGGCAAGGGCACGTCTTTGCGCCCGCTTTGGGGGGAGTGCTCGAATAGGTTGTTTAACCTATTCCGAAATTCCCCTGAGGACAGCTCTGCATGGCACGACGAGGCGGAAGAACGTGAGGAATCTGAGTAATTGAATCGGTACGAAGTGAGTCACTATGCTTACCCGTGTCGAAGTCCCTTGTCGGGTCTTGGCCTTCCGGGATTGCCCAGGCCGCCGCAATTCGCGACCGAAGGGGGCTGATGCGGCGTCGAAGAAAGTCCTCCGCGACGTCCCACGCCGTCAATCCTTTGGCGGCGAGATTGGCGATGTCGCTGACGAGGGCCTTGAGATGCCTGGTCTCCTTCGGAACCTCTCCCCAGCATTTGATCGGGATAGGAGCGAGTCCGCGGTAGGAGATCTTGGAGTTCGCTGGGGGCTGGCAGTAGAGCCACCGAGCGTGCCAGCCCGACCACGAAGACTTCCAGGACGAGGTAATGTACTCGTCCTTTCTTCCTTCTCGGAGGCGGAATCCGGCGCCACCGACTACTCCTGCGCCGCTGCCCTTCTGCCGGCGTAGGTTGTAGAAGTACTTCCAGAGCTCTAGGCTCGGCCTGACGCCGAGGTAGGCCTCGCACAGGTGTGCGAAGACCGCCAGCATTAGAATCAAGTTCGGTTTGAGGTGAATCAACTCGATTCCGTAATGCTGGAGCGTCAGGAGGAAGAACGCCGATGGCGGAAACTGGAATCCGCATCTGAAGAAGTCAGCGAAGACGACGGTTCAGTCGGTGTCGGGGCATGGGACCGTCTCCTTCACGGCCCCCCGGTAGGGTATGAATACCTCTGGGAGGATCACCTCCTCCGCCGCGAGCTTCTCCAGGGCGGCGGCGTCCATTACCGAAGCCTCAAACTCCGGAATGGCGACTGCGACCTTTTTCTCCGGCTCGTCGGCGCGATCAGGAGAATTCTTCACAATCTTCTTCTTGCCCATCTTCGTCACTCGATCACGAGGGGACGCTGGCGAAAGTTTTTCGGGCAGGGGCGCGAGGAAGAAGATGAAGAAAGCAAGAATGCTAGGAGGCAGGAATGCAATGTGGGCGAAAACCCCAATTCTTGGACTCCTAAGGGATTTGAACGATCGCCGGGCGCGGTTCACGGCACGATCAGTCCCATCGCATTTAATGCGGACAGTTGCTTTTTTCGCGCACAGAGCGCGTCGCGGGGAAAAAGAGGGTCTGACAACCCACGACCCAAGAGATGGGCCAGAGAGAGAAAAGATTCTTCATCACCACGCGAATTTTCCGCCACGATGGTTTCGTTTCCTAAAAATATGCTAGGCGAACGCGTGTCCGTGATCGACGGATCAAATAAGATCAAAAAGGCATTCTGGAGGAGTCATCGACAAGGACTACTCGGGTCGCCTACTCGGGGTTGCCCCCGACAAGGGCAGATTTCCAACCACACCATCATGACCTCACTTCGCGTACTGATGGGGGGCTTGATGATGCGTAGTACAGTATCCCGTGTATTTGGGGTACTGGTACGTAGTTCCCCGAGGCTTTAGGAAGGCAGCATGTACCTGATAAGGATCCTCGGACGATAAGGCAATCCTTCTAAGGAAGGAAGACTCCCCTTAAACTAGGAAAGTCCATCCCGACGTTTAAGGAAGCCAGAGTCCTACTCGGGCGTAAGTCCACGTCCAGTACGACCCTGGGTACCCCCTATATAAGGGTCAGCAATCCCATAGATCAAGACAGGTCGCAAGAAGTCAATCTAGGTCAAGTCAGATAGATTCAACTAGTCGCAGCTCAAGGTCCCAGGAGGCGAAGCTCTAGAAGACCCGCAGTCTCGAAGGAGTCAAGCCCGGAGGAGTAGCTAGGATTAGTCTACGATTAGGCCTAGGATAGCCACTAACATACACCCCCATTGTAAAGCGCATTCCCGATCAATATATAGCAACAGGACGTAGGGTTATTATCCTGAGGGAGGCCCGGACCTGTATAAAAACAGCTGTCCCCTGCTGTCAGAGTCTCTGGGCGCTTGGGCCCTAGAGGTCCCTACCCCCTAGTAATCATCATCTCACAAGTACCGTAAGATCGCCGGTCTACCGATCATCGACAAAACTCCTTATTGCTTTTATATGATTAGTAGTTCCCTGTTGGATGTCTATGTTGTATATTTATGTATTAACATCAAGAAGAAATATTACTATGCTCAACAGTTCTGATGTTTGGAAGGGGTTCTCCAAAGTTCTTTGACGAGGGGAGCCCAACCGGGTAGGCCCAGCACCACGAGTCGACCCAACAAGCTTGGGTAGGCCCACTCGAATGAGGGCCCAAGAAAGGCCTGCACAGTGTAATGTCCGGGTGCCATCAAGACAGGTGTTACCGATTCATCAAGACAAGCGTTTCGTCCAACAATGAAGACTGGAGTTACTCGGACGGTTACTCTGTGTAAATGTCCTCATTAATCTACACTGTAACGGCAGCTCAGCCGACTGGCCGAGTCGGCTGGAGTACAGGCCTATATAAGGCCGAGCCCCCCCCATGCAGAGGGGGCTAATCTCTAGTTTTTCGAGCAAACTTCTTCTTCTACCTTCTGTAATCTCTCTCACACAAGATACTCAATACAAACAGCAGGAGTAGGGTTTTACCTCTGTCATTAGAGGGCCTGAACCTGGGTAAAATCTCTTGTGTGCACCCCCTGGATCTTCCTAACACGCTTCCCTAAAACCTACTACAAATGGATATTGCCGCGAATTCCCCGCGACAGTTGGCGCGCCAGGTAGGGGGTACGTGCATTGGAGCTATGATCCAGGCGGGATCTTCTCCAATCATCAACAGCAAGATGACCACCAGCGGCGTCCCGTTCGCCGCACACTCTGAAGGCGCGGAGTTCATCTTCGGCAGCCTACATTTCATGGCCGACGCCTTCGGCCAACTGCACCTTCAAGATTCGCGTCCCCGCCCCGCGGTGGAAGCGAGTCCCGAGCTCCGGCTCGGATCCTCTTCCGTTCCGAACAAAGATGTGAAGAACTCCCAGTTCGTCGCCATGGTGGGCGCCGAATCTCTCCTCTCCCTTCTGGATTCCGAATCCGATGGGGACGAGAGTTTGCACAGCCACACCGCCTCGGCTGAGGTGTACGTGGTTAGACCTGGCGGCACGGACGATGCTGGCACATGTGCCGCAGCGGCCAGGGCAACCCACGAGCATTTGCTGACGCCCATTGACGGACAGTCGGAGGCCGAGAGGGCCTTGGAGGCCTCTCGGCAAGCCCTCCTTGCTGAACGAGAGCACCTTGATCAAGAACGGGCGGCCCTCAAACAGCAAGAACGGCAACCAAATGACCCTCACGGTTCGCGCAGTCGCGCGAACCGGCGAACTTCTTCAGCCGCCCGGAGGAGCCGGGCTACTCGGGCCCCACTCTTCGGGCGAGAACAGGATGGTGTCCCTGTCTACCAGACACTGGCTCAGAATCTTTTTGCGGCTGCCGCGCTGGCCGACTCATTGCCGCCCCCGGCAGATGGCCCCGCTGTAGAAATCCACTGTCGAGTCGTTGCCCTGATGAAGACGGCGGTGGAACAGCAACATGAGGCCGGGTCGGTCAGCAACCGACTGGCCTCCCAAGCGACTCGGAGTCGGCCTTCGGCGGGTCCGAGTCACCCAATTACCATTGGCTCCTCGCAGCCGAGTCGGTCCACGAATCGGCCTGACGCTCGTCAGGAGATCAACAGGCTCCAGGCTGAGCGGCGACAAGCCGGCTCCCACCGAGCAAATGACGCCCGCGATGCTCGAGATGATATCGAGGGACGACGGGCAGCCAGGTTGCGGGCTGAGCGACGTGCCGGCGAAGTCAACCAGCCGGGTGGCTCTGCCTCCACCGGTCCGCTTTGCTTCAGCAGGCGGATTCGGTCCGAGCCATTTCCGGACCGGTTCTGGATCGCCAGTGGCGTTGACAAGTACGACGGTACAGCCAAGCCGGAAACTTGGCTTGCTGACTACTTGGTCGCTTGCAACATAGGAGGAGGCAACGAGCGCGTCGCCCTCCGAAGCCTACCCCTGATGCTGGAAGGGTCGGCTCGGGCATGGCTTAACAGCCTGCCCGAAGACAGCATCTACGACTGGAGGGACCTCCAAGAGGCCTTCGTCAAGAACTTTGAGGGCACATATAAGCGCCCTGGGAATGCTCAAGACCTGTGGCTCTGCGTCCAGGAGAAGGGCGAGTCGGTCCGCGATTATATCCAGCGCTGGACCCGGCTGCGCAATTCGATCGAGGACGTCACCGAGACGCAGGCCATCCAGGCCTTTTCCCAGGGAGTTAAATATGAGCTCCTCAAGCACAAGTTGGCCCGGTCTAACATCCAGACCATGGGCCGACTCATGGAAGTCGCTAGCAAGTACGCGATGGGTGAAGAGGCGATGCGGTATGAGGATAAAGGCAAAGCAAAAGCCGAGTCCTCAGGCCGGAAAGTCCCCACCGACTCGGGTCGAAAGCGGGTGGACAACCGCCCCCCGAAGCGGAAGGCTGGTGGCGGAGACGGAGTCAGCGGAGCCGACCTGGTCGCGGCCGCTGAGCGTGGCCCCCAGCGTGGCGACGCTGGCCAGAAGAAGGAGCGCCCTTGGCAACAGCGCAAGGCGCCGAAACTCACTTTCGAGGAAATCCTCGATAGGCCCTGTTCCTTCCACAGCACCGCCAATTATCAGGCGGGGCACTCGACCCGGGAGTGCAGCTTCTTGAAGCGGCTTCGGGAAGAGAAGCAGCCCGAGCCGGAAGACGGCGGAGAGGGAGGCTCTGCTACAAGCGGTGGCGCTGCGCAGTATCCCCCTCAAAGGGGGGTACTCATGATCTTTCAAGGGTCCGACTCCAAAAGGGGTCGGAAGCTGCGCTGTCGTGAAGTCAACGCGACGGCGCCGGCTGTCCCTCAATGGCTGGACTGGTCCGAGGTTCCAGTCGGGTTCAGCCGACTCGACCACCCAGACCGAGTCCCCCACCCGGGCAAGCATCCCCTGGTGGTGGATCCGCAGGTCGGCGAATTCAAACTCCGCAAGGTTCTGATGGATGGCGGCTCCAGCATCAATATACTCTGAAGAAGATGCAAGTCCCGGAGACCCAGCTTCACCCCAGTAACACTTCCTTTCACGAAATAGTGCCTGGAAAGTGCGCCAAGCCTCTGGGTCAGATCTCCTTGGAAGTTGTGTTCGGCGAACCGAACAACTTTCAGGTCGAGACATTGACCTTTGAGGTAGTCGGCTTCAAGAGTGCCTACCATGCGATCTTCGGCCGGCCGGCTTATGCCAAGTTCATGGCTAGGCCGTGTTACACGTACTTAAAGTTGAAGATGCCGGGTCCAAAAGGCGTCATCACCATCGCTGGCGACTTTGAGCGCTCCAACGAGTGCGATCTCGCCAGCGCGAACATTGTCGAGTCCCTGATCGCGGCTCAGGAGCTGGAGGACATCCAGGCGTCTGTCGACCCGGACCAACCTCCACCTTGCAAGAAGGCGGCAACCGAGTCCACCTTCCAGTTGGCCAAGGACACAAAGCATGTCCAGGTCCATCCTGAGGACCCGTCTAAGACGGTCCAAATCGGGACCGACCTTGAGGCCAAATAGGAAGGCGCGCTCATCGACTTCCTTCGTGAGAATTGGAACATTTTCACATGGAAGCCCTCTGACATGTCGGGTGTTCCAAGAAAGTTCGCCGAGCACTCCCTCAACGTCACCAAGGATGCGAAGCCAGTGAAGCAATCTCTCCGTCGCTTCGCTGAAGACCGGCGCCAAGCAATCGGAGAGGAAATTGCCCGACTCCTCGCAGCCGGGTTCATCAAGGAAGTTTTTCACCCGGACTGGTTGGCAAACCCAGTCCTGGTTCTTAAGAAGAACAAAACTTGGCGCATGTGTGTGGACTACACGTCCTTAAACAAAGCATGTCCCAAGGACCCGTTCGCTTTACCCCGAGTGGATCAAGTTGTCGACTCCACAGCCGGTTGCGAACGTTTGTGTTTTCTGGATGCCTATTCAGGCTACCACCAGATCAAAATGAAAGAATCAGATTAAATAAAAAACTTCTTTCATTACCCCGTTTGGGGCTTTTTGTTATATCACCATGCCTTTGGTTTGAAAAATGTTGGCGTGACATATCAACGCTGTATGCAAAAGTGTTTACATGACCAGATAGGCAGAAATGTCCAGGCTTATGTCGACGACATTGTGATAAAGACAAAGAAGACCGCGGACCTCTTGACCGACTTGGCTGAAACCTTCGCCAATCTCAGGAGGTACGACATGAGGCTTAACCCGGAGAAGTGCGTCTTCGGGGTTCCGGCTGGCAAGCTACTCGGCTTCATCGTTTTCGAGCGAGGAATCGAGGCGAACCCGGACGAGCTTGAGGCCATCATCAAGATGGACAAGCCGAAGGACCTGAAGGCCGTCCAGCGCCTAACCGGGTGCGTAGCCGCCCTAAGTCGGTTCATAGCCCGACTCGGTGAGAAGGCTTTGCCTTTCTACCGACTTCTCAAGAAGTCTGACTCCTTCGAGTGGACGAGTGAAGCTCAGAAAGCCTTCGAAGATCTCAAGCGTCTTCTGTCAACACCTCCAATTCTTGCTGCACCAATGGAGGGAGAACCCATGCTGCTTTACATTGCGGCCACGAATCAAGTGGTCAGTGTTGTTTTAGTGGTGGAGTGTACAGAAGAAGGCCGAGTCCAGAAGGTACAGCGACCCGTCTACTATATCAGCGAAGTCCTTTCCAAGTCAAAGCAGCGTTACCCGCATTACCAGAAACTCATCTATGGCGTGTTTCTGGCGACACGGAAGCTGGTGCACTACTTCCAAGCCCACTCGGTCACCGTGGTCAGCCACGCCCCTTTGTCTGATATCATCAACAATCGGGATGCCACGGGCCGAGTCGCTAAGTGGGCGATAGAACTCTTGCCGCATGACATCAGCTACGAGCCCCGCAAGGCCATCAAGTCGCAAGCCCTTGCGGACTTCATCGTTGAGTGGACTGAAAGCCAGTCCCTTCCGACTCAGGTGCACCTTGGGCACTAGGTCATGTACTTCGATGGTTCGAAGATGCTCGCAGGCACGGGGGCTGGGGTCGTGCTGATCTCTCCTAAAGGCGACAAGCTGAATTACGTGCTACAGATCCACTTCGCCGCCTCCAACAACGTGGCAGAATACGAGGCGTTACTGCATGGCTTACGCATTGCAGTCTCACCTAGTGGTTCAGCAGGTAATGAAGACTTGGGATGCCAAAGACCCCACTATGGCGGCATACTGTGCTGCCGTGCGTCGGCTGGAAGGACACTTCGACGGCCTGGAACTTCACCACGTTCGCCGAGCGGATAATGAAGCCGCCGACTCCCTTGCCAGGATCGGCTCTGCTTGTGAAAAAGTGCCGCCAGGAGTTTTCCTTCAGCAACTATTCCAGCCATCTGTCAAGCTGGAATCAGCGGCCGAGTCGTCTGAAGCCGGATCGTTACATCCAGAACCGCCTCAACCGACCCAAGAAGATGTCTTGGCGGTCATTCCTCTCTGGACTCAGCCATTCCTTGCGTATCTCCTGCGCAAAGAGCTACCTGAGGATCCAACTGAAGCACGCCGCATCGTGTGTCGTGCTCGAGCTTATACCATCATCAGTGGTGAGCTTTACAAGCACAGCACCACTGGAATCTTCCAGCGCTGTATTTCGCCGGAAGAAGGTCGAACATTGCTCGAGGAAATCCATTCGGGACTCTGCGGCCACCATGCTTCGTCAAGGGCCTTGGTCGCCAAAGCTTTTTGGCATGGTTTCTTTTGGCTCAGCGCACATGCTGATGCAGAGGAACTCGTCCGAACTTGCGAAGGGTGCCAGAGGTATGCTCGTCAAATACACATGCTGGCTACCGCGCTCAAGACCATTCCGATCACATGGCCTTTTGCTATGTGGGGACTCGACATGGTGGGTCCGCTTAAAACAGCCCGGGGAGGTTTCACTCATCTCCTCGTGGCCGTGGACAAGTTCACAAAGTGGATTGAAGCCAAGCCAATCATGAAGCTCTATGGTCCGACTGCTGTTAACTTCATGAAGGGAGTCATCTTCCGATTCGGAGTTCCTCACAACATCATCACTGACAATGGCAAGAACTTCACTGTTGAAGTCTTTCGCCACTTCTGCCGGGACCATGGGATCCGGATTGACTACGCCTCTGTGGCTCATCCTCAGTCCAACGGCCAAGTCGAGCGTTCCAACGCTCTGATTCTCCAAGGCATCAAGCCCCGGTTGTTAGTCCCATTGCAGAGGGCAGCCGGCTCCTGGATCGATGAGCTTCCGTCTGTCCTTTGGAGCTTAAGGACGACTCTAAATCGGTCGACTGGTTACACGCCATTTTTCATGGTGTATGGAGCCGAAGCCGTCCTGCCGAGTGACATCCTCCACGACTCCCCGCGAGTCACAGCATACGTTGAAAAGGATGCCGAGTCGGCACGACAAGATGACCTCGATCTCTTAGAAGAAGCGCGGGAACTCGCTCTCTCGCGCTCGGCCATTTACCAACAGAACTTGCGCCGCTACCACAGCCGGCAAGTTCGGGGCCGAGTCTTCAACAAAGGAGATCTGGTCCTCCGGCTGATCCAGGATAAGGCGGGTATGCACAAGTTATCTCCGCCTTGGGAAGGTCCTTTCATCGTCAGCCAAGTGCTGCACAACGGCGCGTACCGACTGGAGGACCCGGCAACCGGCGCAATCACTGAGCGGACTTGGAACATTGCACAGCTGCGTCCTTTTTACACTTAAACTTTGTACTTCAAATAGTTCATTGTTTCATTATGAATAAATATTTGTTTCCTTCGAGCGACACTCGGGAAGCATTTTTTGTTCATTTAATTTTTATTTTCTGGTTATGTTCCCTTTGGGCAATCCCCGGGGGCTACATTTAATATAACCGAGTGGCTTCACTTCGGGCAATGCTCGGAAGCCACTACAAACCCACTGGGTGATTTCTCACTCGGCGTAAGTTATTTCGAATCTCCTAACTTTGTTTCTACACGAGCGTCTAAATAAACGTGTACGGTACCTAAGGCCCACTCTTTGTCCCCAACTACAGTCGCAACCCGGCTGTCCGGTTGGCAAGAACAAAAGCTAAAGGTCGGCCTGCACGCGAAAGGATCCGACTCGGTGTAAAAAACAAATGTGGGCGAGTCAAGTAACTTGTGCAAAACATTAAAATGGATCAAAAGACATTTTTATTCAAAGCAAAAGTCTTTACAATTTTCTACTCGGCATACCGAGAGATATTACATGATATTTTTTATTCTTCCGGAGTTGTTTCTATGCGCTCCTCCAGGTCGGTGAAGTTGGCGATCCGGCTGGCGGCGGCGCGGACTCGGGGAAGGAGCTCCAGAGGGTCCACCGACTGGCCTTCCTCGTCGACGGGGGCACCAGCGGAAATGCTGTCAACATCCGCATCGGGGTGGTGCGCAAGCACCATTGCCAACGCCATGCCGGCTCCCGCGCCGCCGCCGACTCTTTCCACTTCTCCACCTCCGCCGGGCCAAGCGACAGCTTGTCGGCGAGGGTGAAGATGCTGGAACCCGGATCTTCTTCGGGCCAGAGCTTGACGGAGAGGCCTTGGGCAGCCGACTTAAAATTCTGCACCAAACTCTTGACTTGGAGGAGTCGGTCCTCCATAGTCACGACGCAGTCGGACATCAGCTCGGGTGTCCAAAGTGCGTCGAGAGCCGACCTCACCGGGTCGGATAGTGCGCGAAGCCGGAGCACCGCCTGCGGGTTCGCTCCTCCAGCTCTGGGCAAGCATCTGGGTACAAATTATTGCTAAGGAAATGGACAAGGAAGCGTGCAAAAAGAAAGAAGCAAAGGAATCGGGGGCTTACCGAGTAGAGTCTCGTTAGCCTTCTTAAGTTGGCCTAGGAGTTCTCCCTCGCGCTTCTCCCAGTCGGTGATGACCGCGGCATGTCGCTCCTGCGACTCGGTCATCTTTCTGGAGAAGTCGTCGATGGAAGCCTGCAGTTTTTTGTTCACCGACTGCGACTGCTCATACTGCTTCACCAGCTTGTCGTAGTCCGACTTAAGCTTGGTGGCGGCTTTCAGCTGATCGCGAACTTCACGCATCTTGCCTTCATATTCGGCCGCTTTGTCGTCGAGCAGTTTAGAGACAGTTGCCGTCGGGATCCTCGCATTCACCTCTTTCTTGAGTTGGGCGTTCTCAGCTTCGAGGTCTGCCGACTCAACAAAGTCAGTATCACAGAAAATTTCAAGGGCAAAGAGGTTGAAGACTCGGACACTTACTCTTGAGGGCGGCGAGCTTCTCTTCGATCTGCCGACTCTTGGCCTTCTCCTCCTCCAATGCCTTCTCCAAGGAGGCATTCCTTTCCATAAGGACTAGGCCGTTTCCGCCCAGTCGGATTGCAGCCTGGTGAAGAAAAAGATTTGTCAGTACCCGAATTCATAAGTCTCCCACCGACTCAGTCAGTCGGTCGGAGACTCGGGGGCTACACCCACTGGGTGCACTGAACGTGCTCCCAGTGTTACAAAATAATCAAAGTTCGAAGATAACTTACCCCGACGGAGGTCTCGAGAACCTCTGCCGAGTCCGCCAAGGACTTGGCCGCGTCGGCGAAATCCCTGAGCTTGGAGCTGAGGGCGGCGACGCGGTCCGTGGCTTCTTCCGCAGCTGCCAAGTCCCCCGTGCTGCAACTCGGCAGCAGCAGCGCCGGGACGAGGCCTCTTGACGAAGCCGGCGCCGGCCCTTGAGTCGAGGGAGTCGGAGCCGGGGGCTGGCTTGGCTCGGCCACTGGAGGCAACTCGGTGATGAGTTGACCTCCGGCTTCACTCGCCGGCTCGGAGGAGTCGGCACCGGCTGCAGCTGCCGGCTCTGTCGTCTCCTCGCTGGCAGGAGTTGGCTGGCGCTGAGGGTCCTCAGCCGGAGCTTCGGCGGACCCTGCGCACACGTCCGGCTCCGGGACCTCCTCCCCAGCTGCGGCAGGCTGGGGCATGGGGGAACTTGGTTGTAGCACGCTTGGTGAAGCTGCAGCCGGAGGCGTGGCTACGGGCCGAAGGCATGGTGGACCCGGCAACCGTGGCCGACTCCGTTTCCATGGCGGAAACGGTTGGTGCCGGTGCGCTGGGCTCGGTCGCAGTTGGAGGCACGAATGGCTCAGCGCCCGTAGTCGACTTCGTAGCTGTAGTCGGAGTCGGTGGATCCGACTCTGGCGGCGGGATTGGAGTCGGGACCACCGGAGCGCCGGCTGAAGAGCCTCCTTTGTCGGAGAGCTTTTTCTGCACTCTGCAATACAAAAAGCAAAACTGACTTCAGTGCCTTCTAACCTACTTCGACTGGGGCATGAGGCAAAAGGACTCGTACCTAGTGGTGGTGGGAATCATCTTTTTCTTAGGCTTCCCCGGGGCGGGTGGACCCCCGGGGGAGCCGGCGAGTGCCGGCTGAGGTGCACTCGGCTTAGCGGCAGGAGCCGGAGCCAGTGCCACGCGGCTGGCAGATGTGGCTCGCGCAGGAGCCGGTGCTTGTGCAGCGGAGCCTGCAGGAGCTACTCGGGCCCGCTTGGCAGCCAGCTCCGCTGGAGCCAGCTCCGTCCCTGCTTGTGGGGCCTGAGATCCGGATGCGTCATCGTCGCGGCCCCCGCTTGATGACTTCGTAAGACCCTCCCGACTCGGAATCCGAGTCGATTTGGATGCCACTCTCGGGGGCTTCCTCGTCGACTTCGGCGTCATCCAGCGCTGCCGGGGCCGAGTCTTGCTCGGGGAGAGGCGGCATGGAGTTGAAGTTGAGGTAGTTCTGCAGCATCAAAAGACTTGGTGTTAGCGGAAGCAAGCAAACAATAAATTTCAAGAGCCCGACTCGGAATACAAGTCACTTACAGGCGGTGGAGGGTAGGCAGCCGAGTATGGAAACACTTTGGGCGCCCGGGTGAGCCCGGTTCGTTCTTTGGTCAAGCTCTTGAAGACCTCCAAGAAGTTCTCGTCCGAAAGATCCTCGGATGACACCCTCGTTGAGTCGTGGTTGCCCGAGTACTCCCACATCGGGTGCGCCCGGGCTTGAAGAGGCTGGATGCGCCGAGTCAGCCAAGTGCCAATGAGGTCGGTGCCCGTGAGCCCTTTCTCTTGGAGTTTCGCGATCCTCTTCAGGAGTCGGTCGACTTCGGGCATCTCTTCGCTGGAAGGCTTGGCGCTCCAACGCTTCAGCCATGCAGGCGGACCTTCAACGTACGGGGGCAGACCTTCGTGGCCAGTCGGCGTGCGTTCATCCGGGCAGTAGAACCACCCGTCCTGCCACCTCCGAACGGTATCCGGAAACTGCATCTTGAAGTACTTGGCGCCGGCTTTGACCTGGATGCCGGCTCCCCCACAAACGGACAGTCGGTCGCCGGTCTTGATGGGTTGAGCCTTCACGGTGAAGATCTTCTTCCACAACCCCCAATGAGGCCGAGTCCCCAAGTAGCATTCGCACAGCGTGATAAAACACGCAATGTGCAGAACGCCGTTGGGGCTCAGATGGTGGAGTTGGAGGCCGTAGAAGAAGAGGAGGCCGCGCAAGAAGTCGTGCGGTGGCAGCTTGATTCCCCGCTCCATGAATAGGGCGAGCATCACGTGCTCGTGCTCGTGCGGAGCGGGCTTCGCCTCCTGGAACGGTGCCCGCCAGTTGCTGATGGTGCGAGGCGGCAGCAGGCCGGCGCTGGCGAAGCCGATGAGTAATTCGTCGGTGATGACCGAGGGGACCCAATCCCCTTTCTTCCACCCGTCAGCGGCGGTGGCGGAGGAGGAAGCAGCGGACTTCTTTCCCTTGCTGGCGCGAGACATGTTCGCCGGCTGATGAGTGACGGCGGCGAGCAGTTTTTTTTCTCTCGGGAACGAGTGCGCGGTGGCGGAGCTCTGGAGGCTAAGAGTTCGAGCGCGAGGAAGACGAAGGCAAAGAACAGGATGGGAAGTGCGGTAGCCCTAAAATCCCCTTTTATAGCCAAGGGAGTCTAACCGCCAGCAGTCGTGCGTCCGACGTGGCGGGAAACCGCTGCGGCAACTGCCATCCCGCGCGCGCGCAAACCCGCGGGATTCGGGCGCCTTTTTCGCCACAACGCGGCATCCCAGGCGACATGACTGGCTGACATTACGTCAGCCTCCGTCCCGCGCACGCTGCCCGCGTGATTCGGGTGCAGTCATGACGAGCCGTCGCCTCGGATGTCGCGCGAAATCAGAGCAGCAGCGGATGTCTCGGGCACGCTTTGTGCGTGACTCGAGGCGAAATCATTGCACTGCGGGCACTCTGCCCAACCAGCTGCACGCATTGAATGCTGATGCGACATCTCAGTCAAGACGAAATCGTGACTCCAGTCGGCGCCGACCGGGTCCGACTCAGTTCGGGGCGAATCGCATTCGGGCGTCGAACCAACAGTCGGTTTGGCCCATTGGAACACGTCACCCGTTATACCGACTCCACCAAACAATTCTGAGGCGCACAAGCTGCCAAACTCGAAAGCAGGCTGGCTCTGTGAAAGGGTGCTGATGACCAACCCGACAGGGTTTGCAGGTCACTCGGCAACACCCAAGCTAAGGACGAACCCGGCATCCACAACGGGGCAACATGATCCATGAATCGGAGCCGGATGCCACAGCGGCGCAAAATGACTCATTGATTCAGGATTCAATGCCGGAGTTCGAGGACTCGGTTTCGAAGTTGAAGAATGAATGTGTTTCCCCCTGCGGGCACAAGATGGCAATAGTCCACTCGGATGCGCCAGACGCAATTCCGGATTCACTTGAAATTCATGATACGCCTCCCGGAAGGCCGCAAGCCGACTTCCCCAGCCGGAAAATACGGGTATCACCGAGTTCCTAATACTTAGCACAAATCTAACCTTTTTTCAGGTATCAGGGGAGTCCATCAAGGTCTCTTCACCAGCGACTCGGGCATGCACAACCTACTCATCAGTCGGCATCCGTGTCGAGACCTCGAAGCACTCGGGGGCTACTGACGAGGGGAGCCCAACTGGGTAGGCCCAGCACCATGAGTCGGCCCAACAAGCTTGGGTAGGCCCACTCGGATGAGGGGCCTAAGAAAGGCCTGCACAGTGTAACGTCCGGGTGCCATCAAGACAGGCGTTACCGATTCATCAAGACAAGCGTTTCGTCCAACAATGAAGACTGGAGTTACTCGGACGGTTACTCTGTGTAAATGTCCTCATTAATCTACACTGTAACGGCAGCTCAGCCGACTGGCCGAGTCGGCTGGAGTACAGGCCTATATAAGGCTGAGCCCCCCATGCAGAGGGGGCTAATCTCTAGTTTTTCGAGCAAACTTCTTCTTCTACCTTCTGTAATCTCTCTCACACAAGATACTCAATACAAACAGCAGGAGTAGGGTATTACCTCTGTCATTAGAGGGCCTGAACCTGGGTAAAATCTCTTGTGTGCACCCCCTGGATCTTCCTAACACGCTTCCCTAAAACCTACTACAAATGGATATTGCCGCGAATTCCCCGCGACATTCTTCAACCAAGCCAAAGATGCACAAAATAAAGTATCACCAAAAGGTTGTAGCACAAAAAGAAAAGGGCCATCTCCAAAAGGTATTATGATATGCTTTTTCTAACTTGCATGAATTATTTTTGTTTTGAGCAACTCGCCTTGTATTTGACTTTGATTATCTTTACCTTTTTTCTTCTAATAGTGGATAAATCTAGAGCCACATGGGATCCAGGATTAGAAAAATCTCTAGTTGACTTGCTCCATGAGCATAACAATCCTTCATTCAGGGGACAGAATGGGTGGTCAAGTGAAACATGGAATAAGATTATGAAAGAATTCCATGAGAAGTATTTGTATGTGACTCTCACAAAGGTTCAAATACAAGAAAAAGAAAAGGAGCTTCATGGAATGAACAAAGATGTATAATAGAAGCTGAACCAGCTCTTTGGAATAACATCATCATTGTAAGATATTCTTTCATATATTATCTGGTTCATCTATGAGTTAAACTCTGTAGCCATTCATTTTTTTCATTCCTACACTTTGTAGTCCTTCCCTAGAGCCAAGAAGTTTCATAGTAAATCTTTTCCACTCTTTGATACTTTTGGTGAACTTTATGATGGTAAGATAAACTAATGGCAGCTTGTACTTTTACTGCTTGTTTGTATTTTATGCTTATCTCTATTTTGTCAATTGTTTCTTCTATATAGGACAAACTGCTGAAGGTAGTTATAACTTCACATCATCTGTTGAGCCATCACAACATCCTGTTTTTACACAAGTGGACCTTGTTGTTGACTCTACTGACACAGAGGTGCATTTTTCTGATATTCAAGAAACAATAGATCATGATGATGAGGACCTAGGCTTCTCAAGTAAGCAACCAGAGGCTAGAGTATAGCATGAGTAAAATCAGCAAAGGAAGAATCACGCTATCACAAGAAAGACAGTAGAAACAAAAAACAAAACAGTGGTGAACACAATGGGAGAGTTATCAATTGATGAGAAAGCTGATGCCTTTGAGTTGTTCAAGAGTGAGCAGAATAGGAAAAAATTTCTTAGTGCAGATGAAGCTAGTCGTCTTGTGTGGTTAAGAAAGCGGATGGGTCATTGCATATCAATGTAGTAGAAAACGTATGAGAGCCAGGTAGGTGCCTGTTCTTAAGAATGAGCTTGTAAAGGCATCTAGATTCATTTAACCTATTTCTAAATTATGCTAACCATAGCTCTACAAGCACAGATGATTATTTAGCAACTATTCCATTGTTCGTTTAGTTGCGTAGAAGTATAGGGCCTATTTTGGTTCCTTTGCTTTAAGATTCATCACCCTGATGTCTTTGTTGTTCAGGTCAGTGGAAAGAAAATTACATTTAGCTGCCTTATCCATATATTTGTTTTAGAACTACACAAATATATGTCCAATCACTACCACTGTCAGCATATAATTCCATTATATAATTCTTTTTAATTGGATTCGGCAATTTAGAATTCATAATCCACCATGCTAAGTAAACTGATATCTTCTTGCGCAGTTTCAGTAGTAAATCATGCTATGCAATGTATACGGTGATCCATTGCTGACACTATTTCATTTTGCCAATGCAGAATAGTGTGTGATGGAGGAATGCACTTCTCTCTAGTATGTCCTGGATGCAGAGGCCAAATGGCGAACCGAATGATTTGTTCTATTCGTGTACCTCACCATTGATTCCTGACCAAAAGAACCAAACTAGAGGGCATTTGATGGAGCAAAACCTAAAGTTTTGGTCTTTCTCATTGTAGAAGGCTAGAAGCTATATTGCTTGGCTATTATTTTTGTGAAATGTCACCAGAGTGGACATAGATGCTCTATTGTGAACTTATCTTTTGCATAGTCTAGGCTGTCACAACATAGCAGCACTCATTCTTGATATTTCAATTATGTTGTTATCCATTATCTAGGCTTATCTTTGAAACATTGTCCCTCACTTCATTCCTGATACAACTGAGACTGAAGCTATTATCATTCTAAGCTGTTTATTATGTGCAGCAGTGTTCCTTGAAAAATATATTTGTGCAGCACAGCAGTGCACCAGTACTAAACTAGATGTGCAGCTAAAGTAGCTCCCCTCTCTTCATGCTTACCCGTGAACAAATTTATGCCCACTCATGTGAAGTAGCTTGGCTGGGCTTTAATGTAAGTTAGAAATTATAGCTGTGATGTCTTTATTTGAACTAACGTCTTTCTTCTGAACTGGAAGGGAAGGGAAGATTAGTTGGCCTAGTGGATTATTTCCCCAACTCCCAAACAAAGCCTAAATGGGACACCCCCTGACCCCCCAACTCAAAACCCTGGCCGGCTACAATCGTGCCCATCTCGATCTCAACTCTGATTCGTTGATTCCTCTCATCTACTTAGATCGATCGACACAGAGAAGTGCTCAAGGCGAAGAGCATGGAAGCATCCATCTCAAGTCAAGGAGGGATGGATCACAAGAGCGACCACCTGCCCCGCCGTTCGCCTGCTTACGGCTACCCCGACGATGACGATGCCGTCCCACGGCGACGGCCGGATTTCATCTTCCTCGAGAAATACGCCTACTTCGTTGACCGTGACAATGCCACCACCGCCAGCTGCGACATGAGGGGCCTCGGGGGGAGCATCAAGGTCACCTTCTGCACTGCCCATCCGCCGCGTGTCTCCTACTTGTGCGTCCACACCACCGCCTTCGACCCCACGTCCTCGCCACGGAGGGCGGTCTCGTCCTCCTCCGCGTCATCCTTGGTGGTCCATCCGACATCTTCGAACCCCGCATGTTCGAATACTTCGTCTACGACGCCGGCACCAAGGGAAAGGAGGGACGCCACCCGTCGCTCAAGCACCTTCCACACCCCAGCCACTACGAATTTGATGAATTCACGGTTGCCCTCGTGCGCCACTGCAACAACCACCGCCACGACGCCAGCAACCACGACCGTAGCAACCGCTGCCCACGGTGCCAGTGGCTTCACACTGCGCCCCCATGGAGCCAGCTAGGACGACCACGACTGTGGTGACTATAACTACGTCATCGTCAAAAACGCTTTGGGATCGACAAAAGAATACCTCATGAACGGAGAGAGGATTTTTTACCGTGCACGCCATGTGTAGTAGTGGAATCCACCGTTCATTGCATCTTCGGGATGTGTGCTTCAATTGAGGAGAAAACCAGTATTTCTTAGCTTTGTAGTATACAAAGTATCTATACAGCTCATCTGAGTGCACGGTTTGTAAAGTATAGATGTGGTCCCCACGCATGTCACCTCATTTTTATTCCCCAGCGTTTTCTCTCCCATCCGCTTCGTCTTCGTCCTTCCTCCTCCTCCGCAATATCGCCATGGATTGTATTCTGAGATCTCGATGCTAGCGCACAGATCGACTTCTGTTCCGACCACAGAAATACACATAAGTGACTTCTATGCCAAATTAAAGCTACGATCTCTGTTGTTTTCATTTCGTTTGTCTGCACTGACAGGAAATCTTGGATTAATGCCGATGGATTCTAACCATACGTCTGCATCTTTCATGGATTTATTGTCAAGTGTTGCGGATCCAGCAACCAGCAGAGCAGCCGGGTATGTTTAATGTTATTGTTATAACTTTTCTCTTTCATTGATTTATTGTCAAGAATTTGCGTAGTTTAGATTTGAGACTTTGATTTGTCTATTTGCAATGTCCCAGAGCTTTCTGGCAGAGTTTCTCTTCTGAAGGATACGTGAGATGTGAAACAGATCTTCAATTTCAGCATGATGATTCTCAAAATGCTTGTCATATGACGTAAGTAATATTCAACTGATTATATTTGTTGTAACCCTTAAAATATGCAGTAATGTTGTTGTTGTCATCTTAAATTTATAATCATATAGATGTGGATCCAGAAAAAAACATATTTCACCACATTATGAAGTTACAAAAGATTCAGAGGACATTTTTGAAAGGCACGATAAAGGTTTAGAAGACAGTGAATCTATATTTACAAATTCTAGTTAAGATATGGGTCTGTCATCATCAAAAGAATTGATGATGAATAGTACGGTTTCCCGCATATTAGGAGTATCCGTATACAGAATCCTGGGACTTTAGGAAGGTACAGCGTATCCGGTAAGGATCCCTGGACGATAAGGTAACCCTCTAAGGAAGGGAAGATTCCCCTTAAACTAGGAAGTCAATCCCTACGTTTAAGGAAGCCAGAGTCCTACTCGGGCATAAGTCCACGTCCAGTACGACCCTGAGAACCCCCTATATAAGGATCAGCAATCCCATAGGGGAGGACAGGTTCAACTAGTCGCAGCACAAGCAGCGTAGGATCTCAGGAGGCGAAGCCCTAGAAGACCCGCAGTCTCGAAGGAGTCGAGCTGTAACACCTCAATTTTCCGAGACCTGAATATTAGGGCCAACAAAAACTTTTTCTTAATAATGCTAGTTAGGATGCATCATATTAAAACTTTTATCCAAATCCTGTTTCTGTTGAAACCCTGAAGTGTGTCAACCCAAACCTTTCCCCTCTGTTTCTGTACCTTTGATCTCTGCTTTGTCGGGACTCTGTTCGGCAAATGCTCTCAAACCCTAATCCATTCCTCCCGAGCAACGGGGCAAAACCCTAACTCAACATTCGGCTCTGCCACCACCCCATGCATGTATACACCTGACCAGTGGCAACATTCAACACCCCAGCTCTCCAGAACATCGCATGTCCCTTCCATCCGCATACAAATCCCATATATGCAAAAATATCCAAGTGTATGTGGGCACATACACACCAAACCCTGAACTACTTTCCTCGGTAAAAATCCTTTGACCACAGAACCAAGAAAAATATCTTCGGGCACCTTACCATTTTCCATTGCCAGGATATACGTATATCCATGTAAATATATATATACGTATATACACTTTCTTTTCGGCATCCATATCTCTTATTCTTACCCTGTCACCTTTTTATCTCTCTGCACGGTAAAAGCTCAAATATTACTTCACCGTGGTAATCCTTCCCTCTTTACCATGCAACACAAAAATATCTTTTTCACCGTTACCAGATTACCGTACCGGGAGAAAAATATCTGTCCCAGTAGCTTTCCACCAAATAACCATTTACCATTTCGCCGTTCATCCATTTATCTCTTACTACAGTCAAAACCCTATTTCTTTAATGCCCTAGACAATTCTTCACCTCGTGTGCATGCATATACACCCGCCACCTTTTCTCTCTTAAGTATACTCGCTAAATATTTGGCAGCCCTATCACCTCCACCTCCTGCCTCTGCTCATTTTCTAAAGCACCAAGCCAAGCACGATAGCTAACTGAGCTCCTTTAATTCCCATGCATCCAGCCCCACCTACTCCCATTTCTTTTCTACCACACCACCCTAGCAGCAGCTATTGCTTTTACTGCCATGCATGTCCCTGCTGCTCTTGTTTCTTGTAACTTGCACCCACAGCAGCCCTACTCCCCACTCCTTTTCCCTTTGCCTTCTCTCCCCCTGCGCACATAACAGCAGCAGCCATGCATGCACTGCATGCCATTTTTCTAGTACCAGCCGCACCATACCTCTTCCCCCTCTCTCCTTGCTTTCTTTCTTTCTCACATCAGCTCACAAGTCAACCAGCAGCAGCAGTCATCACCAGTGCACCCCCTCTCCTTTCTTTTCCCTTGTTCTCTTTTCTATGCGCACAGCTGCAGCACGCCCCATGTTTTCTCCACCAGCACAAGCAAAGTCAGCTGCCCCATCACTCCTTTATTTTCTCTACTTCCTCCTCGAGCAACCAACCAGCAAAGTTTTCTCCAAGCTGCATGCATGTGTGCCTTGTTTTCTTCCTGCTGCCACGCCTAAATTTCCTGCTCACCAGCGCCTGCCGCCACTCTCCATTGCCATTTCGTTCGCCAGGCCTGAGCGACACTGGTCGAAGTCCAGGCTACTCTTTCCTGAGAGAAACCAGCTTGCGTGCTAGCTTTACTCTTTTCTCCTTCTCAATGCATCATTCTTTCCCCAGCCGTCCGCAAGGCTGGCCGCCATATCGCATAGCATAACTAGTAGCCCAAGCAAGCTCTCCATCCCTTTGCTCCCGATGGGACTCATTACCTGTGTCTTCCCTCCTACTGCTATTCTCCTCGCACGAGTGCTGGTCTTCCTATACTTTTCAGTCTTTGCGGCTTGCGGGCTACACTCTCTCTATCGAGGCTCCATCATTTCGGCACTGCGCAAGGATTCTTTTTTGCTTACGTTACTTCTCCTCCTTTGTCAGGCTCCAGAGCGCCTTCTCCCATAGCCGCGAGGGCTCTCTTGCTTCGCAGTTCCCTGGGGCAGGCTCTAGGCTTCTCCCTACTCCTCTACACTACCCGAGCTGCTCACCAGCCATCCCCGAGCTTCACTCCAGCGTCAATGCCGGCTCGCCTCAAACACTGCCCAGGCGCCGAGCCAAGTCATACTCTTAGCCGAACTCCCTCTGCTCAAACTCCAGCACTGAGCTGCCCCATTTCCCACTCCTCTACTCACCCGAGCTGCCCAAGCAATCCCGAGCTTCTTTCCTTCCTTGCTCCAGCCCGAGCTCTTGCTCCTCACCATTTCCGGGTGCACAAGCTGCAAACTTCCCTCTCCCCAGCTCAAGTTTCCCCCTTGTCCCTTGCCCCATAGCAGCCGAACCCTAAGCCCAGTTGGAGCAGGCCCTCCCAAACCGCGGTGGACTCCAGCTCGAAGTAGCTGTCGTGCCAAGCTTTCCAGTTGCCGTGCTGCTGCTCCCTTTCCGCGGCAGCGCCGCGCCACCGTTTGTCCTGCCGCGGCAGCCCTTCACCCCCCGCCGCGGCAGCCCAAGTTGCTGCCTAATCCCTGCTGCGGCAGCCTGCCGCACCAATTTCGTCCGCCGCGGCAAACTCGCTTCAGCAGTCCCCCACCGAAACCTTGCCGCGGCAGCAAAAGGCAGCTGCCTTTGGCCCTTTTCCTTGCCGCGACAGCCCACCCCTACCACTGCTGTTGCCCCATTTCTGGCCGGTACAGCCTCATCCAAGCCGAATCTCAGGAAAAGTCCCAAATAAAAGTTGTTCAAAACTTTATTTCCCATCTTTTTCATATAGACCACTTTTCGAAAATCTCAATGGTTCTCCCTGTACAGCCCAGTCCAGTACACAGTTCAAATTTCAAACAGTCTTTTGAATTCCCTTTTTGAATAGGTGTTTAGCTCTAGGTTGCTCCAGCATGTAAACATGTTTATTTTTGGGCATTGCACTAGTTACAACCATGCCTACATGTTGCTTAGCTCAAGGTTTAAAAAGGATAGGTTAATTTATAAAACCCTAAAACATAAGCATCCATATATAGTTTAAACTCTTTTTCAAATATAGTTGAATAGATGATTCCCCCATTTGATCAGTGGGATTAGAGTTCAAGTTTCATGTAGCCTAGTGGTCCATCATCTCTTCACTTAGTGCGTGATTCCAAAGCCATAGGAGCATGTGCTTAACACCCAAACCCTAGAAACCCTAGTGTTAATGTCATGCATATATATATGATCCTCCTAGTTTTATCCCCATCATGTTAGGTTCCTCAAATATGTTAGAGACAAGAGCATGCATAAGTAGGTTCTTTCCAGCAGGTTAGACACTCCTAATTAGGAACCTTGCACAAGTTTCATGCACATGTTCATGTTGCATAATTCGAGATGAAAGGGCATCGTAAAACCCTAAAAACCCTAGCCACCCTCTAAGATCGAGGTATGGTTTTAAATATTGCTTGAGCATAATTTTGGATCTTAAATGGATCTTCCTCGCGCCGTTAGTGATTCGTTGTTTTTCCGACATGTAGTTGCGACGCGGCGATACCTCACGCGCAGGATTCCCGATGTTGTCGTATCAGGTTTGCGATCGACTCGGCCGATAACGCCAGGCAAGCTCTCCGCCCTTGATCATGTTGAATCCCAGTTTTACGAAATATTATTTTGTTTTCGAACCATGCATGCTATATTTTATCCCTGTTACTTTATGTAGAGTAGATATCACCGATGATAGGAAACCCTAGTCCGACCCCGTAAACCTTGTCGCCTTAGGACTATTGTATTCCGAAGATTTATCGGAAACTTAGGGTAGTGTAGATATATATACATATGCTTAGCCCCGCAGTAGATGAATTAGGTTTTCGAAAAGGAAAGCAACACCCCATATTTCATGTGATGGAATATCGAAACGGACCGTCGCGTCCGGTTGTAGAGGTGCATGGAAGGTAGGATATGCATGGGTTGGGATATTCTACCGGAAATGGTTCTGTGGAACCGAGCTAAAAAGGGAGAAGATTTTGATCCGGGTTGGTAATGAAGGGTGTTTGCAGGGAGTTGTTAAAGAGCGAGGTAAGGCCCGTCGTGGTTCTCGCTGCCCGTTATCGGGAGTGGTGTGGAGTCCTTCTCGGATCACCTAAGGACCTGTCTTAAGTGCCGTTTGGCCAAGTCTTACAGTACGACCACATGTCCTTTGTGGGAAGGACTTGATCTAGTAACCGTCCTGGACTAGCATGAACCCGTGGGCAGCTAGTAGAGTGCAGATGGGGCGGGTAGCTCCGAAGAGGGCTAAACCCGTGGTTAACGAGGTTTGGTTCGCCACAGAGTTGGAACACCAACCTCCTCGTAGCAGGGATACTGACTCGAGCTAGGTGTGGGACATGTCCTTCTGACGGGTTCATGGCTGGGTTCACAGCGGCGAAGAGTCTCGTTGTACAAGCTCTGGACACATGCGACGCGTAGCATGCCCAGGGGGGACTACATCGTGTGGGTAAAGCCGTACAACCTCTGTAGAGTGTTAAAAACTATTCGAATAGCCGCGTCCGCGGTCATGGACGAACTTGGTCGGGCCACACTAAAGTAGTCTGGCTTTCCGGGCCCCAAAAAGGATTTCTGGGTTATGGGTTTAAGGACGCGAACCGTCGTGTTCGCAGGGCAGTTTGCCAAGTTCCCGCCGTAGCGGGAGGTGTGAAGTCAGGTTTTCCCGTAGACACGGGCAAACCCTAGAATCCCCGTAAGTACGAGGTGAGCGTCGTCTACCTGAGGAACCGGGTGATTGGGAACCCCGTAAGTACGAGGCGAGCTGCGTCTCCCTGTGGAACCGGGTAAGTACCGTGCTGTACCGTTGTAACGGTAAGCACAAAAGTGAACTTCCCGTTGCAACGGGTGAGTGTTTGAGCAATACCTTATCTCGCTGCGTCGAGATAATTTTGATAAAATCGCTTTTACATCTATGTATTTATTTCAAATGCAAATTTACTTTCTCGCACAACATGAAACTTAGGATAGAGCCATGTTATTGATAAATTCCGAGCATGATCATATCCGTACTAAACTCCCCGGTGGAGCGCTTGCGAGTACATTCAATGTACTCACCTGGCTTGTTGATTTGGCCAGACCGATGGGCGACCGTTCGAAAGCAACGACGGTATCCGCGATAACTAGGGCGAACCCCCAGTCAGTTGCCTGTTGGGAACGGCATATTGATGGGCTCATCACCGCTCGATTTTCCGCTGCAAGATTTCTAGCCGTTGGGCTAAAGGTATAGTTTTTCGATCTTAAAGATCGGATTATGCTTTACATTCTAATAACTGCGTGTATGATCTTGATACACAGGTAAACTTGTGGGTATCGGCTACTGATCCAGGGACCGGTACCGTAAACACAAGGGCTTATCCGGCCTTAAAACCGGGTGCGCCACAGTACATCTAAAATGAATTCACTATACGGGAGTTACATAGCCAATTCGGTATTCTGGAGGTTCCTACTCAGGTCGGGACTGAACAGTTCGAAGATCCCTACTGAGGTCGCATATAGCAATTCAAATATTCCCAGGTCACTCCAGATAAGCACACACAATAACATATAGCAGCAGCTGTTCAACGAACATAAAACAAGTGAACAGCAAATATTACACTTTACACCTAGCGAACCCCAGCCCCAAAAGATATAGGGGTGCATCTAAAGCCATTAAGCTTTTAGGAAAATGAGAGCATAAATTAAAATATGTCAGAGCAAGCAACTATCTGGCGGGAATAATTTTGCCAATGCCACAAATGTTAATGCAAAGCAGTCAAAGACTCGAAGGTCATATCACCACTTAATAGATATAAGATAGTAGTATGCAAACTTGTATGTGCTCTGAACATACAATTTGTTGTTTCAGAATCCAACTCCGCTATCTAATTTTCATCAGAGACGATGCATCATTAGAAATCTGAGAGCTCTCTTCAAAACGAACTGCATATTCATCGAAAATTATGGAGACGGGGATGCAACCCCTCACCTTCGTCACCACATGCGCGGCCCCGTCGGCCCCGGTGGCCCCCACAGTCGCCGCAGCCGGCTCGCAGCGTGGCCGGTGATGACACGCCGGACCGGCAGCATCAGCGCCCGGAGAGGCTTCGTCGCCGCACGCCGGGAGCAGGCGAGGGACGCTCCAGGATGGCCCTCTTGAGGCCGGCGGCCTCGGCGAATCCTCGCTCTCCACGGCTGAGGCCAGTGGCGGCAGGGGCGATGGGGCAGGGGAGAGAGGCAACATGAGCGGGTAGGTGGCGGCAGGGGAAAGCGGCGGGGGCAAGCGGCGAGCGACCGGCAGGGCGATCGGCAGGGCGAGCGCGGCAGTGACATATAATGCATGCCTGAGCCTCTTGCATCAGCAGCTACCCGTGTGAACTGCGAAACAGACCCTCTTGACCCAAATTTGCAATGCCAGGAAAGAATTTGAGCAAACAATCAGAAGATAGGACATGAGACGCAATATCATATGAAGACGTACATCAAATATCGGCTGCATTACTACCTCAGAAACACAAGAAGGGAGCCAAGCTACAGCAGGATCCCACGGCAAGCGTCCATGGCTAGCTGTACATCCCGGCCCCATTTCCCTGCGTGGGACAATCAGTAATATGATAGCATCAGGAAACTTCTAGAAACATCTGAAAACACCACAATGTACTATCGTTGCAAAGCGGATCGTATCATCAGAAAATCAATACTACAAACAATGCAGCACATACCAGTTTGTACCAAGCAAACAGCAACTCTTCACAATCACCCACATGCACGTAGCACACAAGCCAAACTCCCTCAAACGGAAAGGCACATAACGTACCCCAACCCAAACACGAACATCTAGAATCTTCTAGAAATGCATGGAGACACAGAGGGCACTTACTTGGCTTGGGTTTTGCCCTTGGGGAGGACGGTGGGGTCCACGGCAGGCTTGATCCGCCATGCCTCATTGATCTCAACCTGCGCGAGAAATTAGTGCAAGCATAACTCGAACTGAATTAGCAAAGATAATCAAATAAAACAAGCAGTATTCAGAAAAATTGGGAAACACTCGAGCTCAAAATTACCAGAAGCCGGGACATGTCATCTGCGAGAAAGAGATCAAACAATTTGAGACAGCAAAAATCTAAGAAATATTTTAAAGAAAAAGTGCAGCAATTAGCGACGAAGGCAGGGAGCTACCAACTAACCATAGAGAAGCTTCTCCTTCCTCTCGTACACGATCACCACACCACCTACTCACGCAACCCAAACACAACCACACACACACGCACGTGAAAAAACCGTTCCCGACAAAATCTGATGAGAAACGGACTAAAATTTGACCCACCCATGAGGATCTCGGAGAGCCTAAGAGCCATTGGCACCGAGGGGTTCAAATCTCCTCACTATACCAGGAAAAAAAACACACACAAAAATCAAACGGGAAAACCACAAATCGAGAGAGAATCCATTCGAATTGCCTCGGATCAAATTTGCTCACCAGATTTTGATGATGTCGAGCTTGTCGAGCCGCTTGTGATTGATCTTGGCATGAAGCGTCGCCGCCATCCTACGATCGAGGAAACATAATCAATCAGTAATCCTATTTACAAGGCAACCAAGGAACAAAGAATTAGGAGCCGATTGAGCAGAAGCATCCCCAAAAAAAAACTCAGAATCAAACGCGTCACGACACGAAAAAAAGCGGAAGAAGCGAAATTATCGGCCAAAACACATCAGGTAAGCACCTAAATCATATCTCCTTGCCAATTTTGCTGAGGGTAGTGGCTAGTGATCTTCACCATGACAAGAAAATAGACAACAAGGTATAAGTTAAGCACAGCAATGGGCAGAGGATGTTTGACATGTCTCCAGATTAAAAGAGGGCACCAAAAAGGTCAAAACCAATCAAATTTAGGTTCAGCCATTTCCATGCTGAATGTATCATGCATGTTATTTAATCAGCGTTACTGTTAATCCACGATATGGTATGCCAGATTCACCTTATCACTATGGAAAAGCCCAAAGGTTTGGCACACTTGCCTTGCTCTTAGGTAAATCCATGATATTTTTACTTCTAGTATATCTTTAGTCTTCACCGCAATTGCCCTTAAGAATAACATATCTCAAGGAAATTTACACTGCTATCAACACCCTAGATTCTACACTGGACCAAGTGCAAAGCTTTCTGATTTTATTTTTGAATCAAATGGCAATGTTGTATTGTCCTTCTATACTATCGTATGCTCTACTGAGTATTGAGGCAGTGAAAGTGGAAAACACACTGAGCATGGAAATACGAAACACACTTCACCAAACACAACTATGATACACATCTATTGATCATTCTGCTACCTCATCCTACTTGTAGACAGTTCCTCCTAGTTAAGAAATATACTGGTAAAATATTACAGCACAAATCAACAATACAATATGTGTGTGTATATATAGAGTAGAAAAAAATCAAGAGAAACCATGAAATCAGTAACAGATCAATGGTATGCCACAAAAGAAGTAAATAAGCATATAAAATCAGGGATCTAGAAATGTATATGTATCACACTTTCTTTGCACAGCCCGTGATGGAGGATCAAAATTGCCGGTTATAATTTTTATTGCTCAAAAGCAGACCATTACTGCCATAAACAAACACCTCCCTAGCTGCAAAATTACCTAAATATCTACACACCTTGCAGTAACAAATAAGGCACTCGCTCAAGGGCGAACGATCCAGTCCATGCAGCTCCTCTGGATGCCTTTGTACACATCCTGTATAATTCTGCTACTTATCTACAACATGAAGTTCACTCAAAATAAAATCTACAACATGGAGATCTATTCCAACCTTCCATTCATGTATAAACTTCAGAGATACTGCAGCAGTTTGGAGTAATGTTTAACCACTTCCCTTGGTCTAAATGTTGTAGCTCTTAAAAAAATAAAGGTAGAAAGCAACTTACTTCAGTCTACTACCACACAATGTTTTCTAAATTTATGTTGGATCTTGGGAGCAGCAGTTGTGTTGTTCTAGGTTTGTTCGGGCTGATTGTCAAGTTTGTTCAACAAGGGATACCCGTCACCTTTGCCTATTGGACATTTCTGAAATAAATCACGAAACACACATGTTATATTAGTTTCTGTTTTCTTTTTATGCTGCAGTAATTATTATGAGCAAACAATCAAGCTTGTTCTCCTGAAGGTAGTGACTGAACTCACTCTCTGAGATTATATTCGGATGGAAGGTAGTAAGCACTGTATGGCCATATTGCCTGAACAAATAGGACAAATTATGCCAGATAAACTTTGTTAACCCAAAACAGATAACCAATTAACCACAATCCAAATTGATGGCAAATAAACACTTTGGCATCCTTGATGGGTTTTACCAGGGCAGCACATAATCACTAATGCACGAAAATGCGCTCTGACTTGAATTGTTTCTGAAACAAAACTGTCGGATGTAAAAATAGCATTTGGAAGGTATCCAAATACTAAGGTAGAGCAATTAACTCAAGTGGATACAACATCTATTTCAAGCACACTATTGACTGAATGAAGAAATTCACAATGCTCACCTCTTTTTCAGAAAGAGCAAACCTTAGAGCTATGGGCAGCGGCGTCGGGGGCAGGGCGATGGGCGAGCAGCAGCGGCAGGGGCAAGGGGCGAGCACCGTGAGCAGCGGCGCCGGGGGCGAGCAGGCGGCGCAGCGGCGGCAGGGGCGGGGTGCGGCGCAGCAGCGGCAGGGGCGGGAGGCAGCGCAGCGATGGCAGGAGGCGAGCGGGGCGGCCGGGCGGGCTCGCAGCAGTGGCAGGGGGCGAGCTGGCGGCTGGGGGACGCAACGGCGGCGGGGGCGAGTGAGCGGTGGCGGGGGCGTTTTTTCCTTTGATTTGATCGTGGATGATCGGGGATTGAGCGGGCGAGCGCGGCAGGAGACGTTACATCATTAGTGAAGTTGGGGATTTGCTACATCATTAGACAAATGTTAAACGTTGGATTAAGAGAGATTAGTGAAGATAGAGGGTGGAGATTATTTGGATCTGCTAAACTGGTGCTTTTAATAGTAGTGTAGATTACCCGAATGGTAGCAAAGAGGTGCTCCTGCTGACTGTAATTCAATCTATGAAATTTTACATATTTGTCACTAACGGCAAGGCTAATTGTAATTTTGATCTTGCCTTTTTCCACCTTATAGATTTTCCACTAGATTAAACGTTGTTACTTCCTTTTGCCATTGCCGTCAATTATCTTCTCATTAGAGAAGTTAAACACTCGTTAGCACCTTTGACTGGTCCCACATGTCATTTTTCTGCCCTAGTATGATCAACATGCCTTCTTCCTTACTCCCCATCTCCAATTGCATCTCTTCCGGGCATGGTCGCACTTGCGGGCAAGCCCTCATTCCTCTCCCCACACGTCCTCTCTACATGTGAGCCCTCTCTCTCCCATCTCCAAATATGTCTCTCTTACACACACATGCACACACGTCCATCCATGGCCACCCTCCCCTCCCCCTGCCAGCCCTCCAATCCAGCATGGTCTCTCCCCGACAAATTAGTGAAGTGTTGAGCGTGTCTACAGGCTATGCTCTGGTAGAAGAAGCAGGACAGGGTCTAGGGTGACTTCTTGTGGAGGTCTGGGTCGAAGCAGAGGACGAGCCACGATTTCGACACAGAGCGAGCTGTAGGGCACTTGGGAGAGGATCTTCACGACGAGGTCGTCAGCGAGGAGGCTGGCTGCCAGTGGCTACTTATTGCTGGGACTCCCCTCCATCCCGTAGGGTTGCCGATCCAATCTACATATGATGGGAGGATCACCGCCACTTCTCTTTGGATCTATTTTGGGATCAAAGATTAGAGAAAGCAGAAGGAAGAGGCAAACGTTAGGAGCCAAGGGAACAACATGGACAACAGTGACGAACGGTTGGAAAGGCATCGAGTGACTGGCAGCGGTGGACCCAGAAATAGACAATAGAGAGGATTAACTTTTGACATGCTCAAAATTTCGCTAGATCGCACTAATATTATACCATAGTAATAGTATGTAATCATTAGCACAAATACTAGTGGTCTTTGATGAACTTAAAAATAGTTATAAGACAAAAAATACACGGCTCCATGCTCGCTTGCTATCTTGTTCTCTGCCACGGACTGGGATCGCTCGATGTTCTAGTTCTGCGATACGAGCTTGACTGTCTTACTATAAATACCAATTAAGGAAGATTTAATCCACCACACTACATGGGTATATATATACATTATAAAGCGGAATGAAAAATGATATAAATAGTACATTTAGAAATACAAAACACACTGCTAAGTTCTAACAATGGCTTTGGTAATTGGCATCTACATTTCTTATAACCTTGAAATTGCTTCAAAATGACATCATCTTCAATAGATGCAAGCATCTCTCGTGCAATATAGCATACCATGCTATCATCTATCCATTCATTGTTCATTTTATTTCTTAGTTCATTCTTGATAATATTCATAGCTAGGAGGCTCGTTCAACTTTTGCTGTTGCCACAAGACAAACTTACAACTTGAGAAGTCTTCGTCACTTCTCACATCAACAATGAATATTTGAAGTTGTGTTTTTAGAACTGCATAATCATATGCAGAGAAGTTGGAAAACATATATCATAACAAGTTAAAGTAGTTTCTATTGATCAAAGTTAGCAAAAGAATTCTTAGGATCGATGCAAGCAATACATCTCAACAACTGAGTTGATCTTTCAGCAAACCGATTGTTCAACCCAACTAGAATTTGATCAAGCACAACAGTAAAAATACCATGATGGAAATGATCGAAGTAGCTTACTAATTTTGCACCATGCCCCCTTGAATGACCCCTAAGTGGTATTGTACCTTCCATATTTGGTACAATTATGTTTCTTTTCACACATAAGGTATTTACTTCTTCAAGAGGCTCATCCCAACCATTTGCCCTCATGCCATTCATATTCTTCAATACTCAACCATTTGCCCTCATGTCATTCATATTCTTCAATACTCAACCCGACAGCACGAACAATATTACGAATTTTCATTTGCAAACATTGTGACAAATCTTGGGTCTTTCCAAACACTCTGATCATAAGATGCAATACAAGTATAAATTCAAAGTTATCCATTCTTTCTATCAAACCCGATGCTTTTTAGTTCTCTACTCACTCTCTCCATCTTCACAAATATTCTCCAATACCTCCAATACAGAGGTCCACATTAGTTGAAGAGGAGCCAAGGTTCTATTGTGTGTGCCCCACTTTGTATCGCCGGGGCTTGCAAGACTAGTTTCTTGGTTTTTTTCCTCTCCTTGAAAAATTTCACCTCTTTCCAATTGGCCCACATCTTGTCATGGTGATCTTAGAGAAGTTGATCACTCCTCTTACAAGAAGCACTAACAATGTTGACAATCAAAGTGGTGTGGTTAAAGAAATCCTCAACAAAGCAATAACACTTGGCAATAGAAACAATTACTAATTGCAATTGATGAGCAAAATAGTGAAAGTAAAAGAGCATATGGGTTTTCATCCATTATGCATCTTTGCAACCCATGAGACTGACCTCTCATGTGTTGAGGCTTCATCATATCCTTGCTCTCGCAATCTAGAAATAGATAACCATGTTTTGCGAACATAACATCCATGCTATCTTAAACGAAGATGATGTAGTATCTGAAACATGTTTCACCCCAATAACCTATCAATTACATGGCCATTACCATTGACATACCTACATTACAAAAGGTACTAATTAATAAATGACAATTACTGACACAATAAATCTGAAGTGTTGATAAGAAGAAAGCTACAAACCTCAAAATCACTGTCATCTGCTCTTTTGTTGATTTATCACGAGGCTTGTCAACAAGAACTGCAAAAATACGCCCTCCTAAATCAAACATAATAGCATTCCTTGTCTCATGTGCACAAGCTTTCACCAAATCCTTTTGTATTTTATGGGATGTTATTTAACAATTCCCAGGAGTATTATCACCAAGCACACTTGCAGCTTGGGATCCTTGCCTTTGTACCATCCCAACATCTCTAGAAACTTTGCCATATTTCTTGAGCTCAAGGACTCATTATGTCCATGAAAAGCAAGAGCTTGCAGAAGGATAAATCTTACAACACCTAAAATGATAATCATGCAAGCTTTATATTGATTCTCCCTCTATGTGCTTCTCTCAGACCACACATGAGTCACACTTTATCTCTAATTTTTGAAATCAAAAGCACGCTTCCTTGCCTTGTTGTGAGTACTGTCAACTTTCCCAACATGACCGTTGAAAGGTTTTAATCCCCTCTTCCAATTAACAAAACCTATTTTGGTGAATGCATCATTACCAAAGTTGCATATCCTTGGTGGCTTGAGATAACAATAAAAGCAAAAAGCTGCATCTTTCTCCACACTGTACTCTAGCCAATCAAATTTGCCAAACCATGATGCTGTAAATGCCCTCATCTTGCAATTGCAATTTCGATGGAAAATATGTCCAATTGGTTAACATGGACCCATAGACACTATGCTCTCTTAGCTTCATTTCTAATATCCGGATCAGTGTCTTCAATTGGCTTTCGATGCCCCGGATCAGCAATAATATCATCCATATGAAGATCAATACATGCTCTTTTGTGCTCGGCACCGCTACCTTGAGCTATAAAGTTCTACTAGAGCCACCTTTCGAATAGTATCTCTCCATCTAAATGAAACCTAGCAAATTGCAAGTGATTGAACAAAATCTAATTAGACTCAAACTAATAGATCATGATCATGCAAACATCGAGAAAATTACACCGGCCTAGAGAGAACTAGGGTGTGGTGTGTGTCAGTGCATTGTGTGTGTGGTATGTCTGCATTACTGTGCGTCGCAATGGTGAGGTACGCGTGTGCCTATGCTGCAACACGAGCCATGGTGATAAAGAGGCAGAGCCAGGGGCAACGAGCCAGTGACGGCTGACAACCATGGTGCACTGGAGAGCCAGGGGTGATGCTGTGATGGAGAGGCAGAGCCTGGTCATGATGCGGACTGGAATTGTCAAATCGATCAGAGGCAAGGCAGTGTTGTGTGTGTTGTTTGCTTTGGTAGGCTTGCATGGTTGCATGCATTGGCCCAGGGGCTGTGTTGGGCTAACGGGGCTGGGCTGTTGGATAGGGGGCTGCGTTGGGCTAGGGGGTTATGTTAGGCTAACGGGGGCTAGGCTATTGGAGTTCACTAGTTTGGGCCAATTAGTGCATAACTACTCTCTTACGAACTTGGATTGGACCGGGGCTACAGCCTTCCTAACCCCGGGCCTAGGCCTGCCCCTGGTGACTGTACCTCGGATCTGCGACAAGGGTTTGGGGTCTGGTTCAGCTCGACCAGGGAAGGGACACCCGTGCACCTGATTTTTTTCGGGGGATTTTATGATTTCCCCTTGGCAAGCCTTTGATCACATAGGGATCAGATAAAGTGTCCTCTCTTACTCTGCTATTTGATAAAATGTCCTCTCTAATATTAATAAAATATCCTTTCTTATTTGTCACTATAAGATCCTTTTGTAATGACCTTGTAAATGGGGTCAATGGAGACTAATATACAAAACATGAGAATGTTTATCTCACCTCATACATGCATTTAGGTTGTCACAAAAGGCTTAAGATTAAAACCTTAAGAATTGACCTAGAACTAACTTAGGTAAACCTATGAACTCAAGTGTACAAGAAAACTCCAACCCAGAATTTTTTCCTAAGCTCTAATCAGACCAGAGAAACACCACAAACATTTCCAACCATTTGGATTGAATTCAACATTACACAATTGATTTCCCAACAAATTTGTTCTCGGACAGGAAGGAAATATGCCAATTGAATCAAATTCCCTTCTTCAAAATTCAAAAAAATCTATATTTAAGAGTCATTTGCATGCTCACACTCAAATATAAGTTTTTGAAAAATATTGGAAACCTACGTGAGCTATTAGTAGTTCAAAGCTCATTTTGAGCTATTTTACATTTATAGTTAAATTAAAGTCTAAATGAAATTATTTTAATCTACAAAACTTTCTAGGTGTAGTATATATCCCCAGGACCATCAAAGAATTTTTATGGATTTTTAGAACCCCTTTTGAACCTCTGTTTGTTCAAACCCTAATACCACCATAGAAATAAATCCAAAAATAAAAACAAAAACAAAAATGGACTCCCTTTACCGGATGGGCCTAGGTGGCCCAGTTCCTCCCTCCTCCGTACTGGACCTCGGCCGAGCATCTCACTCAACTGTCGCCCACGTTCGTGCCGTCCTCCCTTTGTCGCTTCCTCTGCTAGGATGCCCTTGCACCAAGTGCGTCACTCCCCCTCTCGTGACCTACCGGTCCCACCGGCAGGGTTCTTCTCCCATGCGTCCGAGTGGGGATACGCGTCCACCCCTCCGGCGCCGTTCTCTCCCTTCCTCCCTTTCTCCCTTCTTCTGCCGCTTGGGCTTCCCCATAAAACCCAACCTCGGCCCCTCCGAGCAACCATTTCTCCCTCTTTCTTCTTCCTACATCGAAACCTCCGCTTACTTCTTAGCTTCCTCAAGCAACGCTAACAACCAACTCCAGCGAGCAATTCTAGCAAGTCCTCTGCCCAATTTTTCCCCTCGGCGGGCTCACCAGTTTCTTCCCCGACCTCATTTCTTCTCTCTTGTCCAGACCCTCGGAGAGAAGCTGCACGGAAGCTTCTTCCTCCGTCCAGTAGCTCCACCGCCACGTCTTGATGAGGACATCTCCCACACTATCATCCAAGGACCAATCACCCGTTCCCGTGCCCGACAACTTAATCATGAGGTGCGTTCGTTTCTTACTATCCATAATTATGTGGCTAAGGATGGGATGCTACTTAATGGTGATATTTTGATTCTTAGGAACATGGGAGAAGCACCACTGGACCAGCCACAAGAGGATGAGGCGCCACCCCAAGTCAAGTCGGACTCCACTTCAACTTCGAATTCGGTTCGGTTTTCAGCAGACAGCACCTACATAAATGGGGCATAACTTTCTCATACGGAGTCCGATTGAAGAGTTCTTGTATGCGTTGGAAAGCTAACAACGACACCTTTCCAATGGATCTGATGCCATGTTATGAATAATTACAGAGACATTGAAATTGTCAGAACAAGTCGTCAGGTGCTGCGACACCGTTTTGGGCCACTTCGGGCCTTGTTTTCGTTTCGGGTTTTAAGCCCAGGTTTAGGGTGAAACTCTCAGAAACCCTAGGTATAAATACTTGGTAGCCGTCATTGTTTAGGGTGGATTTTGCTTAGAATTATTCTGCCATCGCACAGTCTCGCTGATTTCATCAGTTTGTAGAACCCCACTTCGAGTAATCAACAATCATCTCGTTTGTGAGATTGCTTCTACTGTGTTCTTGCTTGTGTTCTCGATTCGCATGCAGGGATAAGCCTTCTTGGTGAGGTCAACCGCGTGTGCGCGTGGTTGATAACCAACGGAGCCGTGGTGTAGCGAACGCAGGGTTCGGATCAGTTCTGATTGGAAGCCGGGTCGTCAACGTCGAGTTCTCCACAATCGTGATATCCCTTCCTGACGGAAGATCGGGCACCCCCGTGCGCATCAAGTGGTATCAGAGCTTCGGTTGCCCGTCAGGTATCATTGTATCCAATTAGTTTTGCCATCGTCCCAAAACTCCAGATATAGCCAAAAAAATTGTAGTCCTATAGGGCATATCACCTCACTGTCCAAGAGCTCCGAGCCGTTGCAATTTCGTCACAGTGTCGTATTGCTGAGTTTTGATTCATAGTCAACGCCCGGTTGCTGGTTTAGACTTGTGTTCTTAGTTGCTGGTTTACACGTTTATGCATAAGAGAAAGAAAATTACTTTACTTCCTATGACACCCATTGAAATTATGCAATGTGAGAAAGAGGGAGCTGAAAATAGCAAGAAGGAGAGTGCACTGCAATCTGAAAATCAGCAAGTTGCTAACACCGTTTTCCCAACTAAGAAAGAGAAGAAAGTAACAAGCTCTAAGTCTGAGGGAATTAAATTGAAGGGGGGTGTTATGCTTGCTACCAAATCTGATCTTATTGATATTAATGAGCTTGATTCTCCTTTCTATGCCTTGATATGCAAGGAAGCGTTGTTTTCATTTGATGATACCTCTAGTTCTTTGCCTCCTGCTGTTACTAACCTTTTGCAGGAGTATAAGGATGTGTTTCCAGCAGAGATACCCCCGGGGCTGCCACCTATTCGAGGTATTGAGCATCAAATCGACTTAATCCCAGGAGCAACATTACCAAACCGTGCTGCATATAGAACAAATCCGGAGGAGACTAAAGAAATTCAGCGCCAAGTCCAAGACCTTCTGGACCGTGGGTATGTGCGCGAGAGCCTTAGCCCATGTGCTGTTCCTGTTCTTTTAGTTCCTAAGAAAGATGGCAGTTGGCGTATGTGTGTTGATTGTAGAGCCATTAACAATATTACAATAAGGTATCGTCATCCTATTCCTAGGTTAGACGACATGCTTGATGAGTTGAGTGGTTCTATCATTTTTACAAAGATCGACTTGCGTAGTGGGTACCACCAAATTAGAATGAAATTGGGGGATGAATGGAAAACAGCTTTTAAAACTAAGTTCGGTTTATATGAGTGGTTAGTCATGCCTTTGGATTAACTAATGCACCTAGCACTTTCATGCGTCTCATGAATGAAGTTTTAAGAGTATTTATTGGAAAATTTGTGGTTGTCTACTTTGATGATATCTTGATATATAGCAAGTCTAATGATGAACACTTGAACCATTTGCGTGCTGTTTTTAATGCATTGAGAGATGCACGCTTGTTTGGTAATCTTGAGAAGTGTGCCTTTTGCACGGGACCGTGTCTCTTTTCTTGGCTATGTTGTCACTCCACAAGGTATTGAGGTGGATGAAGCGAAAATTGAAGCCATCAAGAGCTGGCCGACCCCTCAAACTGTCACACGGGTGAGAAGCTTTCATGGACTTGCAGGATTCTACCGGCGGTTTGTGAAGAATTTCAGCACCATCGCTGCCCCATTGAACGAGTTAACAAAGAAGGGAGTTTCCTTCCAATGGGGTCCAGCACAAGAACAAGCTTTTAACATGCTTAAGGAGAAGCTTACACATGCCCCTCTACTCCAACTCCCCGACTTTGGTAAGACTTTTGAGCTTGAATGTGATGCCAGTGGTATTGGGATAGGAGGAGTGCTGCTACAAGAAGGTAAACCCGTTGCTTATTTTAGTGAGAAATTGAATGGGCCAACTTTGAACTACTCTACTTATGATAAAGAGTTATATGCTTTAGTTCGGGTGTTAGAAACTTGGCAACATTATCTTTGGCCTAAGGAGTTTGTCATTCATTCTGATCATGAATCCTTGAAACATATTAGAAGTCAAGCAAAATTAAATAAACGACATGCAAAATGGGTCGAGTTTATAGAGTCATTTCCATATATTATTAAGCACAAACGGGGTAAAGACAATGTCATTGCTGATGCTTTATCTAGGTGATTTACTATGTTATCTCAACTTGATCATAAAATTTTTGGCCTAGAGACAATAAAAGAGTTATACGCCACTGATTCAGACTTTAGAGATGCTTTTGAAAACTGTAGAGAGGGTCGAACATGGAATAAGTATGTGCTAAATGAAGGATTATTATATCGTGCTAACAAGCTATGCATCCCAGCTAGCTCCATTCACCTTTTGTTCTTACAGGAAGCTCATGGAGGTGGTTTGATGGGACACTTTGGAGTGAAGAAAATAGAAGACGTGCTGTCCACACACTTCTTTTGGCCAAAGATGCGGAGGGACGTCGAGCGCTACGTTTCATGCTGCACTACATGCAACAAAGCTAAGTCACGCTTAAACCCCTATGGTCTTTATATGCCCCTTCCTATTCCTAGTGTTCCTTGGGAGGATATATCGATGGATTTTGTCTTAGGATTACCTAGGACAAAGCGGGGGAGGGATAGTATATTTGTGGTGGTGGATCAATTTTCTAAAATGGCACATTTTATACCCTGTCATAAGAGCGATGATGCTACAAATATTGCTGATTTATTTTTCAGGGAAATCATTCGCCTCCATGAAATTCCCAACACCATTGTTTCCGATCGGGATGTGAAGTTCTTGAGCCACTTTTGGAGAAGCTTATAGAGCAAGTTGGGGACTAAGTTGTTATTTTCTACTACATGCCACCCACAAACCGATGGACAAACGGAGGTTGTTAATCGTACCTTATCCACAATGTTGCGGGCTGTTTTGAAGACAAATTTAAATATGTGGGAAGACTGTTTACCTCATGTGGAGTTTGCATATAATCGATCGGTACATTCTACCACCAAGGTGAGCCCTTTTCAGGTAGTGTATGGATTTAATCCACGTGCACCCATTGATCTTTTGCCATTGCCTACTTCTAAACATGTGCATTTGGATGCTAAAACACGTGCTGATTTTATTCTGAAAATCCATGCAACAACTAAAGAGAACATTGAAAAGATGACCGAAAAGTATAAACTTGCTGGTAGTCAGGGTAGGCGCCATTTATCCTTTGAACCAGGCGATCTTGTCTGGTTACACTTGAGGAAGGATATATTTCCAGAACTAAGAAAATCCAAATTGATGCCTCGAGCTGATGGTCCTTTTAAGATAGTTAGGAAGATTAACGATAATGCATACAAGCTTGAGTTGCCTGCAGGTTTTGGGGTTAGTCCCACTTTTAACATTTCAGATTTGAAGCCTTACTTGGGAGAAGAAGATGACCTTGAGTCGAGGACGACTCCAATTCAAGAAGGGGAGGATGATGAGGACATCTCCCACACTATCATCCAAGGACCAATCACCCGTTCCCGTGCCCGACAACTTAATCATGAGGTGCGTTCGTTTCTTACTATCCATAATTATGTGGCTAAGGATGGGATGCTACTTAATGGTGATATTTTGATTCTTAGGAACATGGGAGAAGCACCACTGGACCAGCCACAAGAGGATGAGGCGCCACCCCAAGTCAAGTCGGACTCCACTTCAACTTCGAATTCGGTTCGGTTTTCAGCAGACAGCACCTACATAAATGGGGCATAACTTTCTCATACGGAGTCCGATTGAAGAGTTCTTGTATGCGTTGGAAAGCTAACAACGACACCTTTCCAATGGATCTGATGCCATGTTATGAATAATTACAGAGACATTGAAATTGTCAGAACAAGTCGTCAGGTGCTGCGACACCGTTTTGGGCCACTTCGGGCCTTGTTTTCGTTTCGGGTTTTAAGCCCAGGTTTAGGGTGAAACTCTCAGAAACCCTAGGTATAAATACTTGGTAGCCGTCATTGTTTAGGGTGGATTTTGCTTAGAATTATTCTGCCATCGCAGTCTCGCTGATTTCATCAGTTTGTAGAACCCCACTTCGAGTAATCAACAATCATCTCGTTTGTGAGATTGCTTCTACTGTGTTCTTGCTTGTGTTCTCGATTCGCATGCAGGGATAAGCCTTCTTGGCGAGGTCAACCGCGTGTGCGCGTGGTTGATAACCAACGGAGCCGTGGTGTAGCGAACGCAGGGTTCGGATCAGTTCTGATTGGAAGCCGGGTCGTCAACGTCGAGTTCTCCACAATCGTGATTATCCCTTCCTGACGGAAGATCGGGCACCCCCGTGCGCATCACGTCTACCCGTTCCGGGCGAGCCCAAGCACTACAGCCACCTTCTTCAAGCACCAGAGAAGCCTCCAAGCTGCCTCGACCATCCTCCAGCTACAGCCATGCTCAGCATCATCCTCCTCACTACCACCGGATTGTCCCCGTCATCGGCGACCTCGGCATCAGCACATCGGTAGCCTCCCCATGCCCTCTTTCTTCTCTGGTCTCAACTTCGTCGGTCTTGGGGTGTGGCCTACCCCTCTTTCCTGCACCGATTCCCTCGTCGGCCTCCCTCCATCTCTGCCGCCAATGAGCTCGACATTGCTGGTTCCGCTGCCGATATGCTAGTCTAGCCGGTGTGACCAGACGGGTGAGGCGGTCAACCCGTTGCATGTAATGGTCACAACGATCTGACCATTTACCGCCAGTAACCCCTCTCTCCTTAATTAGTCTTTATGCCACAATGATTACCATTAGGACATAGTTAATGAAGTTCATGGATACTCTAATAATTGTACTGCTGGTTTAATGACCTTGACTGCCAGCTAATCACTACTGTTAAGACACCATTAAGGCTTTATTAAATGCATTGACTCATTGATCTCTCTATGACATGTGGGGTTGGCTATGGATGCAATTAATTGAGCTTGTGAGTATGAAAGTGGACCCAACTCCAACATAACAGCAAAACAAAAATCATAAAAATAAAAGAGTTAATTGCACTGGGAGTCCTTAAACTTGGGTGGTGGGTGCAGTTTAGTACAACATCTCCCAAAACGCTTAACGGCCCCTTAAACTTGGTTTGCGGGTGCAAATACGGCCGCCACGTAGCCGTATTTGCACCCGCAAACCAAGTTTAAGGGGGGAAACGGGGCGTGCTGACGTGGCCTGGATTGGACCGTATTTGCACCCGCAAACCAAGTTTAAGGGGGGGGAAACAGGAAAATGGGCCAGGCCCGAGAGAGAGGAAGAGAGAGGGTAGAATGAGCCAAAGCTTTTGGCCCAATGATTGAATTAGTTTTTGATTTATTCAAAAACTAATTTAAAAAGAAAATTCAAAAATAAAAGAAATGCAGTCCAATAATTATGACAAAATTCACATAGGTAAAACTAAATATAAGAAATCCACTATAATAATTCCAAGGGTAAACTCCAAAAAATAATATTTGTTAATAAGAGCAACAACTAATAATTAGCAACACTACCATTAAAAATAAAAAATTAAGTGAGAAACAATAATTTTTTTGTTAAAAGTAGATGATGTCACGACATGTTATTTAATAATTTAAGATTTTCAACAAATTTTGGTTATAATAAAGGAGATGTGAATTTTCAGCTTTTATCCTTTTGGAGTTTACCCCTGGAATTATTATAGTGGATTCCTTATATTTAGTTTTGCCTATGTGAATTTTCTCATAATTATTGGACTACATTTGTTTTATTTTTGAATTTTCTTTTTAAATCAGTTTTTAAATAAATCAAAAACTAATTCAATCATTGGGCCAAAAGCTTTGGCCCATTCTACCCTCTCTCTTCCTCTTTCTCGAGCCTGGCCCATTTTCCCGTTTTCCCCCTTAAACTTAGTTTGCGGGTGCAAATACGGTCCAATCTAGGCCACGTCACCGTATTTAGCCACCGTGGCGTGCTGACGTGGCCTGGATTGGACCGTATTTGCACCCGTAAACTAAGTTTAAGGGGCCGATTAAGCATTTTAGGAGATGTTGTACTAAACTGCACCCACCACCCAAGTTTAAGGACTCCCAGTGTAATTAACTCAAAATAAAATTATGACAATGGACTCCACATGTAATAGAATAAGGAATAAAGAACAAGAAAAATAGAAAAATGTAAGATTATAACCAATGGGCCCTCCTTGTTAGTTGGCTGGTCATATTGAGTAGTCAACATTGGCCAAGAGGACCCATATGTCATCCTCACTAGCAATCTCTTTACTAACAATAAAAATATTTAATAGATTTTCTTTATTGAGAAAAAGACAGAAATATGCCAAAAACTGATTAAACTTCAAAATTTTGTAGAAAATTCATATGAACTCCAAATCAATTGATTATCTTTTGTAAATTTCTCATTCATCATGTAGAATTTATTTGTGTAAGGTTCATTAATTTCCTGTTATGGAAAATTTCAAAATACATAAATTGCCCTCAAATTCAAATATTTGAACCTAAATCCTAGAAAATTCATATCTAGAGTTCCACAACCCCAAATGACATGAAACCAATTTAATTAGTCTCCTATTTTCATCCTTTACATTTTAGAATGCATTTCATGCATTTTTCCATCATTTAAATTGATGGTATTGACTAATGTGCATCATTTGTCGTTTATTCAGCATCCGGTGTTTTTATCTGTAGAGTCAGGCAATGAGGGTAGTCTCGAGGTTGATTCCCAAAAAGCTTACTACCCCAAACAACAAGGCAAGCATGCTCGCTTGTCTTATGTCATGCTTGGATGATAAGTGATTGCTTGTTGAATGCTTGTTATGGTTGATGTTGAAAATGGTAAGACACTAGCATGTATAGGAAGGAATGAGGTGTTTGGATAGCAAGGATGTGTTCTTTAAATCAGCTAAATGAATTATTTGAACCATAAGGTGGGATGTGAGAGCCGGAAACTGATCCCCTTTGGGGTGGTTTAACCTAGATTGGTTCGGTAAATGGTTTAACTCGAACCAATTAGGAATATGGGATCTTTTCCTTCACCCACGGCGAGAGTGAGACTGATGATGATTGGAAAGTTTAATGGTGGGCCAACCATGCACCCACAACTCATTGGATCACTTTCGTTCAAGGTTAAGGTGGGTTATCCCTTCCTCGACTACATTTTAGTCGGTTTGGGTGGTGTAACCCTACCCGACATCTCTCTAAGTTTGGGAGGACTTAGAGGGAATAATATGAAATTGATTGTAACTTTTTGTTCACATGGTATCAAATCTGAAAATAAATAAAACGGTGATGATAAATATGTTGTTGAAAGTGTGGGTGGTGTAACCCTTTTTCTCTAATGGGCTCAAGTTGATATATGACATGAAAGTTGCTATTTGCACATTTGGCATGATGGTTCTTCATCCATAATCAGATCTGAAAGTGAATCAAAATATGAATGAAATACAAAGTTGTTACCTTGATTGCTTTGCTCACATGATGGTATAATGCTCTAGATGAACTATGTAGCCATTGTCATCATATCTTGTTAACTTGGTATGGTTTGCTTATGGTATCATTTGTTACTCCTTCTCATGCTTAAGATAATTGGAATGAGCACATTAGCATCTTGCGAGTACGAAAGTACTCACTCGGGAATTCCATTCCTGCAGGTGATCCTAGCAAAGGCAAATTCTATGATTGCAAAAATATCAGGTCTAATGCTTAATTGCAATGTTTGCTCTCGCTTTGGTCATATGGTCGTGATGTAAAGCTTTTGGGAGATGACTTGGGTTGTCATCTCCATGTTTATATTTACCTTCTGCTACCGAACTTTATGTTATGTTTAACCTAAAAGATAACTAATTGCCCTCTGTATGGAACGTGTTCTACTATATTTAAATCTTTCCTGTAGATTTTTGTTGTGGCATTTCAAGTTTTTTTGTTGGCTTCCCATACACCATGCGTGTATGAATTCAAGTGTATGGGTTAGTCGTGAAGAATTAAAGTTGTTCTTTCTTTCACTAAGTGTGATGAGTACGGGTTGAGTGACCCGCTAGCTGTGATGTATTGGCCAGCTAGGCAGGGTGTGGGTGATTTTACCGGGCCTTTGGGTGACCCACTAGCTTTCGGGCTAGGTTAGGGTGAGGGTACAATCATCAGGCTCCTTCGAACTTACTGTACTTAGTGGATTGGATAAGACGCTAAGTCTTCACAGGATTTTGGAATCTCATTTAGCTTATGTTGGTATATGGTGTCTTTACTCGGCTTGGCCAACGGTGATCGCATATGCCTGAGTTGCATATGATATGTTGGCCCGGTGTCAGACCATCCGACGTGATAGATACATACGACGAATATGCGTGTGGTAATTTCTCAGGTATTCAGACCATGCATAGCAAATGAGCAGGTTGTGATTCCGGGGTCTTGATAGTCACCTTGATAAAAATATCATTTTCTATTAAATAAATCATTTCCTATCAAGTAGGACCCCAAATCACACTCAAAAAGACCAAAATTCCCACAGCTCAATTTTTCCTTTGGTTAGACCTAACCAGACCCGATTGCATCTAACCAGACTACAACCCGACTGACCCAGCCATTCGTTTTCCCCTCCGCTACCTACTTCTCCTTCTCGTTCCCAAGCGAGTTCAGGATAGCCAAAGGCCAACTTGGCCCAAAGGTGCTGGTGGTGCAGCGCCATCTTCCCCATCCTCCCCTCGCTGCAACTCCTCTTCTCCTTGTTCCCATTTGGATCCAGTAGGGCACAAATAACCTTTCGTAAGGAGCAAAAGCTACTTTATCCATCATGCTTGTCCTCAAATCCATTGACCCAGATGCATCACAAAATCAAGGGTTCAAATAGAGGAGCATCAATGAGGAACAAATCGAGATGAGAAAAGAGAGAGGACCTACGGGATGGAGAACTCACCTAGATGGAGCTGGGGTTACGCCGCTATCTTGCATCGTCATTCGCCTACGTCGTCGGTTGTGCTAGTCTAAGGTAACAAACTGAGCGAGAGGAGTGAGAGGGGAACAAAGAGGAGAGTGACACAGGTCATGAACGTCTAGTCATGTCAGGTCTTAGGTTTGGTTAGGTCTAACCTGAGGGCATTTTGGTTTTCTCCAATGTGATTTCGAGACCCATATGAAAGGAAATGATTTATTTAATAGAATGGCATTTTATCAAGGTGGCAAGTAAGAAAGGACATTTTATGAATTACAATGTAAGACAGGGAATTTTACAAGTGGCAAAGTAAGAGATGACATTTTATCAAATCCCTCCCCTAAATTTGGGCAGCCTTTGATCTTTTCCTCTGCGGGGTTCTAATTGCAAAACAAAGTTCTGCTTAGGTCCCTCCACTCATTCCAGATTATAAATGACCCATATACCCCTCACTTACCTATAGCCCTCCTCCACTCGATTGCTCCTGACCAGCCTGATGCCCCTCCTCTATTTGACCAAGCAGCGGTGGCGGCTAGGAGCCGACACCCTCACCCTCCAATGACTGGCGGCTGGAATACATTTTTGATCAAATATATCATACATATTGTCACGTGCGTTATCTTTTTTTAACCAAAAAATGGATTCTTTACATATACATCAACAAGTTTGGTCTTTGTACAAACCATTTTTGTGAAAAGAATTGAGAGAAAATGCACTAGAAAATTAGAAGTATTGAAAGAGCTCTCACTTTTAGCCTGTTACAACAAGATTTAGAGCAATCCTCCCACACAGCGATCCTCCAAGGTAGGGTGTAGCAAGAGCAAAGAAGCGGGAGGGTAAAGTGGTCCTTTTACATGTATAATAGAGGGTTAAGTCAAAAAGCTTTGTAAAAATAAAAAACTAAGATAAATCATCAAAGTGGACAGTCAACTTAAGGGAAAAGATCAAAGGCTACCTAAGTTTGGGGATATGATCAAATTTCTCTTTTTCAGGCTATTAGGCCCTCGGGCCATAGAAGGTGCTGGATTGCATTGAAAGAGCTTACTACACCATAAGTCTATAGAAAAGTCCACAAGATATAAACAAATTACATGTGAACTTCTCTGTATTACACGCAAGACCCTGGGTACAAAAAAGAAAAGAGAAGTGCTTCTATGCTCTTCTAAAAGTTTTTTGCACAGATCTCAAAGCATCTATGAGTGAATAGCAAAAGGACATATTAGTCAAATTAGTTTGGGCCCGAAGCCTGTGTCCAGCCCGGTCCAGACCCACTCGCTGATTCTCTTCTCCACGACTCACCCCACGGGATTTAGGCCCAAACTAATTTGACTAATATGCCCTTTTGCTATTCACCTATGGATGCTTTGAGATTTGTGCAAAAAAATTTGAAGAACATATAAACACTTTGCAAATCAATCCTGTGTAGTTGACCTCGTCGAAGAGGCTATCGTCGACGGTGACTAGGATGCTCCTACAATTATGCCCGAGACCTATGCACAACTACCATTCTTGGATGGCCACCATGGGTAACAAAAAATAGAGGGCCTCCATATCGAAGATTGAAGAAGGTGGCGATGGGGATCGTCCATGGGTGGGTGATGCATCAACTATCAACCGAAGAATACCACCGTAGCTACCAAAGACATCGGACAAAGGAGCCTTCAACTCTGATAGCCTCCCAGCTCAACTTTGCGGGCGCATGATTCAAAGATCCTCCAGCTCATAGGGGGAGAGGGCCATGGCACCCCATAGGAGGAGTGACAAGTACAGAGGCGACCAAAACTAGATCCAATGCCAGATGCAACCACATATGAAAGGGGGTTGAAGCTTACCGAGTCGTGGTCGCTGGGAAAACTAAAGCCCGATGACAACGAGAGAAGGTTGATCTCAATGGAGAGGATAATAAGAAGAGCTTCATCTATACATGGAGAAAGTAAAGCTCCCAGCCGACAATGGGGAAGCCACCTAGCACGTGTGCTACCGACGAAGAGGTGGAGTACCAATGGAGGCGAATGCCATATTTAGGAAGAGCACGACAAAAAAGGGAGGAAGAGTTGTACATACTAGATATACTACTAACCTAGTAAAAGTTGTATAGGGATGGGACCCTCGCCCAACTTAACATTGGCGGAAGCCGGAGAGGAGAAGGGAAGGGGCTGGAATGGCCCTAATGGAGAAAATCTCGAGAGGAAGGAGCGGGGGCAGAGTTTCTCGCAGGAGGAAGAAGAGTCATGGGATAGCAACTCTGCAGCAGGCATGTTTCGCAACATCAGCCGTCCATGCGTGCGCCTGGTTGAGTGAGAAGGGTAGGAACATCACTTTTGGAGGGGGGAAATGGAAATGGCTACGAAACGGGAAAATGACAATTTTGAATATCTCATACCCACGATAGCACATTTTGAATTGCGATCTGACCTATTGAGCCACCTAGCATTGGTGCCCGCCGACAAAGAGGTGGAGTACCGATGGAGGCGGATGCCAGATCTAGGAAGAGCACCACCAAAAGAGAGGAAGAGTTATACACACTAGATATACTACTAACCTAGTAAAAGTTGTACAGGGATAGAACCCTCGCCCAACTTAACATCGACGGAAGCCAAAGAGAAAAGGAGGGGCTAGAATGGCTCTAATAGAGAAAATCTCAGGAGGAAGAAGCGGGCAGAGTTTCTCGTAGGAGGAAGAAGAGTCACGGGGTAGCGACTTGCGGCAGGCATGTTCTGCAAACTCACATGTGCGTGTATGTGCCTGATTGAGTGAAAGGGGTAGGAACATCATTTCTAAGGGGGAAAAGAAGGAAAAGATTGCGATATAGAGAAATAATAATTTTAAATATCTCATGCTACGATGGCACATTCTGAATTGCAATCTGTGCTATCGAGCTGCATATCATGAGTCTTCTCGTAGAATTCATTAATTGATTCTACTTGAGATGAATCTTGTGAGTTTCTGTATATAAATGGAACTGTTCACTCGAAAGTCAATTCAGCAACCATTTTTGATCTTTAGATGAATTTAATATAAGCTTTATTTTGACTTGAGTATGTAAGTATCATGCTAATCATGTGATATTCATTAATTGATTTTTTTAGTTATATCATGCCAATTATGTACTTCTATTGGCCACAGCTCCCGCTCCGCCATCCTCATCAGTGCCGATCACAACACTTGCCAACAAGATTGAGCATTAGAGCATTTACAATACAAGTGCTTGAAGAGGTGCTTGTTAAATAAATTCGTTTTTTCTTGCTACGTAGGATAACATTGATGCGTATTTTATGGACGTAAAGGAGATACTTGTGTATTCTAGTACTAATTAATATATAATAAATTATCTAAGCACCTAGAAAAGGGTTAAGACAATTTGGAGGGAAAAAATGTTCATGATCTATGCAAACCACTCCATCGTCAACATTGTCGCCATGGAGACACTGCATCAAGCCGCATTACAAGCACGGGAACATCTTTGGGGAGGCCTGACTAGCACCTATATATGCCCTTGCGCCTGATTGATTGAGAAGGGTAGGAAAGTCATTTCCCGTGAGAATAATAGGGTGAAAAATGCAAAATAGAGAAATAGTAAATCATAAATTGGCTGTGACAATAAAAAAAATTAAGACATAGGTTGTGGCTAGTTTGACCCAAGGCTATCTTACTGAAATTTTGACCAAGATTTTACTTGCCAATGATTTGGCTAATGTTGGTAAAAAAGAATTAAGAGTGGGGAATTAGAGTGGGCAAAAAGTGTAGATATACCAAAAATTGACCACATTCTTTGTTAAAAAACATTTGGTAGGGTGTCACAATTCAAACATACCCACCGTCTAAGAATGGCAAAGTGATTCAGATTGCAAAGGACTCTTTTAAGTTCCCATATATAAACCGAAGCATTGACTCAAAGTCTGACTCGAGCATGCAAGTATCATGCCGATGAGGCAATTATGTACCTCCATTCACTATTCGACCTGTTTTTATTATTTATCTTGTATTGGATGAAAGTGAGAAGCTTTATGTGATCAACCTTGTTGAATTTGGAGTCATTTCAATTTTGATTTAGTTTCGTGCTTTCCTTTTCCAATTTTAAACTTGACAGCATACGTTGCAGTCAATTTGTACCAAAAGAAGCTGAAATCTGTTGAAGCCAAGACGATGCCACCAAATGCCTGGATCTGGTCAATGATTTCAGACATCAAACTTCTTTTTGCAGATTTTGCAGAAGCTTAAGGGTGTCTGTAAGTCAGGCTTTTTCCCCCCTTTTTTCCCAGAAGTGAATGAATGTTTGTTATGTCAAGATTGCATAAGTACATGTGATAAAAATCACATTATGGACAAAAAATACAAGGACTCGTAGATAACAATTTTCTGAGCTCCGTTACTAATAAAGTTACCCACAGAAAAAAAAAGAATAAATAGTAGACTTCGGAATTGAATCCTCCTAGCTAAATTACCACTGGGAAATTCGCAAGTACCCCGTGCAACTCTTCAGTCAAAACACCAGTTAAAGATTTCCATTGAATTGATAAGAAATGATTATATAGATTGCAATGAAGAAAGGTGTTACAATGGAAGGGGATGTCCTGAAATGCTAGAGATCTAAGCTTCCACTGAAATGAATCTAACATCACTTATAAGAATAGAAAAGGAGAACCTAATGTACAAAATTAACTACTTGAGCTCCCTCCCCAACCTATACAATGATGTCCGGAAAACAAAAACGTACATGAAATTAATTCACGAGTCAAGCAACGAATTTATCATCGCATGCCTCGTTTGCGAAACATCGTTCAGAGACTGCCGCAGAGTATTTCTCCAAAAGGAAGATTCATTTTTCTCTATAAATACCACTTCTCGGGATCCTACAATGCGCGGGCAGTGGCCGGTTGTTTTGATGAGCGCCCAGACTTGTGTTTCCGCTTTTGGTTCCCAACTGCGGAAGGATTGACCAATGGCCCAGACCAAGTCGGCACGGAGCTTTTCTCATGAGCAAACACTGTGCTGAAGGAAGTCGGATCTGGGGGTTCATATGGCAGGTCCATTTGATTTGAAGAATCCAAAGGGAAACCGACCGCACCATCCTGATGTGGGGGAGGAAACTTTTCGCTCTTGCTTTTCGCATTTGCATGACCTACTAACCTTCGTTTCTGTAAGAAAAAAAGAATACACACAAGTTAGCAGCACTGCAAAGTTTGCATTACGAGAGCATGGGCTCCATTTTGGGCCATTCCCAGTAGTAAAAGGAGGTTGATCATGACAACCAAAATTCTCATACTTGGGATGAGGAAAATTGGCTGAATTAGTGCTAATGTGAAGGAGGTGAGACCAAGCAAGTGATGCCACCACCTCAGCTCAGTAAACTCAAGCTTAAACTTAGATAACTAACCTAAGCAAAACAAGCTCATATAAACAAATATAAAATAATTCGGAATTAGTAAGGAACCAAGTTCATTCAACATACATCAATATTTACTTGAAGCTCAGCATTTGCCTCTGGAGCTGGAACTCCCCTAGGTCGATCACGTGTCCTTGTCTTGTTAGCTCCATCACCATTAGCCCTACCACCAGCAGCTCTTAAACTGTTGATCATGTTATGGATAAGTCAGGCAGCATTCAAGCACTCAACTCACATGAGAGCATGAACAGAGAAAATGGGTCAAGATTGTATTGGCTATTTGCAGACATGGGAGCATTTGACAAGTGGAAGTTTCATAAAACTGACCCAGAATGATGACAGTAACTGACTTTTGACTCAATAATGAGGACTACACAACATATTCCCCATAAATCCAGGAATCTTGGCATAACTAATAGTGCTACTTTAAGCACAGCTACAATACATGCTTGAAAATTTGACCTTTATCAGTAATTGAAGTGCACCAAAATTACTTTCTAAGGTAAGAAATACTTTTCTAACTCATGTATTCTACTTTCCCAAATGACCCTTTTGTGCCATCTTTTCTCGCATTTTCTTCTGCCTGTAATGAACATGTTACTTACAAGAAATACATACTTATTAATATCAGATGCTAGCAAAGTTTTGGTTAATTTTACAGTTCAGCTTCTAGTATTCATCTTTAACATTCATTCATCGAAGAAGTGTACTGAGTTGCTTGAACTATTCCAGATGTAGATCTAAATATCTAATATCTATGAAACTATGTTTGTTCTTTGAGCCGCTCTACCAAGTACGAAGTCACAACCCTTTCCCGAGAGGTACAATCATCTGTCTCTCTTATAATAGGTGTTGAAATTGAGTACTGAAATATCCATCCGAGTTTCTCAGCAAAGAAGTATGCCATTTCTTAAGCAAAGGATCCTATACTAATACCATGTACTCATAAATTTTAAATATAGAAAGAATGTCTCCAATGGCCAATTGAAAATACTGAATATGTGCACGCAGAAGACATCCAGAAAGAGATAGCCAAGGACCAAAGCAAATCACAAACAAATATTACAACTAACGAAATGAGTATCAAGGTGACAAACCGTCTGGCTTCTTCATCTCTTCGTTTTGCATCCATTTCTTTGCTTGGAGGATAGTTTGGGAGACTAGATGGTTCGCATGCATAAGGTTCAGTTGTGAAGAACTGCACACATAGTAATAAATGATTATTTACAAAATAATTCAACGTAATATCAACATATATGACAATTAACAAATCTAGTCAACACATTATCCAACAATATATGGTATTAAAAACCAAATGCATGAGACTCAGATCAAACCTTGGAGTTCAAACATATAAAGTGATACAAATAGAATCCCATAGTGGCTACACTAACCTAGATTTCTGCAGTGATCATATCTGGTCGGAAGGGTGCTTCAATGTCTCCCAAAATTGAGGGACTAACTTGCAGCTACCCACTACTCTGTTACCAACCATACTGCTTTATGGTTTGTGCAATTTATTTTTCAGGACAGGACAGCATGGAAGCACTACCCAGTGAAGGTTTAATGTGCTTCAGGTGTCGTAAGATATTGTGGTCCAAATGAGAATATCTTGTTAGTAATCACGAAGGGGCTTGTCATGTTCCACAAAAGAAATGGTTTTGTCAAGTCTTTGGATATGCAACAGAATATCAGAAATTTATATTGGTTACAAGATGCTTGTTAGTTCATGTACTCGAACCTAAATCTACACTGATAGCTACAAGCCAAAAGCAACATAATCCAGTGGAAACACTATGTTCTTTAACCTCAGTTGCCAACAAGGAACATCAAGTTATTGTTACCGCACAGACATAAATCTCCTACTCCAATCATCTTGTAAAAATACTACGGTCATAGAAAGCAATGACATATAAAAAAACAGAATTTCAAGTTGCTAGTTCCGTTGACGAGGACAGGATAGCGAGAAATCATAGCCAGCTTACATCACTTCTTAATGCAGAGGTCGCTGTCAAACGATCAGCTGGATCAATTGCAAGTAGTGTTTCAATCAACCGCAATGCTGATTGTGGAAAATCTTTGAATGTATCTGTTATTCGCCTTTTGTATGGCTGCTGAGGCTTAAATATCGTCGCATGAGGCAACTTCGACTTTTTCCAATATTCTTCTGTCGGGGAGCCACACAGCTTAAATATTTTATGCAGCTGTTCCACCTAAAAGGGGCAGACATGGTTACATCAAAGAAATATGGATAGATAAGTACAGTTGTTGTTCATTGGATTGGTTGGTCTGAAGTCTGAACAACATTAAGTGCACGAAAAGTGTGACAATGCAAAATGATATAAAGCATGAAATGAATGTTTAAACACACAGAACATGTGGTGATGAAATTAGATTTCAAGGCAGATCAATATTTTCACATAAGGTGTCACTGGTTTTACCAATTATATGCTGACATCAATTGGTTATATAAAAAAAATATACCACAGACAAGATATAGAAACATTTAAAAATATAAGTTATTTTCACTAAAACTTCTCTGAATAGTGCATCCCAAGGGCAAAAAGGAAAAATGTGCTCTGAAATTTCATCTATGATGGAGGGATGGAACCCAAGTGGCAAATGGAAAGCTTTCTCGATTTGCAGAATATTACTACAGTAGTATGGCACAGAGCTGAATCTAGTTTAGTAACCCAAGACTCTCAACAGGGATGAGTTTAACTTTCGTTCCACAAAATGCATGCTCTAAAGCATTTCATTTTGATATGTCTAACAATTAAGCATGTTACTGCTAACCTCAGTTCGTCCTGGCATAATAGGCCTCCCAGCCAACAACTCGGCCAGAATACACCCCGCGCTCCAGAGGTCCACACCCACCCCATAATCCGTCGAGCCCAAAAGCAACTCTGGTGGGCGGTACCATAGCGTCACCACCCTGCTCGTCATCGGCTGCTTATGGCTCGGATCAAAGAACGAGGCCAGACCAAAATCTGCAATCTTCAGCATGCCATTATTATCCAAAAGCAGATTCGACCCCTTGATGTCGCGGTGCAGCACCCCACGGTCATGGCAGTGCTCCAGCCCAGACAACAGCTGGTTCATATAGCACTTAACCTGCATGTGAGCAAGCCACAGACACCTCGATTAGGCCCACATTTCATTGCAATGTTGATACGGGCACCAGAGGCAGCAGCATTGGGATCTTGGAGACCTGTGGCTCGGTGAACTTGATGTCCGGGCTGGCGACGAGCCCGGCGAGGTCGTGCTCCATGTACTCGAAGACGAGGTAGAGGCTGCAGGACATGCGGGAGGTGACGAGGCCGTCGATCTTGATGACGCTGGGGTGGTCGAGGCGGCGGAGGATGAGGATCTCGCGTGCCATGAAGCGGACGCTCTCGGGCTCGAGGTTATCGAAGCGCACCTTCTTGAGCGCCACGATCTTGCCGCTCACTGTGTCCCTCGCCTTGTACACGTTGCTGTACGTGCCCTGCCCGATCTGCCCCAAAAGACGCAAGCTTTCCTCAGTTCGTCAGCGCCAATGGCGGCTGCTAAATGCCAAGAGCCGGACGCGCGTACCTTGTCGATCTTCTCGAAGGAGTCGGCGCGGCGCGGGGTCCAGCCGTCGATGGCCTCGCCAGCGACGGCGGAGAGCCAGGCGGGCCAGCCGGCGGCTACCTGCTCCCCGCGCGCCCTGTTGGCGAAGCTGCCGCCAAGCCGGGCCTCGGCGACCGAGCGCGACGACCGGGAGCGCCTCTCCTTCCTGGCCGGCTTCTCAGCCGCCGCCGCGGCTGGGACAGGGCCAGGCTGCTCGGCCTTCTCGGGGCCAGCACCCTCTTGCTGCGGCGCCGCCTGCTCGGGCCGCGGCAGGGGAGGCGGGCGGTCCGGGGTGGGTGCGGCGGAGGGGCGGCCGTGGACGCAGCCCATGGGGATGGGGGTCGGTCACCGGCGGCGGCGGCAGCGCATGGGGCGAGCGGAGTAAAGTGGGCGGCGCGAGTGAGTGAGGTGGGGGAGGAGGGGACCGAGCGAGCTGGGGGTGGACTGCGGAGAAGGGTTTGACTGGCTCACCTCCGATGCTGATGGCTCTCTCTCTCTTCTGTAGCCTGTACCTGTGATCCATGTGAGGGTGATAAAAGAAGGGAATCCCGAGGGAAAGCGAGGGAGGGGATACTGGGATTGCTATAGGAGTAAAACATGGCAAGCCTTTTGGCTTTTGTTTTGCTAAGCTTTGCTTGGTTTTTCTTTAGCTTTCTCGCTTCTTTTTGTTTTGTCCATGGTTGATCTCTTGCTCGGAAAAAAAAATTATTCTCCTCTGGTTTCTGGGGTTTGTTCTTCGGGCTGCGTTTTCTAGTACCTTGTACTGTTTGTTGTTCATGTTGGGAATTAAAAGTGACGTGCCGCTGGCAATGAACGAGGAGTCGAGGATCGATCGCTGCTACATGTCGTAATATCGTCATGCTTACAGGCATCTTCCTTGGTCCTCCACTCCCTCTCCCTCTTCCTTAGCTGCTGTCCCTCCTTGTCTCTGTTACGCGGATACGGCCCAAATTTGCCGCACCGGTATCGGATACCGTATCCGATACTGATACGTATCGGATACGCCCGGATACCGTATCCGAGAAGTATCGGTGATTTTATGATTTAAAAAAAATAAAATAATTCGGATACTCCACTGATACGCTCCCGATACGCCTGGGATACTTCGTACCCCAGATCACCTGGCCGTGTTGCCCTAAGCCCAGCAGGCCCAAATCATTCGGCCGGCGCCTCCCACTCCCTCCCGCTCCCTCCCGCCGCCGCCGCTTCCCACCCCTGCTCCCCGCCGTCGCCGCCGGCCGCCGCTCCCCGCTCCCTCCCGCCGCCGCCGCTTCCCTCCTCTGCTCCCGCCGTCGCCGTCGCCGTAGGCCGTCGCCCCTGCAGTCGCCGCCGCCGCCGCTCCCTCCCTTGCTCCCACCACCGGCGGCTCGGCGCCGCTCCCCTCCCCTTCTGTTGCAGCCGTCGCTGGCTCGCTGCCCGCCCGGCCGCCCCTGCAGGCTGCAAGCGCCGGCTCGCCGCCGGCCCGCCGCTCCCCTCCCGCTCCCTCCCGCTGCAGGTCGTCGTCGGCTCGCCGCCGCTCCCCTCCCGGCCCTGCTCTCGGCCTCTCGCTACCAGCCCACCACCGCTCCCTTCCGGCCTTCCCGGCCAGCCGGCCTCTCCCCTCAACTCCTCAAGCCCTCAACCCTAAGTGCCTCAACCTCAAGCGCAGGTAAAAATGAAAATGAGTTGAAGTCCTGCAAATTATTTCAAATATGTTCCATGCGATCAAATGGGGGATTGCCGGATTGGTCAAATACTCAAATGTAAAAGATGGTTTCATGTCTATTGAGACCTTGCCGTTTTCAGTTAATTTATACATCCATTTGAGCTTGGAACTTAGCACGCATTGTATTTACTGTACCTAAGTTGTAGCATTCTTTTGATGACTAATATAGTTGCTCAAGGAATTGTTGTTGTCTGAAAGAAGGAAAGCTATCATATATTCATATCTGTCATTTTGTTTTGTTTTCTGGAGATGGCTACTGGATGTGGGAGCTCTGGAGCGTCTGCTAGCTCTGCAACCGCAACTGGTAGCGCAGGAGCAACCAGTGGAGCTGCCTCCAATGCCTCGAACATGTTGAGAATTGCTCGTGTGATACCACCAAATGACGATGAGAAGAAACCCCTTTGGAGGTACGTTGAGGTGCTAGAGAAAACCGGAAAAGGTCAAGGAGGGAATACCAAGTTTAGATGCAGGCTTTGTGACCACATTACCAGTGGAAGCTACACAAGAGTTATGGCGCATCTCCTGAAGAGGAAAGGTGCTGGGGTGACTCTCTGTCAGCGTGTGACAGTAGATGTTCTTGCTCAGCTCAAAGCTGAACAAGAAAGAGGCGATGCCATGGCTGCTAGCAACGTTCCTAGGGACATTCCGCTGCCAACAGAGGGTGTTAGTGGGAGAAAGAGAAGAGCGACTTCGGCTATTGAAGCAAGCCTCAATTTGGGAGTCCGCAGCCAACTTGATGCTTTGATTGCTAGGATGTTCTATACCGCAGGTTAGCCACTTAGCATCTTACACTTTCAATATTACGTGTTTTAATTTTGATTGCACTTAGTAATTAATTTCTGCTTTATTTGTAGGCTTGCCTTTCAATGTTGCAAGAAACCCTTGGTTTAGAAAGGCTTTCAAGTTCGCTGCCAACAACAACTTAGGTGGCTATGTCCCTCCAAGCTACAACAAGATCAGGACGACCCTTCTTGTGCAAGAGAAAACCCATGTTGAGCATTTGCTGCAGCCCATCAAGACAACATGGAGCAGCAAAGGTGTTAGTATTGTATCGGATGGGTGGTCTGACCCTCAAAGGCGTCCACTCTTAAATTTCATGGCTGTGACAGAAGATGGACCTATGTTTTTAAGAGCTATCAACGCCGAGGGAGAAATAAAGAGCAAGGAATACATCTATGCAAGGATGTTAGAGATTATTGAAGTTGTTGGACCGGCAAATGTCATACAAGTTGTTACTGATAACGCAGCCAACTGCAGAGGTGCGGGACTGTTGGTGGAGCAAAAGTATCCTCACATTTTCTGGACTCCATGTGTCGTCCACACTTTGAACCTTGCCTTGAAGAGCATAGGTTCACCCAAGAATGAGGATGATCCAGAGTATGTACATTGCAATTGGATCAGCGAGGTTGCAGGAGATGCTGCTCAGATCAAGAATTTCATAATGAATCACTCCATGAGGCTCTCTATGTTTAATGAGCATAGTAAGTTGAAACTACTTGCTGTTGCAGAAACAAGATTTGCATCTCTAATTGTGACGTTGAAGAGGTTTCGTGATATCAGAGAATCTCTTACATTGATGGTAGTGAGTCAAAAGTGGGCTGATTATAGGACTGACAATATGGGTGGAGCACAGTTTGTCAAAGAAAAGATTATTGATGATTTATGGTGGGATAAGGTGAACTACATCCTTAGTTTCAGTGAGCCTATCTATGCCATGATACGTGTAGCCGACACAGACAAACCATGCCTCCATTTGATCTATGAGATGTGGGATACAATGATTGAGAAGGTGAAGATTGCAATTTATCGACACGAAGGGAAACAAGACCATGAGCACTCTGACTTTTACTCTATTGTGAATGATATCTTACAGAGTCGTTGGTTAAAAAATAATACCCCATTGCATTGCTTGGCACACTCACTAAATCTCAAGTAAGTTGCTTGCTTGCTGAGTTGTTGTCCATTGATTAATATAATTGTTGTCTTTTCTAATGTAGTCGCTTCCTGTTCTTAGGTATTACACTGAATCTTGGATTAATGAGGTTCCAGGCCGCCAAGCTCCACATATGGATGATGAGATTTCACAAGAGAGAAATAAATGCTTTAGGAGGTATTTTCCTGATGGAGGTGAAGAATTGCACAAAATCAAACAACAGTTTGCTAACTTTAGTTTGTTTGCAGATGGATTTAACTCATTTGACTCTATTGAGGATAGAGCCTACCTAGAACCCAAGCAATGGTGGGGAATACATGGTAACTCTGCCCCAGGTTTGAGAAAGATTGCGCTTAAATTGCTTGGGCAGCCTTCATCATCTTCTTGTTCTGAAAGAAATTGGAGTACCTATGGTTTGATACATAGTTCAAGTAGAAACAGGTCTTATATCTTCTTTCTTAAGTATTCTTGATTTTACCACTTGCATCGCATATTGCATCTGCATGGAATTTGACTTCAATATTATGTGTTCTAGGCTTAACCCTGCACGTGCCGAAGATCTAGTTTTTGTACATCAGAACTTGCGTCTTATTTCAAGAAAATCGCCAGAGTATCGAAGTGGCCCATCAAGATTCTGGGACGTCGGCGGAGACAACTACGAGTTATTTGTTGGTGGTGCAGATTTTCTTCAGCAAGCTGAGCTCTCACTAGATGAACCGGAGCTGGAGGCTTTGGTAAATGATATTGGGGCATTGGACGTTGGTGAGACAGAGACGGATTCAAACTCTGTGTGAACTGAAGTAGTGAAGTACTGAAGTTAATTAGCTTATTTTGTAATATTATGGCCTTACTTATGGACTATGGTCTTGTCTGAACTGAAGTTTATTAGCTGCTTGTAGACTGTTTGTGGACTTGTGGTTGAGTTAATTAGTTAATATGTGGTTAAGCACTTATTTGGTTGTGGACTTATGGAGTTGTGGTTGAGTTAACTAGCTACTATGTGCTTAAACATTTATTTGCTGCTGTTTGGAATGTGGAAAAATAGAAAGAGACTTGAAGAATTGGGGTGCTATACTGCTATGTAAGCATGATTGACTCAATACATTATGCTGTTATTTATTTTGATACAATGTACTAATTTACTCTCAGTTCTTGGCAGGCATAAGCTGGATGGTTGGAGTATTGGAGATGGAAAAGAGAAGACAACAGCAATTGGGCCAATAACTACATGTCTACATCAATATCTAGGTATTCTAAAACCATCGGTTTTCTCATTTTCTTATAGATATTCATTAATTTCAGTATATTTATTACAATTTATTATATATATACAAACGTATCGCCGTATCGGTGTTTTTAGAAAAATGCCGTATCGGGATATCGCCGTATCGCGTACCGGTATCGGTATCGCCGTATTGGGGTAACTTAGCTCCTTGTCTCCATCTCTGCTGCCAACACCATCCACCACCCCCGTGGCTGGCATCGAGCCCGTGTCCTCACTACATCGCCCGCTCTCTCGCCACCGTGAGCCATCCCATCCGACCAAACATTCAACGCGACTTGGCATACGGGCGCCCCTCTATAGCCTCCAGCAAAGTAGATCTGTCAGGGGTGCGATGGCAACTGATGACGACGCCCATTCGTCTGACCTTGTGGCATGGATCTGGAGCTGGATTTGGACGGAAGCGATCCAGCAAGAGAAGTGAGTAGCAGGCGAGCGAAGTAGAGCGCACGACGAGACAAACGAAAACGATGTATGACCATCCGATGTGTTGATCCAGCGTCTTAGAACTTACTCCCTCTATTTAAAAATATATATCTTTTCAAAGTTGGACATAAGAATTAAGATATAAGTAAAATATTAATATTATCCTTTAATTATTTATATGTACATCTCTTTTTTCTTCTCCAAACAATAAATATTAGTACTACTCCTATAAGTAATTATTATTTTTATAGTGTCGTTGAAAGATAAAATGGTAATAAAATGACTAAAACTACACTAAAAGTACAAAAATATATGCATTTTAAGAAATGTTAGAGATGATAGAAAGGTATCTAATTTAAAACGCAGAGAGTTTATCCTATAATAGCTAGGGAACGGTGTAGTTTTGATATTTGTTTATGCATATATCAAAATTTGGTATTTTCTACTACGCGTATGAAAACGGCAAACTGGGGAAAAAATGAAAAATTCCATGAGCAGCTTAGGATCTTTATGACTATTAATTTGTTATCAAATTTACATATGAAATTTTGATATTTTTCTTATACATCGAGTCCATAACTGTTAATGCTTCCGTCCTAAGGACACTATATTTCACCCATATACGTTTGTTCGCTATAAATTCACTCTAGTTAAATATCTTTACAGTGAGATTTTCTTGTAAAAAAAGAAATACTCACTCTATTTTATTGTATCTATTCCTAGTCTATCATATGCATAGACCAAAAAAGCACTTAATTTAAAAATATTAAAAAATAATCATGCCTACTCCTATTAAATACCCTATCCACAAATGTAAAGAGTGTACGAAATTTAAGGTTCAACTTTGACCAACAATTAGACTAAAAATATTGAATTATATAACACAAAAGTGATACCATTCGAAGATACGTTTGAATATAAATCTAATGGTACCACTTTGGTGTCATATAACTAAAAAATTATTAGTTTAATTGTTGGTCAAGTTAAACCTTAAATTCTATGCATACCTTATATTTGTGGACGGAGAGAGTAACATAATATAGTTATTCACATGTCATTTCATATATCAGTGGATAATTAATTTGAAAAAAAGTACCCCGATGTTGAGGATAGAAACAGAGAGAGTAATCGATGGTGTGTCACTTTCGCTCTGGTTGCCGCTGCATGACCTTTGCTTGCCATGGCTGCCAGGCAAAACTAGTGTTGGGATTGTAACTACCAGTAGAACTCACTCTACACATATAATCCACATTGTGGAAATGCAGTTTGAGCTGTCTAATTAGGCTTCCCATGTTCTAGATCAATGTGGGTTGGCCACTGTACCAAGAGCTTTATAACTCATTAATCAGTATGAGTACAATTATGACAGATAAATGATGTCAAACAACTATGCACCTGGTTAAGGGCCAGTTTGTGGTTATTAAACTATGTTACAGACTATGAAATTTAATTAGTTACAGAAGTAATTTTATGATTACATCGTAACGAAAAATGGTTTACTACTAGAGCCAAAAGGTGAAATAAGTGTTTTTGAAAAGTCACCTCCATAGAGTCCATTCTTAAACCCGGTCCATTACTTTGACCATGATTCACGACTCACGAGTGTGTCAAAGATTTAGTTGGTTAGCCTTTAGTTGTCAAGTGACATCAATCTTACTTTATCTTTTTGTTGCAAGAAACATGTCGGAATTTTAGCAAATATCAATCCTTAATTTCCTACGGACAGCGACTATTCATGGGATCATATGGAATGTTCAACTACTCTTTGGACCAACTGCTGTACCCAAAAGGTAGCAGAAATGAAAATAAAAGTGGGTACATACAGAAGCACTAATGCATATCAATGACAGGCATTGATGGTGTACAATGTGCCACGCTTTTCTTTAGTTGACGTACTAGTAACTGCAAAGACCGCAAGTTGGAGCTTCGGCATATCATTTCCATTCTGGTCGACGCAATGTGGCGTTCACCATAGACGCCTTAGGATCCAGGGTTGCCCTACCATCATTTAGGGCATATTTGATTCGCGGGAATCCCGATTCATGTGGAAACTGAACCATTTTCCGTAAAATTTCTATAAAATTTATGTAAATTTCCTGCAAATCAAACGACTCTTAGTTCAGTCTTGTTGAGCATTAAAGTTGATCTTCCGAGCATGTCCTTGACTTCCTAAGATGACGATATTTCTCCTCTTGCTCCAACGCTTCTCCGGTGCGGCGGTCGCATTGTCTCTGGTGGTTTCATTCGTTTGCTGGAAGATCCGCTCACTTTCCCAGCTAAGGTCCACGATTGCTTGTGACGGCAGTTTCAGGTTTCCCAGCCTTGGTGGCTCCAATAAGTCCCCTCCCCCTTCTCCTCCCCTGTTAGTTGGTCTTAGTATTGATTGTCTTGTATCAGTTCTACAGAATAGGTCTTTTAAGACCCCTCATCGTCCACGGTTTGGCCTAAACCGTCACCAATATGAACATCACACACGGTCACCATTTCAGACCCGTGTGAGATATGCCATGGCAAATTGGCCCGTGTGTGATGTAAGGCACATCGCACACGGTTGTTTTCTAGGAAATGTGTGCGATACATCACACACGGTTTTTTTTCCGAGCGACCGTGTGCAATGTCTTATTTTCGAAAATTCGTAACTTTTTCATATGGAGTCGGATGGAGACAAAGTCTATATGAAAATTGTAGCTCTCGACGAGATCTACAACTTTGCAGTTGACAAGTTTCTTGTTTGGAGATATCTAAATATTCAAATATTAGCTAGAAAATTCAGGTCGAAAGGGCACATCGCACACGATTTTTTCCACGCAACCTGTGCGATGTCTCGTTTTCGGAAATTTGTAACTTTTTCATATGGAGTCAGATGAAGACAAAGTCTATATAAAAATTGTAGCTCTCGACGAGATCTACAACTTTGCAGTTAACCAATTTCTCGTTTGGAGCCATCTAAATATCTAAATATTAGCCAGAAGATTCAGGTTGAAAGGGCATATCGCACACGGTTTTTTGAAATTCGTAAATTTTTCATATGGAGTCGGATGGAGACAAAATCTATATGAATTCGAAAATTCGTAAATTTTTCATATGGAGTCAGATGGAGACAAAGTCTATATGAAAGTTGTAGCTCTCGATGAGATCTACAACTTTACAGTTGACAAGTTTCTCATTTAGAGCAATCTAGACATCCAAATATTAGCCGGAAGATTCAGGTTGAAAGGGTCAAAACGAATAGATATCCTATTTAATCATAAGATTGTGTTTATGTGAGATGGTTAGGTGTGTTTGTGTGAGAGCACCGAGGTCATGGGTTCAAGTCTCTAAAACTGCACATGTGTATTTTTTTTCCTACTATAAATAACCCATCTATATGCAGCACATCGTACACGGGCCAAACTGAAAACCACCCCCCCCCCATCGGTGACCGGCCGGTGCATACAGGCTGGAAAACCGTATGCGATGGCCTTTTCTGTAGTAGTGTGTCCTGCCGCTTCTCCTTGTGGACGACATGGTCCTCCTCCCCCTGGAGCTAGCTATCCATTACCTGCCTAGTTGATCTGGGAGGTTGTTAGGGCTGAAGATCACCTTACCGCATGTCCCTAAGAGTGACGGATCTTGGTTGATCGCCGATGGTGCCGTCACTAGCTGATCCCCTTCGCCACCCTCTTCAACCCCCAAAATGGAGGGATATCCTGCTGCCCATAGTGACCATCTGTGAAGGAAATCCGAACTCAAGTCTCAGGTGCAAAGGTAGAAGCACCCCGGTCGCTGCCAATGTTGATGTCTCCGGCGAGATCGCGTAAGGACCATTTTTGTTTAATTTTCTTAATTATGGTCTTTTGTGTAATTTAGAAAAGCTCTTGCGTAAATTTTCTATCTTTTGTGGGCTTCTTTGTAAAAAAGCGGTGTACCAAATAATTTAATGGAGCCCGGCACTTTCTAGGAACCGAGGGCGTTTTGTCTTTTAAAAAAATTAAAAAGATGATATGAAATGTTAACCCGTCCGTGATATGTATGATTATTCCAACAGTCTCGAACAATACGCACCAAAAGTTCCTATCCAAACATTGGTACGTGATCTTTCAGATACTAACCAAAAGAGGCAGACAAAATTTACCCTAGGGATGAAAAGAAATCACGGTAAACATGGTGCATAAGGAACGGAAAATTGCATTGCTCCCTATCAACAATTTTTTGTATTTACCTCGGGTTGTCTGGCTGCTAAAGAAAATATTATCATTGATCTCCCATTGATCTGAGCCCGCAAAGGCATTACTTGCATCGCATGAACGAGACTTAGTTCATATGGGATGAACAATCATGTTCCTTTTTTTCTGTATGATTGGAACAACAAAATTAAAATTTCACCACCCGTCCAAATCGAGTTACTGCACCACAAAACTAATCTCAGCAAGGTTTCTATACTACGGCTAACTGACGTCGGTAGCCGGTAAAATTTCATTTTACAGAACAGCAAGTCTTCAACCCAAGCCTACACAAAATAACTTGGCTTCCCCCATCTTCTCGAGTAATTGCCTCATTCATCAGTGCCTTTCTTCTTCTTTTTCTTCTTATCTTTCTTCCCCGACTCAGTTTCCAGCAAAGCATCATCGCCATCTTGTGCATCAGATTTCTTCTTCTTTTTCTTTTTCTCACCTTCTCCGGCCGCAGGTGGTTCCTCACTCACCTTGGACTTCTTTTTCTTTTTCTTGTCGACCTCGGCATGAATCGCAGGGGACTCGCTCGCTTTGGACTTCTTTTTCTTCTTCTTCTCACCATCCTCTTGAATTGCTTCCTCTGCAGGTTCTGTTGATGGTACAGTCTCTACCTCGTGATGTTTCCTCTTCTTTGAAGCAATTTCAGGCTTCTTTGGTGTTTCTTCAGCAGATTGTCCAAGTACCAGATCAGCCGCAGGATTGTAAGTCTGACGTACAAAAATGTACAACATTAAGTCAAGATGAATTCCATTAGTTCCAATTATTTTCATAGCTGTGAGAAAAAAAAACTCCAACCACGAAACAGAAGATGTTCGCCTAAGCATACTGAAAGCAAAAGGCTGTGACAATTCTTTACATTAGCTAGCCAAAACATCCAGGTGCCCTAAACACGGCTCAACAGTTCTGACAACTTATCTTTTTTAAGTACTTGTCAAGATAACAGAAAAGTGTACAATATTGGCCCACGCTATCCATTATCGTAAAAGCCTCCTCAGAATATTCTCAAGACAACAAAAATCAAGATATTGCTCACCTTAGCAGGAGTAATTAAAGCCCCAGCACCCTTCTTCCGGTCTTTTTCATACATTTCAATCTTAGGCTTTCCCTTCGTGGAGCCTGCAGATCTCCCAAGTTCTTTACCCTCAAGAACCCGAAGCCTCGTTTCAAGCTGTTCAAATGTTTTATATGTCAAGCCAATCCCTCAGAAAATATATTGAAAATAAAAGGTGTTTCTACACTATAAATACCTTCAATCGACTCTCAAGACCAATGGAGTTATCTTCACCGTCACCAAGGGCATCATACCGGATGGCAAGAGCAGTTTTTGCAGCAAGAGAACGAGAAATCTTTCCCTTGTGCTTTGGAGCTGCCTGACCAATTAAGGATGCATGGTAGATGAGACCATACTTGGGTGTAGCATGCTTTGTCTTCAGAGCTCTGAATAAAGCCTGGAGATAAATTTAGTGTTTAGTTTCTTTTGCGAGAAGGGAAAATTCTAGCAGGTGTTACATATCACATAAACAATTCACAACCATGTCATTAATGGATGTCACCACAGCATTATTAGGAATGGATGGTAGAAAAGAGAACATGATGTTTGCATGCATCTTGCTTTTGTCCCGGACCTTGACTGGAAGATACAAATATTAAACAAGACAAAAATTATGAACTTCTAGTTGCCTAGCCCTATCATGTCCCTTTCTTCCCTATTTTTTCAGATAACAACTTCATACGTATCAGAACAACTTCAAATACAGATGTGCAGGATCACAAAAAGACTGACAATAGAAAACAGATGGATGTTTCCATGATTACAAATAGTATACTCACCTTCTCTGCACCGAGTATCTGAATTGTGCTGCCAGGCTGCTTGGCCAAATTTAGCAGACTGCCACCATGTGAAATCAGGCGAGCACCAACTAGCTCGCCCACAAGTGCGGTCAAATTTGGTGCAATTGTGTTCATCCTACTTCTGAGATAATCATACAGCTGGGCTCTGTACTCAGAGAGAGCCAAGACTTGATCACAAAGTTCTCTGATATTTAATAAGTCAAGATCGTTAACTTCTGTTCCCATGGATATAACTGCTGCCTCCTTTAACTGTGCTTCTACCTCATCATCTGTTAGTATCTGAACAAAACAGAACTTATTATTAAGTAAGTTTTGTGCATAGGAATGGCACTCATATTTAGACGTGTTGATAATTTACCTCAGAGAAATCAAGGTTGACTGCATTAGTCCGATTGCCCATCAACTTCACAACTTTTGCATACTGTATATTATCTGTCACTATTTTAGTGAGCTCTGGGAAGTGCCAACCATACCATTCACGAACCCTCATTGCATAAGTGTTAAGCTCCTTATCAAGGTCATCCAATAAGCCAATGGCCTGAATGATCATGGTATCAACCTGCGGAACCGGAAACAATAGTGTTACCTCACTTATCCATGTCAAATAAGGGTTCTCTACAAATAAAAAATATTATAATCTCTTGAGTAGCCAACCCACAAGATATTAGCTTCGATGAATATTGCAAATGTAATTCAATAAATATCAACACAAAAGGCCAACAAAAGCATGAAGACGCAAAAATACAACATGGAAAATGCTTGAAGACAGTAATGGCAAACCATAGGACATAACAGCCTGAAATGAGGCACAAGTTAATATGATAAAAGAAGGGGATAACAGCGCCAATGTCAGACTCACCTTTTCAGGACTGAACTTCAGCTTATACCTAGACAAGCTGTGGGACAATCCCAGGCTCATTGGACCAAGGTCTTGTGTGCCCAACCCAGATATAAGCTCAGTGAGCTGATTTCTCAGCCCTCTCATCAGCTCCATCACAGCACTGTTGTGAAGGCAGTCAATTTTCTGCAAAACCACATCAAACTTGTAAGTGGGATTGGTAATTCCACAGAAACAAAGCAACTTATGAACCTTACTGACCAGCTTCTCTTTTATAGCATTTCCAAGTTTAGAATCAGCAACAGCTAACGTTTCACCCTCACAGTGCTTCTGCAAGAACTTGCGCAAACCCTTGGTAGGCTTGCTATCAATAATGAGGGTCGCAGCAGAAAGGGCATCAGATGTGTTCTCAAACTTGTTGAAAGCCTTCAGCTCAACCACCTAGGATAACATTACATCAAGTCAGGAAACAAAACCAAGTGTACAGATTCAATCACCATGAGATCACTAATATAAAATACACTGAATATCATCACAGAGCAACAGTTCGAACAAATCGAAATGCCTAGTCAATCTCTACACGTTATGAGGCCAGAGTTATACAGAAACCAGGTGATCAAACTGAACCGTCCAGTTTCCCCTCGTATTCCACCCCAAAATAATAGGCTCAGAAGAACAGCGCAACTATGAACATTGCATATCACTTTTTATGGCAAGTTCACTATTCTACAGTCATAATCCACAGCGAGGTGACGCTAAGTCAACAACTCATATCCTCTATCCTGCTGAAGTGAGTTCAGCTGTGGAGTGTTCCTTTCGGTTGTAGTAGTCACACAAACAGCGAAGGAGCACCAGTGACCACAACCAATTTGTATCCTCGAACAAAATTAAGGTACCCTTGCTAACATTTGGAAACACATAGCTCAGAAGCGAAACATGGATTCTTGCTTATTTTACTCGATTATAATGCGATAGATACTGCCTGATGTTGGAAAAGAAAAGTGTTTTGCCCTCTAAAGAAACGGCACAAACCTTTCTCGCCGAATCTGACGTCGTGAACTCCTTCCATAGATCCTACAAGCCAAAAGAACACAAAGCATAGCCCCATTAGTCCAAGAAACACTCAGCGAACAAAACAAACACGAACAAACCAAGCAAACCAAGAGCTCAAGCGGCGGCGACCACTCACCTCGACCTTGTCGACCTTGCCCTCGTCGAGCACCTTGAAGAGGGCGAACCCCGCGGGCGTCTCGAACAGCACCAACATCTCTGACCAATCCCCGAACTCAACTCAACTCGGAACAAACGAAAGAACACAAAACCTGGATCACAAGAACACCCACAGAACCAAATCAAATCCAAGAACGCATGTATGTATGGACCAAATCGAGCTGCTGCAACAAAAAAACTTGCCACGAACCTTGCGCCGATTGGACGATGGGGAGCGCGAGGTGTACAGACGAAGGGATTTTGGTTGCGGCGAATGGGAGGGGGGGAAGGAGAAGGCGCCGCCGCAAGGGTTTTAGCGCTTAGGTCTTGGAGAATTTTATACGGGACGGTGGGAAGGGGCTTGGTGGCACATCTCGCCGTCGGTATGGCTGGATGGCGGCTTTCGGCCGTTGGATTGCTGACCCTGGGGTTTTAGATCGGGGCTGGATTCGCTTGTTGAGCACGGGACAAAGCGCAACAGCAAAGTTATAACAGAGTACTCCCCATCATAATGCTTTCCCCATCATAATGCTTGTTCAACTCAACTGATATGATTCTAAATGCCAAATTGATAACAGAGTCATTGTGAAATTCGGCAGATTTACGCAAATAAAAGACAAAATGATTGTAAAAACCTCTTGTAAAAGAATGCCTTAGTTATTTCCCTATGGTATATTTTTGTACTCATTTATCATGTGTATGGACCGGATGATAAAAATCTCAAGTGATACTACATAGTGATCCACTTCATTAGTTTGTATTATTAGACTTTTATCGTCATGTATATGGATCAAGGAATGAATATCCTGAGTGATAGTATATGCGTCCACTTTGTCATGTGAATATTCTCTTATTTCATAATTGCATATCTCCATGTCACACACTGACACTTGCTCAAGACAACCATTTATTTCTCTTGTGCCTCCCATCTCTCTGACTCATCTAATGCCTCCTCTCCCATGGCGAAGAGACGAAGACCATCATGATCTAGACCATCCGAAAGGACGGCGGGGATGGCATCAGTGATCCGCACAAGGTTAGTGAAAAACTTACCAAATTTTGTATTGTTGAATATAAGGAGAGTTGCCATGTATATGTAAATTATGCACTACCTATGTACATTTGTTAGCGTTGAATAATTATCCTTAACTTCTTAGGTCATTATAGTTCTGACCTTTATGCTAAATAACAATCATCTGAAAATATAAATCAATCACTATAATAAAAAGATCATGATATATTTATCTACTACATTGAGTATATGAAAATTGCAATAATATCTTGGAAAAGATAGGTGGGTAACACCTAAACAACGATCATAGATTTTGTACACACGGGATATGTGTACCCATTATTTGATAAATTTCAAAAGCACACTTAAAAGTTTTTAAAAAAACTGAAAACAATCAAGCATATACATTATGAGATCTAGTTATGTACTTTTAAATTTTGGTTAAAAAATATGACTATTTACAATGTTTGAGAAAAATATAAGGACAGATTGTGTAAAATAGTAAATAGTAGCGTCTAAGAAAGAACACATATTTTTTCCAGACATGTCACAAACAATCATATTTTGTAACCAAAATTTATAGCATCCCATAATGTACATATGTGATTTTTTTCAGATAACGTATATATGTGATTTTTTAAAGTTTTTTTTCAAAACTTCTATACGTGGTTGGAAGTGGACAAACTCTATTGAGTGCATATGCATGTTGTGCACTTGGTATTTTTCCTAAACAACCCCACAATTTTAGCTACATGCTTGATGATCCATGTCTACATCATAGAACTATCGATCCTTCCTTTTGTTCTTTTTTGATAAATTATAGGACTGTCAACTATAAGACATGGTTTTCTCTTATCAAATTAGACCCATCCTAGAAGATGACGTGTGGCAACACAAATATCAAAGCATTTGTGCCTTCTTCTCTTCCAACGCTGGTCCACCATTTGGGGACCCCGGAGCACCATCGTTCCAATACTCACTGTGAGGAGAGCGGAACTGAATGGGCAGAAGAGATGCATTGCGAGGAGAAGCAGCGGGTGCGACATGAGTTGGAGCAACCGTGGCAACAACCTCAGATTTCATATTCTTGATCTCCTCCGGTGCAACTATAGGCCGGTGACATCGACACAATAGGCGGCCACGCGTGCAAGACTACTTCCATGTTGGTTGGATGCGCTGTGACCTACCGTCTGTGAGACTTCACCTCATCTCATTCGACCTCGCTTGGCACCGCGGAAGAGTCTGGCATGCCTGAAGCCGCCATTACCTTGGGGTTAAAGCTATACACAAATGAATTAGTCCAAATCACTATGTAGCTTTCTTTTCCTCTGAATAATTAACAAGACGAGGGAAGCGCGATGGTTTCTAGTTCTGATCGAGTCAATGAATGAAATGTTGTGTTACGGTACTATGCTCACTAGTGATTGATTACGGGGAGGGGGCAGCTAATTTACGGTCGATCATAGGGATGGCCGATTTTCGACAACTCGTCCCCACGGTCCGAGTACCCTCCATCTTCTCTTTTGGGATTGACCTCAACGGTCTTCCTCCTTTCTAACACAGTTTCTCTACTCCTTTCCACCTCCATCTTCGGTGGTGTCGTGGTCATCGGCACCGGCGAGCGGTGGCTCTACTGTCGTCGGAGACATAAAAATAGAAGCTTTCAACTAAGTAAGCCAAAGCTTTTAACTAAAGAAATCAGAGCTTTCAACCGAACCAAGAGCTTTGAACTAAAGAAATCAGAAGCTTTCAACTATATAATCAAGAGCTTTCACGTGCACAAAATAAAATTTGCCACCTATGAGATCAAAAGCTTTTCAACTGATTGAGAAAAAGGTATGAATTCAAGCTTTCAACAACAAGAAACAACACCTTTCATAATCATACAACACAACTTCTAGCTAAATATAGGGAAAAAACTAGAGAAAAATCAAGGGAAAAACTAAAATCTTCCTTTCTCTTTGCCCTACTTCCAGCAACAGGTGGCTCTGGCGAGTAGCCACAATGACAGAGGCGGTGGGCATTGGGAGCGCCAAGACGAGAGCTCAGATGACAACTATGCAACGATCTCACGCCATGGTGGAAAGAAGAGAGAATTTGCTCGAAGAAGAGAGAGAGGCAATGAGCAATAACTTGGATCTCTAGGGGAGAAGAGGGAATTGGGAAGAGGAGGCGATGTGATCACGAGAGAAGAAGGGGCAAAATGAGCTACGGCCCATGGAAGAGGAGATGCAGTCATGAGAGGAAAGAAAAGGCGAAAGAGAGTAGTGGACCCACACGGTTGAATCGGAGTAGGTAGAGGTGACCGCACAGACGATCACCCGTAAATTAGCTTTTTTGTGATTTTGATGCAAATGAAAATTGCGGAAGGAATGGTCCAGAAAACGTGTGACGCTCGGGATGGACTGACTCCGTATGCGCGAAAGAACTGAGATCTTCAACGAGAGCCCCCAATTTTATCGACCCTTACTTAATGACTGATGATGGCGATTTATGCTTTTATTGCCTCCCAGACTTATCATTCTTACTTAAGCTTAAGATCCGGCAATAATAGTTGGGCACAGGCATTCTGACGGAGAACTAGCTACGGATACTTTGAGATTTGCGTTGATACGTGATCTCTTCTAGGATTCTTTTCCGGACGGGGGCACCTCAAGTGAGGCCCGGGGCCCCTATATTTCTCCCACGCACGATAATTAAGGTAAACCATTTTCTTCTGGGGCTGCTAGGCTGGCGAAAAAGAAAAAAAGAACTCTCTGATAACAAGTGTCAGTGACGCATGGGTCTGGCTTGTGCATGGGACCTGTGCCAGTTCAGTCACAGGGAAGAGAGATACCGTACCACCCTCCTCGCATTACCTCACCCCCTACGTCAGGCTCCTCCGCAGCCGTCGCCCTCCACCAACGGCCGCATCTCCGGTCGTGTCGTCCCAGATCTCGTGAGACAATTCAGGCCGGCAAGCGCAGCATCCGTGCGTGCGTCCCCCCTTTCATTCAATCATTCCCTTCCCCCGTCGCCGTCGAAGCACGTAGAAGCCGCTGGTGGCGCTTTTGTCCTCTCCGGCGGCCAGCCCTCGTCGACGCGACGACACTCGCGCTCCAACACCTGGTCACTGTCCACGCTGCAAACTCCGCGAGAACCCGCCACGTCGCCGAGCTCACAGCACACAGTCAAAGATGGAATCATGGAAATATCGGATCGAGCTACCGCGAGTGACGAGCCCCCTCGTCTGCTCGCTTCCGAACCATCTCTTTCACCATCTACTCCTCCCTCTCGTGCCCCTTCCCCTACCTTCTTTTCTCCCAAGCGAGCGCACGATATATGCACGCACACACGTTGTCTCTTCCTCTCTGTCTCTCTTCTGGTACTGGTACGTAGCACCAACCGAGCTCGAAGCTTCGCTTCAGCTGCCAGTCCAATCAGCTGATGGGCCAGGACGAGCAGCAGCGGCAGAAGGAGCAGCGGAGGATGCTGATGGGCGCCGCGAGGCGGGATGGAGAGCTGCCGGAGCCGGAGGAGGAGGACGATGAGGAGCGCAAGAAGGAGATGTCCGGCGAGGTGGCCTGCGACTACTGCAGCGGAGCGCAGGCGGTCGTGTACTGCCGGGCCGACACCGCCAGGCTCTGCCTGCCATGCGACCGCCACGTGCACGGCGCCAACGCGGTCTGCTCACGCCACGCGCGCTCTCCGCTCTGCGGCGCATGCCGCGCCGCCGGGGGCCGTCTTCCGCCGCGGCGGCGGCGCGGGGCCCGGTTTCCTCTGCTCCAACTGCGACTTCGGGAGGCACAGGGACGGCGAGCCGCCGCTCCACGACCGCTGCACGGTCCAGGGGTACACGGGGCGCCCCTCTGCTCAGGAGCTCGCCGCGGTCCTCGGGGTTGCCGAGTTCGAGAAGCCCGCGGCCGCCGCGGACGAGGGGTGGTGGACCATCTGGGAGGAGCCCCAGGTGTTCAGCCTGGAGGACCTCATCGTGCCCACCACTTCTTGCCATGGCTTCCAGCCTCTCCTCACGCCCTCCTCCCCCAAGGTACCTACTGCCTTTTACTGTTCACTATCTAGCAAACTTCACTAATTTTCTGCTCTTACTTTGATTTCTCCCACCTAACTCTCACTGATTGCTGCACAAGAACCAGAGCTTGTCGGATGGGAAGACGAACGAGGAGGTCATACGACAGCTACGCGAGCTCGCCGAGTCAGACGGCGGCGGCGCGCAGATAGCACCTCGTGAGGAGGCAGAGCAAGCTGCTGACCAATTGCCTTCATGGGCGCCATCACAGTACAGCACTGGAAATGGCAATTTTGGAACAGAGAACAGCCATGAGGTTGCAACCATGCCGACCCCTGGTTATGAGGTTTGATCCACGGACTTCAATCTATCTAGTTAACTTCGTCTGTTGTTTATCAACTATAGAGGTAACCAGAACTTTTCACGGCAATTACTCACCAACCAAGAAGAAATTTGGAGCAGGTGTTAACTGAAACTTGTACTTAGACAAGTGATATAGTGTCTGCAGCATTTCCGTTTGAACGGCAGAGACTAGAGATATTCTGCATCATATGCGGCGAAGATATTCTTAACAAGCTTTTCCATTAAGTCATAGCTATCTTGATGAGGGATATATTCTGAAGTGTAAGTGTCAATAACTCAACATACATCTCTTGGAGCCAGAAGGAAGTCACTGTAGTTGCGAATGTCCCCAGTTTGATTTCGATAATGATCTGATTTTCTTATTCTTCTCTTGTTATAGCAACAGAAGGTTCCTTTTACCGCTGCTGATTCAGAACTAAATTATTGAAACCTGGGCAAGAGTATCATACTGCCAGTCCTCCTTTAGCGAATTACTACTACTACTACGTGTTGCAGTAGAACTTGACCATGAAAAAGCGGAGCATGTCTAATTCTGTGGTATAAGTATAATAGCTATGAGCTCTGAAAAATATACACTAAATCAGTAAATCTGTACTGTTTTGGATTGTTATTTTATTTTACACAGTGTACTTGCTTTATTGGTGATTGATTAACATGTTAGTTTATCTGGCTGGCAGAACGGCGGATGGGAGAACAGTGATTATCATGCCCTAAATGATGCATGCAAGACAGAATACGAATATGAGCAGGCTGGAGCCAGCTCAGCTGAAGTATGCCTGTCATCATTTGTTCAGATGTCAGAAATTTGCCCCAGCATGAGCAATGGTAGAATTATGGATGATAGCCAGCAGGCAAATCCTGGCATTGGCATGCCAATGCAACCTTTCCCCAAAAAGGGTGGCTTTGATGTTGTTGCTGGCCCTGAACGAGACACCGTCATCTCGCGCTATAAAGAGAAGAGGAAGACAAGAAGGTGAGATATGGCTATGGCATCACAAGTTTTGTGATCCTTTTTTGTGAAACTTGATAAAGATCAGTTTGGATTATAAACGTTCCTGCGTACATAACTGTATTACAATGGAACTCTTGCAGATTCGACAAACAGGTCCGCTATGAGTCCCGCAAAGCTCGTGCTGACAGCAGGTTGAGGATCAAGGGGCGTTTCGCAAAGGCAAATCAGATTTAGGACTTGATTTGGATATATTATGCATCTTGGACAAAGTAAGAACACTAATTAGGAGCTGGTGCAGATAATACAAAAAGGTGTGAACATTTTGGTCGCTTTCAGTTACGCAGACGGTGGCTCATATGCAGTCCTGATAATGTATGTTGCCGACATATGGCTACTCTATGTTGAGGAGAGTTGGTTTTAATCCAACCATTTGTATATAGTCTTATATAAATGAACTCTATGAGGTCGGTGTTACTATTAACAGGCAAATGATAGTTCCATTATGCTATTTTTGGCATAGTTTTAGTGCAATCTATTTCACTGTTGGGTTTAGGTACGAAATACTTACAGTTGTAAAATACAGTCTGGTTCATACCAGCAGTTATGCAATGATGAAATATGATTCATCTTGATCTATATATGATTTCAGACAGCAAAATTTCTCCTCCCTCAAATCAGACAATGCCTTGTATGGTCCAATTGAGCTAATTGTGTTCGAAACATCACCATGTCAAAAGCCTCACCTTTTTACACTCTTGGTCCTGAATTTACAAGCTCCTTGCCCTGAAAACCAGCAACCAAGAAGGCCTAGAAGATGGTCTGCTCGCCGAGCTCCTGCCCCGCCATTCCTTCCCTTATCACCTTATCAAAGAACTGCTCGAGCGTGTCCTTGCCATAGCTCGGCGTCTTCTCGTCGCTGTACTCCCCGGTCTCCGGGTCCAGCACCAGCATGCTCTCCGACGCGTAGTACCTCCCGATCTTGCCAAACTCCGCGGCGTCCTCCAGCCCCGGGAACACCTTGGCCAATCCATCGAGCACCCAGATGACACCATCCATGATCTGAATTGGCACCTTGATGAACTTGGGCTCGCGCCCGAGCAGCCGGAACAGCATCTCGCCCTGCTCCAGCGGCGTGAGAGCCTTCCCCGGCCCTCCAATGGGGAGTATCTTGTTGGCCTTGTCCTCGTTGAAGATGCTGTCCGCGATGAAGGCGGCGAGGTCCTCCTCGCTGATGGGTTTGCAGGCGCAGAGCTTGCCGTCGCCGAACATGACGTATGGCTGGCCCTTCTTGACGGTCTCGACCTGGCCGCCGAGGCTCTTGAAGAAGGCGGTGGGGCGGACGATGCTGTAGGTGAAGGCCGGGTCCCGGGCCGCCTCGGCGGCGAGCTCGTCCTCGAACTTGAGCTTGGCGCGCTGGAACTCGAGGAGCGGCTTCTGGACGCAGACTGCCGAGAGGAGGACGAAGTGCGCGGCGCCGAGGCTACGCGAGGCCTGGAGCGTGTGGAGCGTGGCGCGGTAGTCGACGCGCCACGAGTCCTGCACCCCGCCGCCGCGGCTGGCGAGGCAGCAGACCGCGGCGTGGACGGGGCCGTACTGCGAGAGGTCGGCGAGGAGCGCGGCCGGGTCGGTGACGTCGGAGAAGACGACGCGGGCCGGGGCGAGGTCGGCGACGACCTCCTCCGGGGAGTTGCGGCCGCGCAAGCCGCTGCGGGGGCGTGCGACGGCGAGGACACGGTGGCCCCGGCGGAGCAGCTCGCGGACGACGTAGCGACCGATGTAGCCCGTGGCGCCGGTGACGAGGACGGTGGTCTCGGAGGGGGGCAGGGAGCGGAAGGGCTGCGCGGCGGCCGTAGATGTCCCAGAAAGCGGCGGAGGCGGCGCGGAGGAGGCGAGGAGACGGCCCCGGCGGCGGCAAGCCTGGGCGGTTGTGACGGGGAAAGCGAGGAAGCGGGGAGCGGGGCGAGGCGCGGAGGTGGAGGCGGGGGCCGTGGAGGCGGGGAGGCGGGAGGAGAGGAGGAGGGCGGTCATCGTGCTCGACGAAATGGGGGGGTGGGGGGCGGAGGGCGACGTGGACGCGGGGAGTATCGGTATCGAGTGTGGTGTGGGGGAAGAAGCCGGCGAGCGTTTGTGGTGGCGGGGCGAGGCAATCCGGGCATGTGATTTCTTCGGGACGACACGGGGTAACGTTACGCAGGAGTGCAGGACGGAATGGATTGATATTATTCTCTTCGTGTTGGCTAAATCTCAGTTGCCTGAAATTTTTGCAAATCTCAGTCACCTAAAATTATAGTATTCTAAAATTACACACCACTTAGTCTAAAATTGCAGTATTTGAAAATGTGCAACTTTAGTGAAAACTTAGTGCAATTTTTAGTTTGTATGTTATATATGGAGTGAGACGTGGATGAGATGGTTGGATATTGATCTAAAGATCTAAAAAGTGACTGAGATGTAAAAAAAATTCAGACAACTGATAAATAGACATTCTCTATTTTCTTCTTCTTTAGCGAAGACACTGAGTTGCACTGGATTCAATTCTTTTCGGCCCATGGGCCTAGATTTCTCGCCGGTATGGCAACCGCTGCTCACAGCCCATCATCGAGAAGCTTTAAAGCGGGGCTCACGCTCACCTCCGCAATCGGAACCCTAGCCTCACGGGCGCGGCCGCGGCCGCGGCCGCCGTTCCTTCATCCGATATCTCTGGATCTCCATGCTCCTTCCTCTGGATTTCTTCGTGGGACTTCGATCCTTTTGGCGCTGTCTTGTATGTTGTGTTATTGGTCTTGGGGGATTGGGATTCCTTTCCGTTCGTGATTGTTTCAAGGAAGCAACATCTCTCCCATGTTGCATGTTTCGCTCGTTGCGTCCTTTTTTTTTCTCTTCTTTTCTTTGCAAGAAACTCTCGAGATTTGGTTCATTCGCGTCCTCTTCATTTTTCCTCTGCAAATGCGGTGCATCTGTTCACGTTGTTGAGCTGAGTGAGATGTATTGGCCAGTGATGACAGCTTTTGGTGTGAGCCTCGGTAACAATTGTGCGCATCGGGTCAAGTGTTACCCGTGTTACCGATGGCAAGGATCAATGTGCCAAAATGCTAATCTGAGGCCAAATCGTCTCTCGTTACTCTCTACCTCTTAATCTTAGCAAGCGATTGGCCCGGGAGAAGAAATAAAATCTGAAATCGCGATTGGTCGGGGAGGGAAAAAAATCTGAACTAGCCATGAATCCATGGTGAGAATGAAGAGCAGTTTGTTTTAATTTTCCCCTTTTTACTTTTACCGGTTCCAGTCGTGCATGGTTAGTTCTTCCGTGACTCTGGTTCGGGCTACGGTGGACCGGTGGAGTGTTCCGTCTTGGTGAGTGGTCAGGATTTTTACTGTTGTCCGTTCGTACGGTAAAACGAATGAGATCAAGCCACTGAAGTAACATCTTCACTTAAAAGCATTGGGATACACAGTTGCATGGACAGATCGGACAGATCTCTTGTCATGAAACTCTCAGGCTGCTGCTGCAAATCGTTGTTTCTGTATCAGAAAGGTTATATTGTGGAGCAATAAAATTTGGCTGTGCTCATCTTACACAAGGAAATAACCTTGATTGAAACGAGATACGTGCACAGTGTTGGGTGGAGAGAATGGTTAATGGTAGTATATATCAGCAAACTAAGAAGTCAAAACCTTAAAAAAATGGGTTATCTATATATTTTCTAGCTTTCAGCCTTGTATTCGTTGTTCTCTGTATCCTACCATCTAATCTCCCAAAGCTCCCGTGCTTTAGCTTCTTGATGAAAGGTGCTCTAAAATGGTACCACATTTTTGCCCATATTTGAATTGGATGACCTTATCTTAAACACATTTGATAAATATGTGACCTTTTTAAACACATTTATATTGTGAATTGCGATAGATATGTTGTTGCATAAATAACTTGCGACTTCCTAAATTGACTCATAGGCATACAAGACCTGTCAACACGAGAGAGGGTTTTTGGCTCCCGAGCTCCGGTGCTCTCTTTATTTTGGAACATTGAAAAAGTAAATATTTTAAGTTTCAAAAATCAACGAAAAACTTTTCATGTATAGATGTGGTAATGTACTATATAACTGTAAATTTCTGTGGAAAAGGTTTTCATTTGTGGCTTGCACAAGAGGTGTTGATATGGTATAGAGTAGTGCTCTGAATTTGTCTTTTTTGCATAGGCCGTAAGAATGTGTGTTTCACGAAAATTTGCAGTCTTATAGTATTACGATGTTTACATATGTGATTTATTTTAGAATTTTTTAATGTAAAAATATATTTTTTTCAACCAGGATGACTGGAGCCCGAGCTTCAAAAGCAATTACAGCTGTCACCACCTCTAGTCCCATGATGAACTTTGAATGAAATATATAATTTCGCTCCTTAGAAATAGGGCCAATATTTAGATATTTGTACGACCATATTTGATATGAATAATAAAAATAGGATACTGAGATTCTGAATTTTTTTAAATATTTTTTCCCATAAATCACAACAGTACAACACGAAATGAAAAAAATTTCAAAAATACGGCTTGGTCGACCGCCCCAACTACCGAAAAGACGGAATCGGCATACCAAAAGCCGACTACAGATAGGGTCGGCCACTAACGAGACGAAAAGGTCCAGGTCGGCCCATGCCTGGTCGACACGACTAGTCGGCAACCCATTGGCCGGCTTGAACCTCTAGTCAGCAGCCCATCGGCCGACTAGACCTCTAGTCGGCAAATGACTGGCCGACTTGGGCCTAGTCGGCATTTACTAGCCCGACGCACTCCCCACACACGCGCCGGCACACACACACGCACACGAGGGCGAGCGGCGGCGGCAGAACGGCTTGGCGAGGCGAGCGGCAAGGCGAGGGTCGGCGGTGGGGGCAGCCGGCTAGGCGCGGCGAGGCCGGGGTCCGGTGGCGAGGGCGTCGGTGGCGGCGTGGCGTTGGAGAGAGAGGAGAGGAAGAGAAGAGAAGGAGGAGAAGAAGAGAAGAAGGAGGAAGAAGAGGAGAGGAAGAGAAGAGAAGAGAAGAGAAGAAGAGAAGGAGGAAGAGAAGAGAAGAGAAAAAGGAGGAAGAAGAGGAGAGGAAGAGAAGAGAGAAGCAGCGTTGCAGGATTTTTTGTCGTTTAGGTAAACCCTAATTTTGAAAAAATTTGTCGATTTAGTTTATTAGTTAGTTGGAATACATTAATTATATAATTTTATCTTGTGTAGTTTAGTATTAGCATGGTAACTTAGTGTTAGAAATAATATTAATATGTTATAGGTATATAAGGTGTTAGAATAATTTACCTGCGGCGTTTCAGAAACTGAATTCCATCTATGGTCACATATGTCACGATTTGATCATATAGTTGACGATTTTAGAAATAGTTATACAGAACTAGAAAAATCGTACAGAAATAATAGAAGTGGACTACGTAGTTAAGAAATAGTCGTAAACCTAGTTTTGTTATTATAGATCAGTTCAATATATGTAGCTACATATTAGGAGTCTCCTACATCTTGAACATAGGTGTAGCATCATTGTAAATTTTACGAAATAATGTTACGGATGACAGGAATGTCTGATATAGTGAGATTCAAGATTTTATATGGTCCTGGAGAAGTGAGGACAAACTTGTATGGAGTTGATCTTAGTGCATTCAGTTACACTGTATTGTCTTTGCAAAATCCAGAGTCGATGAACATTAGAGAAGCTAAAGACTGGTTCACCCGTAGCTTTGGTTGTACTGTGTTGATGCATTGATAAGCAGTACTGCTTGACATGTGCTACATGTTATGATCCTGCAACAGGCTTGCAGGTATGACGGACTTCGAGTTGCTCGATGCGCGGATGGACGGTAAGCACCAAGCGAAGAAGATTGACGACGGCGAGTTCAGTCCGGTCTTCAGGACCTGTACCCCCCGTGTGGCGTTGAGGATTCACCCAGCGTGAATCAATAGGTACATCTACGCGAGACCCCATGTAAGCTAGTCATTGTGATCTGTAATATGCGTTCAATTTTACAGGTTGGAGTGGGTGGGTCTACTCTCCCTGGCACGGATGGTGGAGGGCACTGATGAGGACTACCAGCTCCTCGGTGAGGACGAGGAACATCGTAACATGGAGGTCAGGTCTAGACGTTTTCCTTTCGACAGGGCTTTGTTGACGTGCCTCGTCGATCGATGGAGGCCGGAGACTCATACCTTCCACTTTCCTTGGGGAGAGATGGCCTCGACGCTGTAGGACGTGTCTTACCTGCTAGGTCTCCCGATCGCGGGGACATCAGTTGGACCTTTGGAGGCTTCACCCACCTGGCGGGCAGATCACGTGCAACACTTCGCAGGTGTTCGTCCTCACGAAAATCCCCTACAGCCTATCGACGAGCACCAGAAGCACGGCCCGAAGTGGGCGTGGTACCGACGGTTTGAGGTAAGCTCGAACAACCTATCTCGGTCGTGCTGTTTTTTATAAAAGTTATAACCAAATGAGCGTTTCGTGCAGCTAGGAGAGCTTGGTTGGCCCGGTGAGCAGTTGATGGTGATATGCCACCCGGGTATCACCAAGGAGGACGAATCCGGCCTCCCGGCCACGGGATGGGCCGGGCCGACTACTCGGAGTCCGACTACAACATGGGGGCACCTCACCGACGTGGAGTACAAGACAAGGACTAGTACCTGTCCGGCTTACCCGGAATCGGTTGTAACCAAATAGGAAACATATCTGTTAACCCGATCCGGACTCTGTAACCCTACCCCGGCCGGCTATATAAGGCTCGGTAGGGGACCTCCGATCGGCATCGCTTTACATCCAGCATCATCTCCACTGTTTCATAGCTCAGGCCCCTTCGAGATCGATTCTCTAGGGCCTGCGGCACTCGGGATACAGCAATACCAGCCACCAAACACAGGACGTAGGGTATTACCTCTCCGGGAGGGCCCGAACCTGTCTAAATCTTGTCTCCCGTGTGCAGCCATCCTGATTTGCTGTGCTCACGCCGCCCCATAATTAGTATTGCCGGAATAATACTCCGACAGTTGGCGCGCCAGGTAGGGGACCGTGCGCATAGATCCATCTGCACGAGTCGGGATGGCTTTCGCCAACAACAACAACGCTTTTGTCTCGGGAAGCAGCCTGAAGTTCGCCTTCATCAGCGCTGCCCCGGACCCTGGCCAACTCTTCCGATTTGGGAGGTTGGACTTCATCGCCGACAAGATCGGCCAGCTTCACCTCTGCTACTCGGCGACGTCCCGATCGGCAGAGGCTTCACCAGCTCTTCAGCATGGGACTCCCACGAAGCCCACACGCTCGGCCCCTCTCCCCAGGGAAGAGGCTTCGCCGAAATCGGATCCGTTTATTGCACACGAGTTCGCACTCGGATCCCGACTGGTCGGCGCCATCGACTCTCTCCTCCCTGTCCTCGAGTATTACTCGGACGAGGATGAAAGCTCTGGCAGCCACCATCCGTCCCGGGAAGTCTTCATGGCCAATGCCGGCTCGCTAGACGGCAATGACGGCCAAGAAGTCCCCATTGAGCAACAAACGCCGGACGAGCTCGAGGCCACCCGACTCCGACTCCTTGCTAAGGAGGAAGAGTTGATCGAGCAGCAGACTCGGCTCGCTCGCCAGCGAGACGACCAACAACGCAACGACGACATGAGGATTCGAGGACGCCAAGTCCACAACGAGCTCCGCATGCGTGAGAAGGATGGGGTTACGATTTTTCCCCTCCCGAGTCACAACATCGTTGCAGCCACCATGGCGGCACACGCCATCGAGATCCCCGAGGGCAACCCGGGATACGAAGAACTTCGACGGCTCCGCATCCTGCTAGAGCAAACCGCCCTCCAGCACGCAGAAGCCTCCGAAGATCGCCCCAGCTCCTCCGCAGGTGTCAGGAGCCGGCGCTCTACGCCTCAGAAGAGTCCATCGCGCGCGGATGGGCGACGAGCAAGTCCCGACCGACGTCAGCCGGCAGGCAACGTCCATGGGCGACTCGGCGCCGATCGAGATGCTCGTGGCACCATAGACGCCAGGACCCGTGCTCGGCGAGATGCCGAAAAGAACGCCCGACAAGCTACACCGGTCCACAATCGGCTCGGACCTAGGAACCCCGCGGACGCAGAGAGAAGCGCTCATCACGGTTCCAGGGAAGAAAATCGTGGCAACCGCCGCAATGATAGTGGTGCCACCAGCCGGGAACGCTCCCCTCCAACTTCCTCCGGCTTGGGGTACTCGGGCCCGAAAGCATTCGGCCCACGTATCCGCAGCGTCGTCTTCCCGCCACGATTCCGGGTCACCGGCATCGACAAGTACACGGGCGAGACGCGACCGGACATCTGGTTGTCCGACTACCACACAGCGTGCAGAACCAACGGTGGGAACGACTACGTCGCGATCCACTACCTGCCGCTCTTCCTGGCCGACTCGGCGCGAGCTTGGTTGACCAGCCTACCTCCGGGGTGCATCCATACGTGGAAAGACCTCGAGACCCTCTTCGTGAACAACTTCCAGGGCACCTACAATCGGCCCGGGAACGCGTGGGATCTCCACAGCTGTACACAAGGGGCGGATGAGACTCTCCGTGAGTACATCCAGCGCTTTTCTAAGAAGAAGAATTCCCTGCCCGAGATCCGGGAAGGCGACGTCATTACCGCTTTCTCCAAAGGAGTTCGGAGCACCGATCTGATCCACAAGATTGCGCGGAAGAATCCGCAGACTACTCGCGAGCTTTTCGACATAGCCAACAGCTTCGCTACCGGCGAAGAGGCCGTCCGCAGTGTTACTCGGGATGACAAGGGCAGAGGCAAGGGCAAGGTGCCCGAGTCCTCCAGTCGGGATGACCAGCCCGAGTCATCTAGAAAGAAGCACCGCAAGCGCAAGGGCGGTGACCTCGTTGCTGCTGCCGAGCGCGCTCCGACGCGCACGCTCCACCGCGCACCAACACAACCTTCGAGGAGATGATGAGTCAGCCGTGTCACTTCCATGGACCCAAGTCCAATCATCTGACACGCGACTGCAACCTCTTGAAGAACCTGAACAAGCCCTACGCCTCTAACAAAGGCAAGAAGGAACCCCCTCAGGACGAGGGAGACGAGTTCCCGAAAGAGACCGCTTGCTTGATGATCTTCGGCGGTCCCAACGGCTATGAGACCAAACGTCGCCAGAAAATCATTGAACGAGAGGTCAACGCAGCGGAACCGGCCGTGCCCAAGTACCTGCGATGGTCCGAGTCCGTAATCTCATTCGGACGCACGGATCACCCCGACTACATACCCCAGCCGGGACGCTTCCCCCTGGTGGTGGACCCGATTGTCTCCGGCGTCCGCCTCACCAAGGTCCTCATGGACGGCGGAAGTGGTCTCAACATCCTCTACGTCAAGACTCTCGACGATATGAAGATCCCTCGATCCGAGATCAGGCCGACTGGTGCTCCCTTCCATGGGGTAGTACCCGGCAAGATGGCGAGTCCACTCGGGCAGGTCAGCCTGCCCGTTACATTTGGCACTCCCGACAACTTCCGGACCGAGACCCTCACCTTTGAGGTCGTCGACTTCTCGGGATCATATCATGCCATCCTAGGTCGTCCCTGCTACGCCAAGTTCATGGCTGTCCCCAGCTACGTCTACCTGAAGCTCAAGATGCCGGGCCCCCATGGGGTTATCACAGTGCAGAGCAGCTTCCAGCATGCTTACACGTGTGATCTCGAGAACTGCAACCTCGCCGCGACCCAGATCTCCGAGGCCATACTCTCCAACCTCAAGTCAGCCGTGGTCGAGGAAGCACCGCCATCCAAGAAAGCTTCGACGTCGGCATCTTTTCAGTCGGCGCGGGACACCAAGTCGATCCGACTCGACCCCGAAGACTCCTCCAAGACGACGCAGATCGGGACTGCGCTCAGCGACAAATAGGAAAGCGCGCTCGTCAGCTTCCTTCAGGACAACCGGGACATCTTTGCTTGGACATCCTCCGACATGCCCGGGGTTCCAAGGGAGGCTGCCGAGCACTCTCTCAACGTTCGGCCGGACGCCAAGCCGGTCAAACAGCGCTTACGCCGATTCGCTGAAGATAGACGTCAGGCCATAGGAGAAGAAATAGCCAAGCTCTTAGCAGCTGGTTTTATTAAAGAAGTGTATCATCCCGACTGGTTAGCGAACCCAGTTCTTGTTCGCAAAAAGAATGGAAAGTGGAGGATGTGTGTTGATTATACTAGCCTTAACAAGGCGTGTCCCAAAGATCCCTTCACTCTTCCTCGCATCGACCAAGTGGTTGATTCCACGGCCGGGTGCGAAATTCTATGCTTTCTCGACGCCTACTCGGGCTATCACCAGATCAAGATGAAGGAGGACGACGAGATCAAGACATCTTTCATCACTCCGTTCGGCGCTTTCTGCTACGTTTCCATGCCTTTCGGACTCAAGAATGCCGGCGCTACGTACCAACGGTGCATACAGCGCTGCCTTCAGTCCCAGATCGGCCGGAACGTGCAAGCCTATGTCGACGATGTGGTGATCAAGTCCCAAAAGAAAGAAGACCTCCTGAGTGACTTGGGAGAGACCTTCGCCAACCTTCGAAGATTCAGCATGAAGCTTAACCCCGAGAAGTGTGTTTTCGGGGTCCCTTCGGGCAAGCTACTCGGCTTCCTTGTTTCCGAGCGAGGGATCGAGGTCAACCCGGAGAAAATCGATGCCATCCTCAAGATGGCCCCACCAAAGAACCTCAAAGACGTCCAAAGGCTTACCGGGTGCATGGCAGCTCTCAGTCGATTTATCTCCCGACTCGGCGAGAAGGCCATGCCCCTATACAAACTCATGAAGAAGTCGGATACCTTCACCTGGACTCCCGAGGCCCAGGACGCCTTGGACGGCCTGAAGAAGTTCTTGGCTACCCCCCCGGTGCTGGCGTCTCCCATGCCCAATGAACCGCTGCTTCTTTACGTCGCAGCGACTACTCAGGTAGTCAGCACGGTCTTGGTCGTGGAACGTCCCGAGCCCGGTCATATTCAGAAGGTACAGCGCCCGGTTTACTTCATCAGTGAAGTACTCTCCGAGTCCAAGGCGCGGTACCCGCAGATCCAGAAGATAGCCTATGCGGTCTTCATAACATCACGGAAGCTCGTCCACTACTTCCAGGGCCACCCCATCACGGTGGTCAGCTCCTTCCCGATCTCCGACGTCATCAACAACCGCGACGCCACAGGTCGAATCGCAAAGTGGGCCATGGAGCTTATGGCGTTCAGCATCGTCTACGCTCCCCGCACGGCTATCAAGTCCCAGGCTCTCGCCGACTTCCTGGCCGAGTGGACAGAAATTCAGTCCCCGCCCTCTGTGGTCGACCTCGAGCACTGGGTACTCTACTTTGACGGCTCTCTGATGCCGTTCAGAAGATTGGCGCCCTCCTTCGCCGCCTTCATCAGTGCAGGGAGGATCTCCCCGATCTCCTCAGCGGCGGCCGCCGCGTCCCGCCACTCCTTCTCCTCCTCGACGTCGTCAACCGTCGAAGCCGGATCCCCACCGTCCGCACCCCGGACTCGGAGCGGTCGGCATACCAGCTCGGAGCATGGCTTGGGAGGCGGAGCCGCGCTGATTTCTTGCATCGGCGAGGGCGCGCGGGGACTCGGACTTTCAGCCGTCGCCGCATCCTTGCCCAGCGCCGCATCTTCACCGGCACCCGCGGGCGCCACCGGCGTCGAAGCTCCGGGCGAGGCCCTCCCTTGAGGAGCAACCGGCGCGGCTGGCTGCGCGCCGGGCCCGCTCGGCGGAAGGCTGGGGAGCACCCGCGGGCGGAGGCGACTGCGGCCGGGGCAATGAGGAATCCGCCGCAGCCAGAGGCGAGGACGCCCGGGCATCCGAGATGGCAGGGCCTTCACCCTGGTTGGACCCTGTGGCGTCCGGGACCACCTTCGAGATGTCCCCCACCCTTCGCGTCCTGCGGAGGCCACACCGACCGCGTCAGCGCATGAGGAAAGGCAAGAAACTGCAAAAGTGCTCGGCAAAAGGACTTACTTTGAAGACCGAGGGGCGACGAGGCGCTTCTTGGACCCCGTGACCCGCGGCCCGGCTGTAGCGGCAGTCGGGGTCGGCGCGGTTCCCGACCCGCCGGCGGCCCCGAAGGCAGCATCGGCGTCTCTCTTCTCCCCCCGACTGGGGGGAGCGTCATCACCAGCCGCCGCCGGACCGCCGCCGGCAGCAGAGACCCCTGGTCCCGGTGGCGCGGCATCAGCACCAGCCGGCGCCGCCGGGCTCGCGCCCCCGGCAGAGCGATCGACCGACCTTGTCGGCGCGACCCCTGCGGCGGGCGGAGCCACCGGGCGGACGCGGGAGGCCGGGGCGCCCCGTCTAGCCGGAGCGGCGCCCCGCGCGGCGTCAGAGCCGCCTCGCGTCTTCGGACCGGTGCCCGCTGGCTTCCTCCTCGTCTTCACCCGGAAGGCGCTGCCATCATCTGACGACTCCTCCTCCTCGTCCTGGGCGGCCGTGCTCGGCGGAGGGGGCTTTACAATCGCCGGGCCCTTCCCCTTGGAGGGCCCGGTGCTCTTAGAAGACCCGGCCCCCGTCGAGGGGCCGGTACCAGAAGGGGGCGTCCCCGCCGGCGGGGCTCCGCCCGCCGGGACGTCTGCGTACCGTGGCTGGTTCCAGATCTCGTCCTCCGGGAGGGGAGCGCTGGAACAGAAGCCGAACAGATCCTGCAAAGAAATGAAGACAGTGCCCGAGTCAGGCCCGGCCAGCGGTTTGACCAAAAGGCACGGCTTCGGATACTTACGTCGTTCGGCGCGTTCGCCCGGCAGAAAGGGGCCGGCCGGTCGGAGAAGTCCAGGCTCGCTCCCTGGGCCAGAAGCTTCTCCAGCCGGCTCTGCACTTCGCCCTCCGACAGCTCGTCGGCGGCCTCCCGAGTCGAGTCCTCCGGGCCGGTGTACTCATACATGGGGGTGCGCCCGGAGCTTGGCCGGCTGCACCCGCCACCGGACGAAGGTCGCGACGACGACCGTCCCGGTGAGCCCTGCGTTCATCGCCTGGCTGAGCTTCCCCATCAGCACGGCGGCGCTGCCTTCCTCTCGCTCCGGAGGCAGGTCCGACCAGCTTGGCTTGACTACTGGCGCTTGGCCTGAGAAGGCCGGCAGCGCCGGGTCGGGGTTGGCGCAGTAGAACCATTGGGCGTGCCACCCCTTGAGGGACGTCGGCATCGGCGGAGCCGGGTAACCCTTCGCCGTGCCGGATCTCAGCTGGAACCCGGCGCCCCCGACTACGGCCGGGTGATCCCTGCTCGGCTGCGGCTTCACCATGAAAAGGTGCTTCCACAGCGCGAAGTGTGGACGAATGCCGAGGAAGCATTCGCAGAGCGTGATGAAGCTGGAGACGTGCAGAATGCTGTTGGGGTTGAGGTTGTGCAGCTCCAGCCCGTAGTAGTAGAGGAGCCCCGCGCAGGAATGGGTGGACTGGCACCGAGAGCCCCCGCTCGAAGAACAGGCTGTGGACCACCAGCTCGCCGGTGTTTGGGGTAGGAATGTCCTCTCCCAGGGCGGCGCGCCACTCGACTAGTTCTTTGGGCGGCAGTACCCCCATCCGGACGAGGGTCTCCAGTCTCGCCTCCGTCGTCGTCGATTTCTGCCAGGAGGCCATCGGTTCGGCGGATGCTCCTTCTCCTTCTTCTCCGGACAGCAGCTTCCAGACCAGGGCGTCCTCCTCGGCTTCGTTAGGATCGGCTTCCCAGTCCGGGGCTTGCATCCGACGGAGCCGGGACGGGGATTAGGGTTTTGGAGCGCGCGGAGCGATTGGGGGCGAGGGGAAGACGAAGCGGCAAGTGCAGGGTGAGTGCGGAAGTGTTTGAGAGCGTGGGTCCCTCCCGCAGCCTCTGCCGAATATAAAGGGGAGCGACCGGGCGGTTCGGATTCCCCACGACCGCACGTTCCGGATTCACCGCGGCCACGTCCGCGCCGTTTCGGATTCCGCCGCGCGTTTCGGGCAGGCCACGTTGCGGGTATCCCGCACCCACGACTTGATGGCGCCACGATTCGTGCGGCTTAATAAAGGAGATCCGACGGTTAGCCCTCCAGGCTATTCAACCCATCGGAATGCGTCTCCGCTACATGGTGGCTAAAGCGTATTCTCCGAGAGTCACTAGCTGGCTGCCGGGTAGGACTCGGCGCCGGGCGCTTTGGCTACAGAGGGTATCAGAGGCTGGCCTCCAGCGAGGAACGCAGTCGGCTGATCACACCCGAGTGAGGGACAGAAATGGCGTGCCTTCCGAGGGCCTCGAGTCGGATGCTGAGCAACTCGGAGCTGCCGGATTCTTCACCCAGGCTCATCGGGCCCTCCGGCCTCGAAGCCTTGGTATCTGGGGTCCCCAGATTCAGTGGAATGACCCGGCATAAGACTTCGAAACTCAGGAACCTATGCGCCGTGACTGTTTTCTTTGGTTCGGACTTGGAGTTTCAGAGGCATTCCTTCAGGGGACACAAGCCGGCCTTGACCTGCTCGGGAAGGCCGGGTGCTACTCGGGAACTCAGTCGGGATTGATGGCAAGCCCCACGCTGGGTTATCAGCCGGTCCCTGTCCCCAGGGATGGACCGGATGCCACCAGAGATTACCCGTTAATAGCCCACCTGCCTTTAACGTTCCTGCCTTACGGGTGAATGTTGCTTGGCTTTAATTGTCTTTTCCACAGGAGTCCAGTCAGCCCTTCGCGGTCTCCCAGCAAGCCAAGGCCAGTCGGAAAACCTAATCGGGGAAGAGGCAGGTAGCGGCAAGACCACGAAGGACTCGGGGGCTACTGATGGTGATATGCCACCCGGGTATCACCAAGGAGGACGAATCCGGCCTCCCGGCCACGGGATGGGCCGGGCCGACTACTCGGAGTCCGACTACAACACGGGGGCACCTCACCGACGTGGAGTACAAGACAAGGACTAGTACCTGTCCGGCTTACCCGGAATCGGTTGTAACCAAATAGGAAACATATCTGTTAACCCGATCCGGACTCTGTAACCCTACCCCGGCCGGCTATATAAGGCTCGGTAGGGGACCTCCGATCGGCATCGCTTTACATCCAGCATCATCTCCACTGTTTCATAGCTCAGGCCCCTTCGAGATCGATTCTCTAGGGCCTGCGGCACTCGGGATACAGCAATACCAGCCACCAAACACAGGACGTAGGGTATTACCTCTCCGGGAGGGCCCGAACCTGTCTAAATCTTGTCTCCCGTGTGCAGCCATCCTGATTTGCTGTGCTCACGCCGCCCCATAATTAGTATTGCCGGAATAATACTCCGACAGCAGTTGACGAACCACCAGGTCACTCGTTCGTTGGAGGTATACATCATGTGGCTGTTCAGCTACGTGATGTTCACCAACTCTCACGGCGACACGGTCGATGCCCATCACATCGAGATTGCGAGACAGATAGCGGACGCGCAGGACCCCAGCGATGTCCCACCCAGGAGTTGGGGATCGGCCGTTCTTTCGGCCACTACGCGCGTGCTATGTGACGCCTGCACGAGGACTACGACGAAGCCGTCGTTGCTGGGCTGCCCTTCCTGCTGTAGGTTAGTTGTTTGTAGTTGTATGTTATGAATATTTCACAATATATTAGCGTCATTACATACTTTGCAGGTTTAGTCGTACGAGCGTTTCCCTATAGGGAGACCATTCGTGAACGCGAACGAGTCTTACGGAGTTGAGTTGTACCACAACAACCCACTCGGGGGACCTACTTTCGGTTCACTGTGGACACGGCGTCGGGTAAGTTCGTGCCTACAACCCTACGTACTTTCGCTATATCCATTTGATTGTTGCCACTTACATTATTGTACTCTCATGCTACAGCAACAGTTCGCGTCTGCACAGCTGAAAAACTGCTACCTCGCGTTCACGGAGCAATTCGACTTATTGCCTCACGGGAAGGTCACGTGGGAGCCGTACACTCAGGAGGCTAGGCTCTATCGTGCTCCCCACGGCCTTTCTCCATTATGCACTAGGGAAGAGGCATACTGGATGACAAGGAAGAAGGTCGTCTTCGATATCTTCGTTGAAGACTACGCTGTGCATCGTGTGATGCGATAGTTCAGCCTACACCAGGACGGACCACCGTCACACGCAGTTTCTCTGGATCGTGCCACGCATGGGTACGTCCCATTTACCTTGCTATTATGGATTCAACAAAATTACTTACATATCTAAAGCAATCGAAATTTGAATTTTTACAGCTAGTCTCGTAGAGGGGGTGTGTTAGGGCACAGGAATGGACACAGCTCCTGCACCCTTACATTCAAGCTTGGGGGGAGGTTACGGCGGACTGTTGGGAGGAGTCTAGGGCCTTCGACCTTCAGGCCCATTGGGCTACCTCCAGTGGTACGTTGGTCGGACTCGCATTTTTCTTCTACCACGCATGGAGCATGAGGAGATCCAGCTAGCACAGACCACAGATTTGTGCCCACTAGACAGTGCACGTTTGAGGGCCAATGCGGTACGTTCTACTACGTATTTGAAAATATATGTTATACACTCTTTTCGTTTCTGACAACTTTTTATGTACGTGCATACTGAGGTGGCATGTGAGCTTCACGACCACATCACGATCACAAGAGAGGACTCTACTACGTGGTCTCGTGGAGAGGAGTTGTGCCGTAGTTTGCTCCACGCTCTTTCGTGCACACAGGCGTCAGATGTGGTCGACCCGCAGAGAGGACGTGGAGCACACCTCCCTCGAAGGCCGTCCGTGATGCAGCCTACTCCCCCAGGTCCTTCACAGGACAGTGGGTCGTCCTGGCAGGTGCCACAGCAGGAGGTCAGGCAGCTGTTTCCCTGGGACATGTCGTCGAGCTCTCAGCGCACACGTACACAGATTTCGTCCATGATTCTCACACCTGGTACGTAATCTTTTGCTGCTTCCATAATAGATTCAACATTTTTACTCACAATCATGATCTATTGTCTCGCACAGGTTTTGTTCCTATGTCACATGGAGGAGGAGGTTCGGACAACCCGTCTCGATACTTCCTGAACACTCAGTTCGACCCCGTTGACAGTTCTGCGTTGGGAGGATGTTATCCTACCCCATCTTCGCCGCCGCCATCCACGCAGGACACCCAGCCTACCACCCCTCAGCCTGATGAGCCCTTGCATGGTAGAGGCCGTCGTACGGTTGTTCCGTCGGGACAGTTAACGTACTCGGACTTCCGCAAGAGGCCGCGGAGGGGGCCGCGTCGAGGATGTGGACAGGGAGGCCCAGGAGGACCTGCCCAGCGAGACTAGCAGAAGTAGTTATTTCGAATAGTTATGACCGCATCCTTTTGGATTTTATCTATCTTAGTTGTACTACTTTTCCATGGAACACTTAGTTTATTTCATCAAAATGTAGACTAGGAGTACGATACATTGTTATCAGTACACATGGGGTAGATGGTACGATAACATTCGCATGATACAACCATAAAACTGAACAACCTAATAATAGAACAACTAAGATAATAGAACATAGGACAACCTACTCAAGGCTTTTCGGATATTTTCCCTTCCTCATACGACGAGCGTGAGCTTCCTCTCCTTCTTCCTTCGCGCGACGCTCGGTCTCACGCTTCCTCGCCCTTTCAGCCTCACGTGCTTCCGCAGCTTGACGTTCCACCTCCATCTTTTCCTTGCGTTGCTCCTTCTGCCAATGCTTTCGCTTCTCTGCTTCCTCCGTCTTGTGCATGCGTTGCAGAGTGTAATATCATCTAAAATATACCTCACGCATTAGTTGTTCTTCATCCTCATTCGATTGGGTATTGTCCAGCCACTGTATGTAGTCACATATAGTGGGTGGAGACTGTAAGCAAATGAGTGTTAGCATTGTATTGCATCGTGTTACGAGCGGGTGGACCCAAGAACTATTGGGTGGAATGCGTGTTTTACCCATCGACGTTGTGTGCGCACGGCAACCTTCGCTGGCTCTTCATCGTAGTTAGCACTAAAGGATCAAGATGTCGGCCTAAGGGGAGGGGTGAATAGGCGACTAATCAAATTTTCTTCAAAGTTAATCAATTCTTACAAAATGCGGAATTTAATTGATTGATTAACTAATATGGAAATTCTTAATATGACAACCACGATGACTAAGCAATGACACTAAGCAAGATGAACATAAGCAATAGCAAAGTACTTGCAAAGTAAATGCGGAATGAATGAACAAGAGAGACAAAAGATTTGTTCCCGGAGTTCGGATCCTTGAGGGAATCCTACGTCTCCGTTGAGTACCCGATCACACGTGATCAAGGGTGGGCTCCCTCTTAAGCCACTTCCTCTCAAGGACTCTCCGGAGTCTCCTCGACTTGCTCTTGGTGATCCTTTCCTTGTGGAGGCGAATCCCGGGCCTTCACAAACTTCCCACGGCTCACCACACGATTTGGGAGCTCGTGAGTGACTTCTAACCGTCTAGGAGTCCTCAAACTCCAAGAGTAACAAGTATGACGATTGCTTGGAGATGAACTCAAATGCCCTAGTGCTCAACACTTTGAATTTCTCACTCTTTTGGATCTCTCTCTCAAGAACAAAGGCTCTCAACTTTTAGAGGAGGAGAAATGGCTTTCTTGAGTGCAGGAAATGATTTGGCAAAGAGTTAGGAGTGAATGGGGGAGGAGGGCTATTTATAGACCACACAAGGAATCTAGCCGTTGGATTCAAAATAACACATCCGGACATTCCGGGCAAACTACCCCGGATACTCCGGATACACAGAAATCCCAACGGTCATCTCCCCATTACACATCCGGACATTCCGGGTAGGTCTGGACACTCCGGGCACCTACCCGAGAGCAGTCTAACAAGGCATGACACACCCGGACACTCCAGGTAGGCCCGGACATTCCAGACTCATAGCCGAGGCGGTGCAACCGGGAAGTCATCCCGGAGCTTCCAGATTCCAACACCCGGACATTCCGGGGCATCCCGGACATTCTGGATGTCTTCCCGAGAGCACTGCCTAGGGTCTGAAATGCTCGGACATTTCGGGTCAGCCGGATACTCCGGGTATCCTCCCGAGAGCACAACCTTAGCACCAAAACACTCGGACATTCCGACCTCTGGCCGGACACTCCGGATGCACAACTGAAATTAGGTTTTTGGCTAAGTGTTCATGCGATGTGTGAGACTTCTTAGAGAGAAATGTTGAGCACTTGAGCACTAAGCTATCTCATTCACAAACCGACATACCCCCCTTAATAGAACGGCGGTCCTATACTCAAGACAATATGAATAAAAACTCGTAGAGTATAAAAACCATTGAGATTTTCAATGAATCACACGCCGTCTTCTCCTCTTCACTTTTTAGGGGTCGTCAATGCCGATTGGAATTCACAAGATGGACTAATACCTGGTTAAACACTTAGTGCACATATTAGTCCCTTAATCGTTCGTCATCTACCACCAAACTCAATTAGGGGCCTAGATGCACTTTCAAGCACACATGAAGAACTTTCTTCCGAAGGTGTACGACATCTCTCTTGACACCATTAGTTTGCACGGATCTTGGCACCAGCAGAGTGGAACCTCGACTCCGTTCGGCACATCGGTAGTAAACTTCTCCTTCGGCATGTCGTCTGAACTAGATGAAGCCATTCCTACCATTTTGCAATATGGGCGTAGTTAGTACATCCAAGAAACTAAAAAAATTTCCACAAATATTTACCTCACTTGAGCCCCCCGCCGAAATCCCTCTTCCACCTCGCCTCTAAAACCCCTCTCTTCTCCTCTCTATCCACGTACTTGATCTAATTATGTTCGTTGGTGGGTGGGAGGCAGAGAGAGGTCTGGGGGTGGATAAATAGGGCAGCTAGGACCCAAGTCGGCAGCTGGCTGGCCGACTTGCCCTTCCCGCCAAAATCAGTTGAATTATTCGGTCGTTGGGCTGCCGACTTCTCCATTTTGGCGATTGGTTTGCCGATTGCTACATTTCAGCAGTTGGGCGGCTGACCGGTTGAGATTTTTGAAATTTTCCCATTTCGTGTTGTACTGCTGTGATTTACAAAAAAAAATAATATTCAAAAAAATTCCTGAGATTCTCGGACTGTATGTGTCAGTCTCTTACCTGTGTCACTAGTCAATCCATCAGGCACTTCAGTGTGACCGGATATGGTGTTTGGTGGTGGCCTCATAACACCATTGTAGTCTCACCTAAACAAGGCCCAGGCTTCTGTTTTCTGTTGAGAAATTTTTATCTATTTACCAAGTAGAATTCGAGGAACCTATAGTGTTTATACCAAAAATTATTGGTGAATGAATTATATTTTCAATGCTCAAACCTATAAAGCAAATACTGGTTTATAATAGGAGTTATGTAATGCATCGTGCTCTATATAAGATTCAAGATAGCAAGATTTTCTCCTTCAAATTAGACAATGATAGTATGGTACAGTTGAATTGCTAATGCATCATGCAATCATTTTTGCTTATTGTTGTAGTGTGATCTATATGCGGCATTACTTCCTTGTAGCAGATACTCCCAACCCAAGGGGATAATAATACAATAACCAATATTACATATGTGGGCTATTTTAGAAAGCTCTCTCCAGTAATTTTTTTTAGAAAACACTATTGACCTCCTCAGCTAACCACTTGGTTGTACCGTGAACTAGATTCCTCCCGGACTTCTCCCCACGCCACCTCCTCTCACTTATTTCCTCTTTTTTAAGACAACAAAGCCTTTACTGTCACAATTGACATGCTAATCAACCCCCATTCGTCGCTCTGCAATACCGTGACTTTAAGTTCTAACCATAACTCATGTACCTATTTAGATAAATCATAACCTCAAGTGACTCTACACATCACTGTATGATGTACTGTGCTAGTCTTTGACATAATACAATAAAATCTTATCTCATTATATTACTTCCATCAGAATGTACAACATAAACATTGGTGGTCCAACAACTATATTATTAGAAATTTTAATATATAAAAGTTTACAATTTAACTGAAATACAATAAGATATGTTCGGTTGAAAGTAACAACTGAAATATAGAACTGAAAGTAAGACAGAAAACCATATCAACAAAGTTTTATTTTTACTATGATTAGTTCTATATTATTCTACGCATGTTCCATTTCTATCCCTTCTTGTTCCCCTTAGTCGACTCCTTCGATTCCTCCGGTCAGGTTCGGCTCCTCTTTTCCTTCCTGGACTTCGACTTCCTCATATTCGACCTCTAACGGTTCAGAGTCTAATAAAGGAGAGTTTATGTAGGGGATGAGTACAGAAGGTATTCAACAAGTTCATGAATAGCAAAAGGTGTTTGAATGATTATTTCTACTAGGAAAAAAGTCCTTAAGATATGCATTTTTCTAAAAACATTTCTGGCCAAAAGTCAAGTTTTATTATTCTATGTTCAGAAGGCTTCACGGGTCGTTAGAATTTTCGATGGTTCCTTTCCCGCCACGATTGTAGTTCATCCCCAGAACAGGGAGTGACAATGCCACACTTCAATACTGTCGACGTACAAACGTCGGTATCGGTGGTCCGGAAGGACCCCCTTTGGGATTCGGCTGGGGAGGCGCAGATCTACGGAGCTACGCCGGAGCTAGAGCTTGGTAGGATAAGAAAATTAGAAAGACCCTGTGATTTACCCAGGTTCAGGCCACCTTCTAGGTGTAAAACCCTACGTCCTGCTTTGAGTGTATTTGAGAATATGTGGAGAGATTACAGTGAACCAGCAGCACAGGTGCTCCAGTTCTTCTTCCTCTAGGGTTTGTATGTCTAAGGTTGCGTTGCCTAAGAAAAGATCTCAGGGTTCGATCCCTTTGCATGGCTGCAGTTCTCCCCTTATATATCCAGGGGTCACCACAGTGGCCGAAAGGTAAATATCTTCCCATGAAGCTTGTCGCGAAAGAAACGGGCATGGGCAAGCCACGCCGGTGGTTGAGATTCGCTGTAGCGGAACAGTGCCGGTCACGCCTTGGTTGGAAACCGGACCATCATGATGAGGCTGTGTCAGGAGGTGAAGAATTGACGTCTCCTGACATGGGCTATGCTGCAACTACCCGGGCCCCACAGACCAGGTGCAGAGGGCATGCGTATGGGCGCGCGGAGGCGCGCCCTTAAAGTCAAAAAAGGGTGTCAGACCTCTCCATCCTCTACAAGGCTGATAGCTGACAGGGCTTATCACTTGGGGGGGGGGATGGGAACCGGTCAGGACACCGTCTTTGGTCCACAAGGACTTGGAGTAAACGGGTATTTAATGCACTCGATACACGCATTAAATGCGCCTGTAGGGCCACGCGGACCGAGGAGGGGCCCACAAGGGGTGCTCGGGGCTCCCGGGATCGAAGGCCCCCGAGCACACCCACTAGGCCGCTCCATCATTCGGGCGAGGCATTCGGCGTCCCGAACGGGGGCCAGGTCGCCTTGGATGCTCGGGGTGAGCCTCTGAGCACTCGTTCTCAGGTGCTCAGGATGAGCCCCCAAGCACTTCTGCTTGGGTGCTCGGGAAACACCCTTAAGGGACGATTCGGGGACCCCCTTGGCGGGCCGAGTGGATACCGTGCTCGGGATTCTCTTGGAGGGCCGAGCAGATACAGTGCTCGGGGGTCAGACCCCGAGCGCCACTTCCCGACTCCCATGTCCTTGGCGACGTGGCGTCGGGTTTAGCCTTTGCCCGCGGCAGCGGGGGCCAAGCCACTCTGGGTGCTCGGGGAGCACCCTTGAGGAACGACTCGGGGCCCCACTGGCAGGCCGAACGGCTACAGTGCTCGGGGGGAGCCCCCGAGCATCTCTTCTTGACCCCCACGTCCTTGGCGACGTGGCATAGAGTTGGGCCTTTGAGCTGGGCCCTTCGTCAGCGATTTATGGGACCCTGGTTCCCGTATCGCCGACAAATACACTCTGCAAAGGTACGCTACTTTACCCACAAGTGGTACTTAGCCTTCATGCCGGGTACAAGACCCATCACACTCCCATTGGTGCGTGACCAGGTCTAAGGTTCCGAGTCTTTTCACCATTCCCCTGGGCAATATCTCCCATTGTATAGTCGATCCATTACCGACTACCCACCTCGTCATTATAGAGTACGTTTCTGAAGATTTCTGGGGACAAAACGCCTATCCAAGCATAAATTCAAGGTTTATCGCTCCCCTGAGCGAGGGACATAACGCTTTCCCAGGTGTCACGATACATACATTCCTGGCAGATATGCAACAAAAAGGTATTACTTGACTCGCCTGTTTCATAACAGGTCTTGCGGTTAATGCTATCTATACGGCGTGAGAATGCCAACTAACATTTGTTATTAACCTTATTGTGATATCATATGCAATAGAACCCTGACCACCCCACAAGTTCCATACTGGGTTCCACTGCCCACCAATATATGATTCAACAAATCATAATACAGTCCATTTATTAATTATCACAGGGCAGGTGATAAGAAGAAGAAAATTTGCATGTATGTTGATAGAAATAATTCACAAACATGGACAAGAAATGAACTTGCCTTGCGATGGATAAGAAGTGGAGTGAGAGGTCTCTCGGACGAAATCGATAGAGTTTCAGGATCTGAATTGGAATAATGGTCCGATAAGGACAGATTCCAAAAATGGCAACTATATATGTATGCTCATGGTGATCGAGGTTTTTAAGAAAATTGGTGGTAATTTACGGAACGATGTGGACTACTTTGTTGAAGACAATGCAATAGATGATATTTATTATAACTTGCTTGATTTTTTTATCTGTTCTATCTACCAAGTTAATAAATTTTATTATTAACAACTTCGTGGGTGTGGTGTAGTTATTAAAGAATTGAAATCTATAAATTGCAAGTATTTAAGGTTATGGAGAAACCTTGAATTCTGAATTTGCAAAAATTATGGAAAGAGTACCGATTTCTTTAAAAGATATAGATATAGATACTTTTATTAAGAATGATAGAAATCTTATGAATTATTTAATTGGATATGTTGGTCTCCTAGGTTGAATTTTATACAACCTTTAAGAAATTTGATGATTTAGAATTTTTAATAATCAAAAGAAACAACAAAACAAAATAAGACAAAAATAAAATTTGTTTATGCCCCGTTGGGCTGATTTGGCTTCCTTTTGGCCTAAAGTCACAACTCGGCCTGTTCAGTACCCGATTAGGGCTTTTTACCCTAACCGGCTGGCCTCCTCTCTCGAAAAACTCTCTCTCCCTCTTATTTTCTCACCCGCCGCCGTCCCCTTTACCTCTCTCTTTTCTCACCCGACTCCTCCAAACGTCGCCGCCCTTTTCCTTTCAGTCCCGCCGCCGGCTCCTCACTCGAACTCGGCCTCGGCGGCTCTGGTCTCGGTCCCTTGGTTGTTGCTACCTTCGGTCTCAGTCTCCCTCGGTCGGCTCCTCACCTCGGGCACCCTGATTCATCCACCTCGGGCGGCTCGGTGCCTCGGTGCCTCGGTGCCTCGTTGCCTTGGTGTCTCGGTCTCACCCCGTGGCCTCACCGCCCTCCCGACGGCCGCCTTCGGGACCCGCTTTTTCTCTGGCTCCCACCGTGATGCCTAGGATGGTCGGGCCTCGGCGTTGTAGCCCCGGTTCTGCCGGTGCAACGCTAGGCCCCCTCCTGCTGGTGACGCGGTGTGGTGCCGACTGCTACTAAAACTTCAGCTCACAGGTAAGCCCCCTTCAATTTCTCACTCTTCTTCCCCTATATTTTTCATTGCTATGTATTGTCTAAGAATTGAGGTTAACCATTGATTTAAGTTTTCTAATATTTGATCTAAGTTCCTAAGAATATCTGTGATACTCTATGCTGCTGATTTAAAGCTTTAATTAGGTTTTCATGAACATATTGTTACTAGTTCTGATCTGAAGATTTTATTTGTGAGATGTTACTACAAAATAGTTAGTTTTGCTTAGCTTTGTTTTAAATCGAATTTACACTGGATGAATTTTTATAATAGGTCAATATTGGTAAGGATAGGTGAAAGAGCATCTTGGCCCCAAGTTGGTTTTGATGGTTAATGGCAACTCAAACTGGAACCTAACGTTTACCGTGAGTGTAAGCAGGTTTGTAGGTTCCAGGAAGAAGGGTCATTAAGGAAAGGATGACCACCAAAAAAAGGGTACAAGGGTGGTTTCCAGGACTAAGGAATGGCTGTGTTAGACAGCTGTGCCACAACTGTGAAGAAGCCGGTGCTGTGCAAGAAGTTGCAAGCAAGGTGATGGTGGCTTGATGCGTCAAGGACCGTGACTACAGTTGGTGGACAGGTAAAGCCTAGATTTGCTAGTTTCTTTGAGTCCATAGGAAAAGCCCGTACTATCAAGAGGGATGAAGCAGTGATGCTCTGTGGAGGTTCTAGTTCCTCAATGCTCAGGATGTTGGACAGTGGAACTAATGTTTTGAGGTTAGTGGCCCTGTGTCAGCAGTTTTGTATAAGTATAAAAACTGGTTGGAGCTGGCACTCTGCAGTGCTAACAGTAGAAAACCCTAGGGGTTAGAGTCACTGGTGTGACACAGCGGTGTCACAGGTGGTCTAACGCTTTATGACTCAGGTACATCTCTGTACCAGGGGAGAGCTTGAAAACGCTAAGGAACCTGCGCTGCGATAGCTTGTCTGCTGAGTCGGAGGGCTGTTGGAGGTTCTCTCCTTATAGGTTTCAGAGAGTGTGTGCGCTGAGGGCATGTCATGTGCCAAGACCGGACTGAGTTGTGCGGTTGCGTCAGTTTAGGGTTTACTTGTGTGTGCCGCTGGTGACACAGGTATCGATCTGCTTGAGCCAGTTATAGTTGGGCGGAGTGATTAGCCGTGTCACCGGTGGCTGACACCGGTGATTCACTTAATCCTACGTGGTAACAGTGTAACGGTCAAGTGCCTGTGAACCCTATATATAGGGGACCAGAGGAGGTCTTCGACCTCAACCAATGAGCCAATCAGTAACTCACATTCGACCCTTGCAAAGTCTCTTTCCACTGAATGAAAGCCAAGTTTCCTTAGTGTCAGTTCGGGAAAGGTTAGAGTTCTTGAGCAAAGAGCATTGGTTCCTCCAAGAGTTGTTACTGCTGAATCTATTACTTTTGGAGTGTCTACTCCTAGATGGGCGTAGGAGTTACTGGTACCACCCAAGTTTGTGTGGGCTGGACCAGTAGTTCGTGAGGGTGATTGAAGTCTACCTGCTGCAAGCAAAAGGACTTTCACAAGCAAAGAAAGAGGCCTGAGATCAGGTACTCGGAGAACAAGCACGATTCAGTGTTAGCGACCTCTTCGGAGTAGCTTCTCCAACGGAGATGTACCACTCTGCAAAGAGCTGGGAACTTCGGTGAAAAACACTCTGTCTCCTGAGTACTTGTCGTTTTACTTCTTGATTCTTGTTGTATCTGTTTGCTTCTACGCTCATATAGATATTCTGTTTATCTGCTTAGTTCACCTTTACACCTGCGTCTTGTTAGCTGTCTCACAGTTGGTATAGATCATATCTCACACCTGTATCAGCTACCTGTTACACAGACACTGTGATTGCTCATCATTTTACTAAGTCATTAGCCCACCTGTGTTAGGCACCTGTGTGACAGCTTCATGCTAATTTATACATCGCAACTTACCTGTGTCACACACCTGTCACACAGCTAGCTAATCCTTGCTTAAGCACAAGGCTTAATCTAAACAATCTAGTTAAAAGAAGTAATTTTTTGTTAGCCTCCTATTCACCCCCCTCTAGTCGGCATCTGAGGTCCTTTCAATATGTATCTGCATATACATATGAGTTGGCTGCCTTGTTTTCAATTGATAAGAACAGATACACTTCTTGTGTTGTTTTACTGTTTAATTTATCTCAGAGCTTAATTTGATCAGAACATATTCTACCTTGATATAAGTGTTTGTTATGAGGAATCTTTTATTCTGTTTTATGTGGGAGAATAAGAAAAGATGCTACACAATCTCTTAGCTTAATCCTCCTATCTTTCTCTAACTCTTTCTTATTTGATTTCAAAACTGAGAAGAACAGATCACTATATCTTCCTTGATCTTAATAAGAATAGATACTATACTCTTTTCCCTTCTTTCCATCCCAATTGATAAGAACATATTACTTTCACTTGATTTAGTAGGTTGGTTCATTTAAGTTAACGCAGAATTTTTCTACAGAATTTAAGTACCTATTCTCTTTTGCTAAAGGTTCTTATCTCCTCTATTTCTGCCTACATTAAGCAAGCTGAAGCCTGGTCTTGTGGTACTCTGGACCTGCTTCTTCAGGCTACGCCTGCTCCTCCTTGCTGCCTTGCTTACTACTGATGTTGTATGTTTTCTGGATGGTGTTGGACTGAAAATAGAGCACTTAAGGCTCTATTTATAGGTTCTTGAAGGCTGGTGTATTGGAATTTTGAAATGGCCTATTTCTGACACCTACACTGGTGAGTCACTTCATGGATGGCTGACTAAGCTGCTTTCATGGCAGCTCTTAATTGAACCTTATCTTTCTCAAGTTTGAGGTGTCATAAACACTGCCACTAGTAGTTAAGGGCTGATTCCTCCCTCTTGGACAGGTTGATGCTTATGTGGATTTGTGTGGCGCCCCCGGTTTTTAAGCCGGGAGCTTCCTCGTGATCACTGTACCGGTCCCTGGATCAGTAACCGATACACACGAGTTAACTTGTATATCATTGTCATACACGCGTAAACAATTAAATAGACCGTTAAGGTCGATAATCTGATACCTTTAGCCCAACGGCTATAAACTTGCAGCGGAAATCCAGCGGAAAGGTGGCCCATCAGTATGCCATACCCGACAGGCAACTGACTGGGGGTTACGCCCTAGCTTTCGCGTTCGTATACGTATCTTCGGAATTGATGTCCTCCTTTGTCTGGCCAAATCAACAAGCCAGGTGAGTACATTGAATGTACTCGCAAGCTATTCCCACAGGAGAGATTATACGGCAATAGTTCATGCAGAGGTTTAATCAAGGAACAGCTCTAACCTAAGTTGCTGATTGAGCGGAAATGTGAGTTTATAATTCAAATACGATAAGGGTAGATTCCAAAGCAGTTTCATAAATTAGAGTGAATCAAAACAGCAAAACTGCTCTTGAGGTAGACCCGGCTACCTCCTCTTCTCAATCACGAGATAGCTCAGTCCATACTACCACGGGCAGTATGACTAGCGTCTCGATTCACTGCTCAGCCTGCACTATCCCGGTTAGTGCAGCTAGCGCCCTTGAAACGGTGCTCAGCCCCTGTTAACCCGGATAACAAGGCTAGCTCCCGCTTGACTCCATGCTCAGCCCATACTATCCCGGACAGTATGGCCAGCCTCTCCTCCTGCAATTCCTTGCTACCAGCCTGTAGCGTAAATTGCACACTGTGGACACATCATGCCCACGTCCTTAATCCCATTTCCCGGCTTTCGCAACCAAAACTTAGTCTAACCAGTGTGTGGCCTTACCAGTTCATGTCCATGACCGAGGACGCGGCTATTCGAATAGTTTTTAACACTCTGCAGAGGTTGTACGGCTTTACCCACAAGATGTAAGTCACCCTGGAAATATTTCACGACGTATATTGGCAGGGCTATTACAACAAGACCGTCGCCCGCTTCCGTACTAGAGTTGGACCCGCTAGGTGAATACCCAAGTTTGCAATGCCCCAGACACCAAATTGGGGCTCTCCACCTTTGTGTCGATCAACACCCAAACACTACGCGGCAGTGGATCTCTAGGACTTCAAACACCTAGCCACGACTCCTAACTTCCCACGGGTCCAAACCCTAATACTTGCCGGGGTACCAAGCCAAGTCCTTCCCATAAAGGACATGTGGACGTACGGTGGTGGAACTGGTTTAGCGGCACTTAGGCTCGGTCCTTAACTGATTCGAGCAAGACTCCATTCCTCCACCCACGATCGTCCCAGACGAACGTGCCATTATCAATTCCCCTACAACCCCAGGCTGCCCTTAGCATTCTCGCCCGAATCCAAATCCTCTCCAATTTTCATTCGAGTTTTGACAAACTTTCTTTTAAACACCACCCCGGATAACACACGTTATCCGAGGGTTTTATTTCCCATATCCCGAATGGGGGTTTTGTAAATCGAGGAAAATTTATTTTAGACTATAGCAGGTCTAAGCATGGCTAATGCCTATAACCCTAATATTCTTGTCAGTCGTGGGTCGACCGACTACTATACCTAGGGTTACAAAGGTCGGATATTCGGACCTAAGGACAGTGCAGCTACTGGAAATAACTAATACTTCATAAAATATCGTTGTACTAATATAGCAATGCAGGATTTGCAAACAAAATAATATTGTACGAAAATATAGGATTCGACATGGTCAAGGTGGGAATGCTTGCCTGGCAAACTGGCCGAGTCTCGATCTCGAACTCAAAATGGTAATTGTCCAGAATCCTCTGCGCGATTTCTCCTAGCGTCGGTATCTACACGTCGAAGAACGGCGAATAAATCCACGGTGCGAGGAAAAACCAAGAACATCAAATATTGAACCGGAGGAATCAACACATGCAATCATGACGCGTTTGATTAGTTACTTGATTTCAAGCAGTTGCTTGAGAGCTAGGGTTGGGTGCTTTATATTATCTTGACGGGAAGCATTAGCTCAAGGCACAACGTCGGTTAGGGTCTCCCTTCTTCTTTCCGGAACTTTCCTAACGGGACTAGGGGTTTTTATGGGTCGAGAGGAGCATGGTATACTACTGGTCTTCAACCAAGACATGTACATGAGGGTTTCAAAGCTACCCGAGGACTTAGGTTACAACTAAAAACTCACCGGGAACCATAGGCTGCACCTACACCACTAGGTGTGATTAGCTAGGTATTAAATGAATGGCATGGTTCTTAGGGTTCTGATTCTTTGTTCAGGACCCGAGGTGATGGACACCACTTGGCATGGTCATGAGTCTAGGGTTTTCATTAACATAACTCTTGCAGCTATACAAACGGGATTAGCTATAAGCTCAATCATACATACATATATATATATTTATATATTCTAGAATCATTTTTATTTGATTTGGAAACAAACTTAGATTTTAAATGATTTTCAACACTTAGGGAAACTGGTATCATTAGCTATACGTTGGATTTTATCTAACTGTCTAAAAATAAAAACTTAGGTCCTTAAGAAATTAGACAGGGGAGTTACAAACATCTGAGAGAAAGGAGGAATTTGGAGCCTTCACTTCACTACCTGCGGGTCCCGGCTGTTGGAAAGGTGTTAGGGTGCTTAAGCCGGTGGTATTAGCTAATAAATGAGCTCAGCTAGTGGATTAGTGACCATTGGATGGGGGCGTGCGTAGGTCACTGCAGCTAGCTCGTTTTATAGAGGAAGAGAAGGAACAGGGGAGCCAAGCGGCGGTGAGGAAGAAGGACGAGGGAACACAACGGCGACGGTTCAGTGGAGGGATTAAGGAGGAGGTGGCGCCGGGGGCTTGGATGCGGCGGCTTGCTGGAAGGGGCGAGTGGCGGCGCAGCTCAGGCGGCCGGTGGATCTGGGGCTTGAGGGCAGCTCGGGGAACCCAGCGGCGTGGAGCGACGGGGCTCACCAGGGCGGCGTCGTGCACGGGATGGGACTGGAGCGGCGCGGAGCAGATCCGGCGGTGGCCGCAGCGATGGTGCGGTCCCGGAGTTGCTACGGATTGGAGTGTCGCGGCGAGGCGCTGCTGTGGCGAGGCACTGCCGCGGCGGGGAGGACCGTGGCGTGGCACTGCCGCGATAAGGAATGGGGCGGAGGGGCGCTGGCGCCAGAGAGGAGCAGGGGAACGGCGGGTTGCCGGAGTTCAGGGTCACGGCGGTGGTCACTGGAGGAGGGCGGCGCTGTGTATGACCGGGCGTAATGAGCTCGAGGAGCTCGGATTCGTGGCGACCGGCGGCGCGCTGGTGCTCAGATCCGGCCGGTGGCGGAGGGGACGCGCCGTAGTGAGGGAGGTGGCGGCGCGGCTCGCGACGGCCGGTTTGTCCTGGCGGCGCGGTCGAGGCAGGGGCTCGTCGGGATGTTGGGGCGAGTGGGGCGGAGGAAGACGGAGGCACGGCGGTGGCTTGCCCGAGGCAGAGGGACGGCGGTGGTGGGGTCGTGGCTCCGGCGGGAGGTGAGCGTGCTGGGGAGGCCGGAGCAGGAGGGGTACCGGTGGATGAGTTGGGGCTGTCCAGCTTGGCTGCTTGGGGGAGAAATGGAGGTCAGCTCAGGTGCAGCTCGAGCTGGGGAGAATTTACCAGGGGAGGAGTAGCTATGCAAGGTGGCATGGGAAACAGCAGGGAGTTGACAGCAGTGGCTGTAGATGGAGAAGAGGTGGCGCAAGGGAGCAGTGGCATGGTTAATGTCAATCCCTATTGAGGTGCTCGTGGATGGCAGGGGTAATAGGATAGTAGAGGCAGCTCAGCTTGCTATGGAGGCAGGAGTTAATGCAGTTGCTGCTGGTGCGGTTAATGTGCCTAGGAATTAGGTGTATACTGCTGTTGCAAGGGAGTGAACTGGCAGCCTGGTACATTTGTTTGAGAAGAGAGGTGTCACTGGAGTAGAGATGCATATACGTGTATATATGCCAGGAGAGAGAAAAGGTGGCAGGGAGTCAAATGGCGCATGCAATTATATATTAGGGTTTTCAGGGTGCGTGTGTCCATATACACTTGGTAAAATTCAAGGATACATTTGTACAGAGGATTGTAGCAAGTTCGAACGACGAAATAGGGTCTCGGAACTCACTTCCGATGGAAGGTTTTGACGCGGTCTTTGGAGTGTATGTGCATACATACACTTGGACGTTTTTGTGTATATGGGGTGGCAACGATATTAAGACAATGTTGGAAGGTCCTGGCTAGGGTTCGGGGGGGCGGTATCGCCAGTATACCCGAATATATGCACGGGACTACCACAAGAGTGAGAGAAAAGGTGGTAGGAATTGAAGGAACACGTGCAGCGATCTGACGAGGACTCCAGGGTGTATGTGCCCATATACACTTGGTGGTTTTAAGCATGTTTACGAAGGATTGAGACAGAACTGTCGACGCGTTAGGGTTTTAGGGGAATTTAGGTTTAAATAGGGAGGGCATGGGTCGGGACTTCGGATCCAGGGTTTCGACAAAACGGAGATCAATAGAAATAGGGCAGGGGTTTTCATGCCTGGATTTAGCTTCGTCAGGGTTTGAACTAAAATTTTAATTGGGTGTATTTCGATTGACATTGCTAACGAAAAAGTTTCTGTTAGCCCTAGATTCTGGGTTTCGGTAAATTAGGGTGTTACAATTTGGTCACATGTTGCCTATTATTGATGAATGTCTGCTGCTGCTGCTAAATTTTTAAATGTTTAGCATTTTTGTTGCCTTAGTTTTTGCTGGATTAGTACATGAAAGCAAAAATTAACTTCTTTCCAAAATCGGTTGCCTAATGGAGGTTAGTTGAATGAAATTAGCTTAAAGAATTTGTTGCCTATATAGATGCCTATACATTTGTTGCCTCATGATTCATGATATATATTGTCTTAAAGAATGCTGCCTGTTGCCTTTAAGAAAATATGGTCTGTTGCCTAAAGAATGTTGCATGTTGCCTAATGAAGATTAAATTCTTAAGTCGATTTAATTCATTTAATTCAGAACTAGTTCTCTGGGTTCTTAAAACTAGCCTCCTAAATAAAAAAATGCATTTCTAAAAAGGAAATGTAACATTTTCCTTTTTTGGAGTATTTCTTTTATTTGAGTGCAGATTGAAGAAATAGAATCCAAGAAAAGGTTGAAGAAAAGAATTGAAGCTGAAGAGAAGAAAAGAGTAGTTTCATATGATTTTTATTTCCTTTGTAATATATCATTACTTGTAATATAATTCTTTTGTAAGATTTTTGTATTGGACACTTGTAATTGCGATTGAATTATTTGAACTGTATATATGTCTTCTTTAATTGAGCTTCTAATACTCATGTATATATATTAGAAAGGAACCACTTATTACCTATGACATATATATCTGCTAAGTGTTTTATCCAATATATCAAAAAATTTAAATTTACTCCAATTTTTAGTTATATATGAATGCAAAGAGATAAAAATCAACTTCTAATCTCAACGTTTAGGTTTTAGAAAATATGGGTCTTCACATAACCTTTATCTTGGTGTTCTTGACAAAATGAAGTTCATGGTAGGTGGATAAGGAAATAATATGGAGGCATCCCAAAAGGGTTATGTGACAATCTTGCCAGGACGCACATAGAAAAGTTGGTGGTGAGCTGTGTTTGATGGTTTATCCCGGCCTTTTCTATTTTCTTTTATATTTGGTTATGTGCACAATTTAATTCACTCTTCGCAAGTTTCTATATCCCGCTTCTTTCTCTTGATATTTCACACAAGGTCAAGTCTCGGGAGAGACAGTATGATGTTGGTTCACTCTATTTGATTTGATTGCATCTTTTTATTTAGCTTGATCAGTCAAATTTTGTCTAGCAATTATTCACAAAATAAATAAACAAAATCTGCAAAGCGATAGTTGTTTTATTTATACACTTCCAGTGATTAACATTATTCATACATAAACACGGTATTAGATGACAATTCATTTATTTAAAAATCAAATAAATTTAATTTGGACACCTCATCAACAAATACAATATATAATAATAGTATATCTTCAACCCCATGACAACTATCATAGTTTCCAGCCAAACAGCAACCGCTACAAAGTTCTTTGCCCACACGGCCACAGAAAACCAACATTGCAAAAACAAAATAAAAATGATTGCCAACCACTTTCTTTTTATGAAAGCTATTGCCAACCACTGCTTGCCGTCCTCGAATAAGTTGGTGGATCCATAACCAAAAGCACCTTAAAATAATGCAGAAAGTAAAAGTTTCGAAACCAAAACAAAGCCAAAAGTACATCTCAAGAAACCGCGGGAACGGAACGGAACCACCAATCCACGTAACAACGCAGACAGAATCGCCCCAAAAATTGTGGCGCGGCCGACGGCTTGGCGCCGTCCAACCAATGGTCCACGACAGCCCCGTCAGAGACACGCCATCCCGTCCCTCGGTTGTCGCGCCAAGGTGCCGTAAAGATCCTCATCCCAATAAAGCCACGCCTGGGCCCCACTTCTCAGCGCCACAGCATGTCTGACAGGCGTGGCCCCACATGTCAGCTCTCCCGCCGACCAACCCAGATCTCCAGAGCTCGCCGCCTGCGTGGCAGATGCGCGTCTCCGACGTGCCACCCTATCCATAAGCTCACCCGCTCGAAAACTGGCATTCACGCCAAATGACTAACGTGCCCTCGCGTCATCCCGGGATCACATGTTTTGTAGGCAAGGTCTTGTTCAGATGGGCCCAGCCGTCATCGACCTGATAAGACCGAGCGGTGTAGGGAATTCCTGCACGATTAATCAAGAGTTCCTGCATTATTGCGGCGGATGATCCCCGTGCCACGTGGTGCTGTTCTCTTTGTCCCCTTGTGCTTACCTCACGCATAAAATACGCGGGAAACCGAAACAGAGACTTCGCTCGTACCAAGTAGAGAACTTTTTTTATCACAAATATAAGTCGTTTTTAATTTGTTATAGTCTTTAACATAAAATTTTAATTATAGTTTTCATCCGTGATATGCTATAGAAAATAGTTAAGAATATATAAAGTAAAAGAATCTACAAAATAATTATAATATTATTAGTTTTATAAAATATATCAACATATTAATTAACTATATAGGTTCCACGGCGACTTATATCTATGAGTACTTGACCACCACGAGCGAACACCTAACCAAAGCAGACACATACGCGAAGCCAGAAGCGAAACAAACACCGCGTCGCACTCAGCAAACCATGGAAGCCGTGCTGATGCAACAGGCGGCGGCGGCTGGGCCGGCGAGACGGCGGTGCGTCAGGGAGGCGGCACTTGCCGGAAACCAGCTTGGCATCGTACGATTTGGCATAGTGCGAGGCGCCAATTGGGGCGTCCGGGCTAGGCCGGGCGTCGTGCGAGCTCACCTCGCCGGCGAGCTGAGCAAGGAGGTCACTGGTCAGGAGGTGGACGACGATGACGACGACGCGGGGGCGGTGAGGCTGTTTGTGGGCCTCCCCGCGGACGTGGTCTCCGACGACGGCCACGCGGTGAGCCGCCCCAGGGCCATCAAGACCGGCCTGCGTGCGCTCAAGCTGCTCGGTGTCGACGGCGTCGAGCTGCCGGTCTCGTGGGCCGTCGTGCAGCCCGGCTCGGATGACCGGTTCGAGTGGGCCGGGTACCTCGCCGTCGCCGACATGGTCCGCAATGCCGGGCTCAGCATCCGGGTCTCGCTCCACACCCACGGCACCGCGCTCCCCGGTTGGGTCGCCGACGACGCCGCCGCTGACCCCGACATTCTCTTCACCGACCGCTCTGGAAACCGCCGCGAGGGATGTCTCTCCTTCGCCGTCGACAAGCTCCCGGTGCTCGCCGGCAAATCGCCGCTCGAGGCATACGAGGACTTCTTCCGCAGCTTCGCCGACTCCTTCCAGGACTTCTTTGGCTCTACCATTACGGTAACCAAGAACGCTTCGTCTTGCTTAATTTCGATTTGCGCCACAAATATAAGTGGATGTTTGACTATTTTTCTTGGATTCTATAGGATGTGACCGTGAGCCTGGGTCCCAACGGCGAGCTCCGGTACCCGTCGTATCCGCCGGAGAGCGACAGCGTCGACGGCTACGCCGGCGTCGGCGAGTTCCAGTGTTACGACAAGCACATGCTGGCGCGGCTGAAACGGCACGCCGACTCGTCGAGGCAGCCGCTGTGGGGACTGTCGGGCCCGCACGACGCCCCGCGGTACGGCGAGTCCCCGGAGTCCTCCGGCTTCTTCAGGGAGCCGGGGGGCTCGTGGCAGACCGCGTACGGGGGCTTCTTCCTGTCGTGGTACGCCGGGGAGCTCCTGGCGCACGGTGACCGCGTCCTGGCCGCGGCGTCCAGAGTGTTCGGCGGCCAGCAGGTCGAGCTCTCCGCCAAGTTGCCGTTCTTGCATCGCCGGTCGCGCCCCGAGGAGGCCACGGCCGGGCTGCACGGTGGGTACGGCCCGGTGGCCGAGATGTTCGCGCGGCACGCATGCACGGTGCTCGTCTCCGGCATGGTGAACGCCGCCGGGTCCGGCGCAGAGGAGCTCCTGGCCCAGATCAAGGACGCCTGCGCAGAGCACGGTGCGCGGCTCGCCTGCGAGGACGCGCCGCTCGCCGTGGCCCCCGACGGCGCCGGCTCCTCCGGTGTCTGGGGCGGCCTGCTGACCGCCGACCGCACCCGGCCGTGCCACTTCACGTATCAGCGGATGGGCGCGGAGTTCTTCTCGCCGGACCACTGGCCGCTGTTCGTGCAGTTTGCGCGCGCCCTGGAGGTCCCGGACGAGGCCCACGAGGACGATCTGCCGGCCGACGGGGACGGCGCTCGGCTGGCCGCTCCGTCCGGCGGCGCGGCACAGCAAGAGGCGCAAACAGCGTAGCACGCTTGCTGTAGCGGCTCCTTGATGTACATACATATGGGCAATCGTAGTATGGTACTCCATTTACTAGGATTCAGCAGTAAATTTCAGCTGAAATGATGCCGCGCGCGTATTAGTGGGGTTTAAGAGTTGAGTGTATTTGTCAAATTGTATTTCATCGTCGTGATGATGATGATGTTGTTGGTGTTGCGTTGAGAAGTTTGTATTGTGTGATGGTACCTCACAAACCAAGGTAAGATATTCCACCCCAATAATTTGAGATGTTTGCCATGGTCATGATTTTGCTTAATAGCACTTGGAACCTGCTTGATTAATTCGCGAAAGACATACTTGTGATCCCTTAATTGAAAAAGGAGCAACTAGGCCTCAGTCGACCGGTTCTTTATTTAAGCCCTAGGTTCTCCGTCCAACGGTTAAACGAAAACATAAATAAACTTTACAGCTAGATGAAAACAAAAAACAAATCTTGAGGCTAACCGAACGGCTAATTGACTTAATATTAGCAAATCCGATTGAAAAATACCTGAAAATCTATGTTTTTTGTGGAGGGGATATTTTAGATTTGTTCTGTCATGCACCATCCTTCTCGCCCCTACTAGCTAGAGCCGGTTGGCTCGGCAGTGCATCGTGACTCGTCTTCAGCTGCTAAGAGCATCTCTAAGTTATGAGTATTATTCTCTTTATGGGGAGCTTCTCTAAAAAATTTCCTCCCTATATCTCTACTCCCTCCAACCCATTCTCCATTTCCTATTTTTTATATCCCCCTCTCCTATATTTTATTGATATCCTCTAACTAACATAATAGTTTAGATCAAAGCCTATCAAAGCCTAAAATGCAAGCAGCAGATGCCTTCATCAGTCATAAAACATGAACTGTGATGACGGGCAAAGGGCAAATTGTCCATTGCAAGGCAAAACTTGGTGGAAGTACGTCAGTACAATATTCCAATGTTAATAACATCTGCAGAAAGATCAGATAAAGACTTAGTTAACATATCGAGAAACAAGCACCAGACTTAATTAACATACCATTCTGCGGCAAACTATTTCATCACCAGAGAAACAAGCACCACCATAATCTACCCAAACTACACTACAATGAACATTACATTTCACAATGTCCCGGAATCTCCAGCATAATGTAAATGCATGTATTATTGTGTTGATACTAGCTAACGTGGGCACTTCTTGTCAGAAATTTCCACCACGATTTAGATCGAATCCCCAGATCGACAATATTCTAGCTCCTGCAACAAGATTAAGAGAAATCCGGATGGCAAATGGAGCCAAAGATGGCAACTTTTCTGGCAGCAGAGATTTGGTCACCGTCGATATCCCAGCCGGCGCCCCTGGAGCGCCGCTGTCACGGAGACGGGCGCCTCGTGCCAAACTTGTTCATCCAACCATTAAGACATCTCGCTAATCCATCTGGAGCAACTATGTTTCACCAATAACAGTGCGAAATACTTGTAATTGTAACAATTCGGAGGGCATCATAGATCAGAATAGGAATTAAAAGCAGAATATATCAACACAGACTGTAGTATGATCTCAAAACAGGTAGTGACAACCAAAAGAACGAGTAATCGGTCGACAATATGTGCATGCCGCTAGCTAGAATGCTACTAGTACATAGCACCGAAATATCTAATAACATTTACTAATCCATCGATGTGCAGCAACATCCACCAAAAAAATTGAAAGAAATAATCCCCAACCAATGCAGCAACCAATCAAATCGAATGGAATCAGAACCAGACTTTGCAATAGGTGGGCTGGAACGCGGGCGCGGAGGAGTTGCTAGGTGCCAGGATGGAGAGCGAGCAGCTGATCCTGGCCCCCTGGGTCCGGGGACCTTGAAGGCCCAGACTTTGACCCTGAGCTTGGCGTTGGGCTTGACCTCCACACTGAAGATGCTGCACTGGCGCCAACGCCCATGCCCACGCCGCCCACGAGCTCCACGTCCGGGCGCGATTCTGCTGCGGATCCGGTCGATTCCGCCGTGGATCCGGTCCGTGGGAACTCCGCTTGCTCCTGCAAGGTTGGGGGATGGAGATGATGAGGTTGGGGGATGGAGACTTGGTGGGAGGGACAGCTCAAGACGGTGGCAGGAGCGCAGGACGTTGGGCGGATGGGGAGATGCAGAACGGAGGTGAGTCGCCAGGAATGGGGAACGAAGTGGCCGGGATGGAGAACGAGATAGGGTAGGGAGAGGGATGTAGAACCGGTTGAAGGTGATTTTTTGGTGACTTTCCTTAAATATAGGGAGGAGAATGCATAACCCTTGAAGATGCTCTAAATACTCTACTTTATCAAGAGTCCGTTATCATAAAAACCTTTATTCTTAACACTTCGGCAACAGATAAGTTAAAAGAAAATCTATTATTAATTTTATTATGGACGATTTTGTTGAAAGCTAACATCATATATGATTTTGAATTTTTTTTCCTCTAATATATAAGTCTTTAGCAGAGAAAATTGGTTGTGACTTAAATGTCCATAAAAACCGATCCAGCTCACCACCCGAACCGATCCATTGATTAAGTTAAAATACGTACCCCACATCGATCACATCAACCTAGCACACACCCGTACCCTAGCATCGCTCCGCCTTCATCCCTTCACCCTAAGCGGCGGCGTCGCACTTTCCCTCTCACCCCATCGCACCATCATCTCCACCCACATCGCACCTGCCTCCTCCTCTCTGGTTCTATTTCCGCCGGCACCGCCTCACACCCTGCTCTCCTCTCTACTGGTGCGCACAGCTTCTCTCGAGTCTCCTTCCTCCTCGTGGATTTGATAAATTTGTGTTTCATCGTAGCCAGAGGCGGTGCAACCGCCTCGTCGATGATGATGGCTACAACGATACAAATAAGGAGGAGGATGTCCAAGACAAGACGAGAGGGGCAGTGGAGCTACGGCATGCGACACTGGCAGCGTGCGAGAGCACAGGTGGCAGCCAGGTGGTTGCTCTGAGGCCATGTTTGCGGAGGGGGTTATGGAAGGTGTTCCATACTAGGAAGCAGTGTGCCATCTGAACGTTAGATTCAGACCAGACGGTTCAAAAGAATGGCTGTTTTGACCCCCAAAACATAGTCAAATGTTTGCTACACAGATCCTTGAGATATATAGCAACTGAAAATAGCACTATGACTACCCAATTGATATATAAATTTTAGAGTAAATTGTATCCATGGTCCTCAAACTTGCATGATGCATCAATTAATTCCAACGACTCTCAAACTGTACATTATTTTTCGAGATTATGCAGGAGGACTGCATGTATATATTCAAATCGTACATTCACAACCTTAAAAAACTCCTGCTTTGAAATATGCATGAACTGAACAACATGTACTTGTAACACATAAATTTACTCTACATTTTTATTACACGTAGGGTGATGCTACCGAATTGCAACGTTGCTCCCTCTTATATAAACTCATCAAGTCAAAAGACAGCCATGGCCAAAGGCCACACAACTTGGAAAACGGGATGAAAAAAATTTCTAGGTTTTCATTTGCCAGCACCGGCAAAGAATGTATATTAATCAGGAGGAAAAATGAATTAGACAGATAGCTATGTACACCGCAGCACCATGTAGCAACTTCAGGCGATGGTTTACCCAATCCTTTAGCCATCAAGCATGAGTCATGCTTGCAACACTGTCCTGCTTTCATGCGCCATGATTTGTCCAGTGCCTGCAGGTACATGAGGCCCAAGGATTCATCAAAATGCAAAGTGAAAAGCAAACAATTGATTGTGAGTAGCCGCAGTAGCCAGTAGTAGTAACAGCCTAGCAGGTGCTTTTAAAGTTGTAACTACAGAAGTTCAGAATAAGATATTGCATGTTAGAGTAGTCCACAGAACAACTTTTCAATCAATAGATGTTTAAGTACAAACCACTCCAGGGAAAACACCCATCACAAGTATCAACTGGTGCAAGCTTCATACCATCTGTTGGCATCTACTTTGGTGATGTAACATATCAACAGAAGAGCTTAATTGGATTTGGATACGGACAGACCCATGTAGGTTAGATACCCTAACAGCCAGCTAAACTGTTGGATCATGTCTAACTGTCAACATCCTACTTCTAGAGTCAGGGGACTTCTGAAAATATGAAGCAGCTTTAATTAAGCTGCTCAAGAAGTAATGTTGCGCGTTACGGACGAACTTGTGAATGAAAGCTGTTCTAAGTGCCCGTAAATCTAGCAGAGTAATCAACTCTCTCCGCATGCAAATAGTACTATTGCGTAAAAAGAAAGAAATAATCACCTTGTCTCATTCACAGGCAATTTTGGTATCGAAACTGCTCAGACAGATCGCAAATGATTGGAACGCTGATATCGGATAACGGTAGTCCATGGTGAACAAGTCTTTTCCTATCTTTCCAAACTGGAGAATCACCTTGTCATGCTCCTGGTTAGCTGGTCCATTTTCCTCTGAAGCCACCAGCTGGAAGTTTTTCACTGAAGCAACGGTCACCCGTCCACGGAAGTTGAGGCACCAACACTGCAGTTGTTCATGCCACCTAGGAGACTTGTTCTTCAGCACCAGCTTCTCTTCCTTCTGATTGGATAATTGTGATGTTGTACTGTCTACTCGAGCTGATTTAGATCTGAAGAATGGAATCGATGGGAAAGAGTCGAGGCTACTAAGAGGAAATTCAGTCTGTGTTGGAGCTTTCCCTCCTTCTTCAACAGCTGATGCGGGGATAGAATCCATAACACAGTTCATCCTTCTTGGACCTCTGCAAAAAGTATGCAACAGGACAACACGTGATATTCTTTCAACTTACGTACTTATTATAGGAACACTTAAATACGGTTGCACCATGCAGTGTCAATTAACATCTACGTTGTTTTTTTGCTTATCAATGGAGATCTGCCTTTACATAGTTCTTTTGATCATGCATTGCCAATTAAAAATCTAACAGCTTGTGATACTATCACTAGTTCAATCAGCAGAGGTGATTGACATATAAACGCACTTGCAATAATCACTACCAAAATTCTATCCACTCAGAGTTAGTTCACAAATTGCAAGTTTGTTACTAATCAAGTGTTGATATCTATGTTTACCAAAACAACAGTATAGATCTAACTCAGCAGAACAATAGTGGAAAGTGCCATACCTGGAGCCCAAAACATTCAACTCATAAGAAATATGTGAAACTGGATAATTCCCAGCAGAAACTCTGGGGGAGACCTGGTTCAAACCAATCACACGTGCAGACCGACTCTTTGCGACCACAGCTCCATCATACGGTGGATGAGCATCATAGACAGTAAACTTTGTTCCCAGAAAGTTCGATCTGTTCAAAAAACAGCTGGTTACTTCGTTTTTGTGTTGTTCATGCGGACTATATTTCACCATGAAAATAACTCAGACAACAGCAAAGTCAAAAAGATTTTCCAGTGAATGCTCCTGACAAACAAATGATTCTGATACCCAAATACATACTGTTTGTTGAAATATCTAAGACCAGTTGATGTTCGGGATTACCCGTACAAGATGAATGGAAAAACACATAGTACTCTACTTTATTTAAGGTGGACTTTCCAAAGTTTGAGAAAGAAGGAAACGCTGTGAGATGAAAATTTAACTTAAACAATGTACAGTAGAACTAAAGGTCTTGCTTATGCATAATATTCAAGAAATTATCACAAATTATAGCTGTAATTTTTCAGAGGTCAAATCTCAAAAGATGACCTTAGCTTGCCAATATAGGTGCTGCTCCCCTTCGACATATCATCCATATCAAGGGAGATTAGATAGTCTGTGCATGTGGGCTTTCTGCATTTGCGGGCAGCGAGTAGGAACTTCCCATCATCAGCTAGTGCTGCACAAGAAACAATCAGACGACAGTAAGCATATATCCACTTTTCGTCAGCATAGCTATACTTGCTTTGGCCAAACAAAATGGGGATGGTTAAAAAGCATACCTTCTGTGAGTCCAATATATAGATAATATGTCTGAGTAACCCGGTTCCTTCTTATGAAACATTTAAGAGTACCATCCTTTGGGCCAGGCTGCACATTATGGAGATAACATTAAATTTACTTTTAAGATAACATCGAAATAAATTTGTCAAACAAATATTACACATTCACTGAAGTGGGATCATTTTCTTACTGAAATGACAAAGAAAATGACATTTGACACTGGAATTTCATGCCAAGCTTGCCAAACACCGCATTTGAAAGGAAAAGGATTCATCAAGTTGCATTTGCTTATCTGACTTCCCACATTTCTCAATACGTAATTTTATAATGGCAAAGCTTGTTTTCCCAACAACCCTCTCTAGTCACAAACTAAGAGTATAAGTATGACCAATGAGACATCCAACATTATAAGTTTCCCAATATCAGAACCTTTTAAAACCCACAAACGATGGCTGGCACCTTCCATGAAAAAGATGGTTCACTGCTTCGGGGTGTAACCACAGGAACCTAAAGACTTCAGCAATAATGCAACAGAATGTATGGTTTATTCAATCACCATCCTTCACAGTCCGGCGAAAGTAATTGACACAATTACTGACCAGCAGAAATTCTCGATGATACTCTTAGAACATTGATCCTAAATACCAAGATGGCAATGAAACCATTCAATACAACTAACACAAGGCATTAACAGTTAGTAGCATCACAATCGGAGAATTGTCGAAGACACGAACCTGCTTGAGCGAGATAGGGAACGTGAGCCTCCCGGACTCCTCCGGTACGCGCACCACCTCCTTCATGATGCCCCTCCAGCTCCGGCAGACGCCGGCGCACGCCACCACGTCGCGGCGGGACGGCCACCATCCCTCAGACTCCTCGATCCTCACCAGCACCTCCCGCAGGAGCTCGCGGGGCAGCTGCGTCCAGCAGCTCTGCTGCAGCGACTCCGCCGGCCCCACGGCGGCCACCCGCGGCGGCACGTGTCCGCCGACGCGGTGAGACCGGGACGGCCGCAGGCCGTGCCGCGAGATGCTCCCGAACTCGTCCCTCATCTCCTGGATTAGGCTCCTGAAAGACATCTCCCCACTTCTTCCACCACGCCCACCAAATCGGCACCAAAGAGTTTTTGATTGCACGCACCAATCCACAATCCAAACTTCCACCAGACAGCAACAAATCTCACAGCTATGAGCAGTAACAATGGCAGATTAATGGCGTCTTGGTTGCGCCATGGCGTCGCGCGTTCCTGGAATCCTGGGATTAACCCAACAAGGCACCGAATTGAGCTGTAGCCTGGCCCCAATTCCTCGTCTCGGAGCGCGCAACCAGCAAGATATGGTGCAAGCGGCAAGGAGGTGTCTCTAACCCTTGATCCCAGAATCAATCCAGCCCAAGGAACCACTGGCGGGAGCACGAGCACCAGAATTCAACAGTTCACCCACGAAAAAGCGGATAGCAAGCAGGAAGTTAACCAAACCGCCCTTTTATGTCCTCCCAGATTGAGCTGCAATTGGGCAGAGATTCTTGGTCTGTGGAGGAGGACGATGACAACAACAACAAGATGAAGACGAAGAAACAAGATTCCAATAAAGAAACGAAAAGGATGAGCTTATGTGAATTGGGACGAGGGAGAGGAGTAGGTGCCTGGGGAATTTCTAGGTGGTGGGGTGAATGAATAATGGATAGGTGGTGGTGGTAGCACAGGAATTGGGTGGGAAAATGCTCCTAATTGTGCTATTATATATGGGCAAATGGAATTTGAGAGCTGATGGGATTAGGGTTCCTACCCCTGGCTGGCTCTGTCTGAGTGGCTGAAGGAGAATATCCATACATCCCATTATTATTACAATTAACATTCCATTCCAGGCCACTGATTCATGTCCAATGAATTATCAATTTATCAACTAATTAATGTGTGCATCGGTAAAGCTGATTAGGAACAAGAGAATTCTTCAGCAAAAACACACTGTCCCATGTCACTGTCACGTAAGAGAGATGTCAGGATGGCCAGGGAAACATCATTTGCCCAAGCTACCCAGTGCATGATTGATTGCCTCCATCTTTTGCACTGATCAGCCTAGGGCTTGATTATCCCTGGAGTGCTTGTCACTTCGACTATCCCTGACCCCCACAGCCCCAGGTGAGTCAGATTAAAGCATATGAGAGGGGAATTTTCTGGCACTCTCTGTCATCGAGATGTTACTGTCACCTCTGTGCCGGATGAAAATGCACACTCGTTTGTTTTAATGGTCGGATGATACTCAGGTTCATTTTTCTTTCTTTTGCGGTTTGTGATTTTCTTCACCTCGTCTTTGCTAGCATTCCTGTGCTTAGTTGCTTGCTCGCGGATCAGGTCATACAACATGCCATGCAACGCTCATTGCTAAAAAATTCGCTCGATGCATAGCCAATGTAGATCGCACCGTAGTTACACTTTCATACAGACTTTGTGTGAAAGAATTAACATGAGCGCTCAAAATTCTCTCAATGCATGGTCCGGTCAAGTCAACATATGGGTAACACTTTACCTATATTTTTATATTTACTTCGTGTAAATGAGTTAGACTCGAACTGTCGAACACACAAATTCGTACAACTACATTTATCTGCTTTTCGTGCCGGCAGATAGAAGATCATCAGAAGGTTGTAACGGTTACTAGCATGTTGTGCGGTTTAATGCATTGTGGTGGTACGAACCAGACAGCGAATGCAATGCTGTCCTGTCCGGCTTGCAATTGTGGGCGCCGGAGTGAGGACCATGAGTCAAGATCAGGCGATTCCCAGCTAACCAGTGCTTGCCCAGTGCCCAGCCCACGAGGGGATACATCAGAAACCTAACAAGCAAACAGCAGCAATACTATTCATCCTACCCTAAAGAGAAGGCAATATTATTCATCCAACACGGGAAGACGAGAATGGACTAGAAACGCCATGCTTTCGAGCTTATGACATATGCAATCTACCCTAATTTGAAAGCCGGAGCTCTTTTGCGCTTTCCGCGTGAAGTGCTCTGAATTTCCCACGGAACTTCCATGAGTCCTGCAGTTCAAGTGGACCTTAAACTTCTAAGTAAAATATCTAGGCATGGGTGCATTCGCACCAGGGTGGAATCCGGGGACGTATCGTGTGTGTATTGATGGATTTAGGTGTATTAGTATATTAGATGTTTAATTAACACCTCTAACGGTTATGAGGTTATGAAAATTCTAAAATACTTCTTCCGTTCACAAATATAAGGTGTGCATATTTTTTAAAATTTATCTTTGACTAAGAATTTGTTCAATAATATGTTGATTACATGATACAAAATTGATACCATTAAAAAATACTTTTTGATATGAATCCAACGCTATCAATTTTTTATCATGTAACCCATATATCATTGAATAAATTATTGGTCAGAGATAAATTTTGAGAAGCGTGCACACCTTACATTTATGGATAGAAGGAATAAATTGTAACACAGACATAATTATATATCTATCTTACCATAAAAAAATCAAATCCAAATCCAATTCGCACACCACGATACAAAATAGACGAAATAGTAGTGACCGGATATTATTCACAAGAAAAATATTAATTTGTACTATTCACACTACGATATATTTTTTCTATTTCTCTGTGGGTTGATCAAATTTAGAGTTAAAATCTTGCAACAAGGTAAATGCGCGTTGTGTTAATATTGTCAAAAAACTTTCAAATTCTTGGTGATCATTACAGGTGTTTATTGAGTCTATAATGCACTAGTACATCTCCGTGTATAGTGCTCACAGTATGCCCACCGTAGAACCCCCTCCCGCTTATTAATTTTTATAAAAGAACAATAGAGATACAAATTCCGAGAAAAATGTCAAGTAATTATAAATATTAAATACGGTTTCTTAGAGAAAACGTTGGGGAAGGGCCCTAATGCACATTTTCTTTTTTCAATAAATGGTGGATATTTACAAATGGACATCATACAAGTCCAAAACAGTCCAAGAAAACAGGAGGATTAAATGCATTCCCATGCCTCTCAAACCAGGTTTAAATATGGTTAAGTGGGGTTAACAGTCGAATACACAATGTTTAACCTTGATGTTTCTTTCCTTGTATGACCGGATGTATTGTGTTTTCCCTTGAATTTCCAGGTTTTTCTGGAATATTCTGACTTTTTAGTATTTGTGTGATTTCTCTCACGGTATTTCTAAAGTTGCTAGATTTTGAAAATAGCTTATGTTCACTTTTTTCTAGAATATTTCTATATTTTCGATAAAGTTTCTAGATTATTTTTGGGTTTTTTCAATTTCCCAGATTTTTTATTTTTAAAAATATGAAATTTTCCCTTTTTCTAAATTTTTATTCTTTTTGGATTTTCTAAATTTTATGATTTTAATTTTCTTTTGAATATTTTAAAAGTTTATTTGTTGAATATGCTAATTATGTTGCAACATGTGTGAAATCGTTGCCACGTCATCCAAACCGGCTTGCAATAATCTTAGTGAAGAAAAATAAATGATTTCGAGAGTTCAATGTCGTGGTTATCTCATTTTAGAATTGATGGATGAAATCTAAACAATGGCTATGGTGTTGAAGGATGAAAAATAAACTTTTTCTAGCTACAAAATGCAAAAAAAAAGAAGATATCTGGTCATTAATCTGGTAAATTCGTGTTTTTAATAAATCACAACCAATCGATCAAGTAATTGTATTGATCAACAAAAAGACAGAAGACAGCTAGAAATTCCACAATAAATCAAGATATCCGGTCATTAATTTAGTGAACTTTATAATTAATGGATCACATTCTATAAATTTTATAACTGGCCGCAAATATCATCCGATAATTGATATTGTGAACTCTTATTATTAACAGATCAAAATCGATAGATCTGTATAACTGTACATAAACATTATTCGGTCATTGATCTGGTAGACCCTAATTATTAACGGCCAACAACCGATAGAGATTCATAATTATACACATCATATAAAAGCTATCTGAGTTTTAATTTTGCATACTAATCTGATATAAATAACCGATGACCTGAACCTTAATTCCACGGTATAACATTGCTTACAAGCAGTAGGCAACCTCACGTTCTGAACTTTAATTCACATACAAACAACCTAACAATCAGTACAATCACCAGCCCGCTCATGATCTGGACTTTAGTTCGTGTACTAATCCAATATCACTTGCAAAAGATCGTTCGGCTCGCGATCTGAACTTCAATTCCGTGTACCGATTTGACATCATGTACAACCAACTTGCTAACTCAGTACAAACGACCAAACAGTCGGCTCCTTTGGACCTTAATTCCGCGTAATGATTTAATAGCACGTACAAAGGACCATCTGTCTCACGTCCAAGCCACTGGTCGGCTGGATATACTCCCATATTTCTAGGTATCGGGCCTCAACTAATTTCACATATTGATCTAGTATTACATATAGATGATCCAATTTTAATTTCATATACTTATCTAATATTATATGCAAACAACCTATCAACTCAAACTACCGACTGGTCAACACACGATTTAAACTTAAATTATGCCTACTAGTTTAATATCATGTGTTTTTGTAAACAACACATACTTATGTGAGTCTAAAATAGTTAAGATAATTACAGAGAGACACCGTGCTAGTTCTTCAGTAGAGACACGGTCCCATGTCGCTGTCACGCAGAGGGAGAGGGATCAGATGTCAAGATGGGCAAGGAAACAAAACATCATTGCCCAAGCTACCAGGTGCATAATTGTCTTCCATCTTTTGCACTTATCAGCCTTGGAGTGTTTGACACTTCTACCCCCAGGAGAAGTTTTCTGGCACTCACTGATATCAGTGTTACTATCATCTGGCATCTTTAGCACCTGATGAATTGCAAACTTGTTTAATAATCAGGTGCTAAATGCAAGTTTTGTTCTATGGATTTTGTGCTTGTTTCTCGACCTCGTCTTTGGTACTCCGGTGCTTAGTTGCTTGCTCGCTCACCTGGACATATGGTCATTGGTCAGTATACAACACAAAGAATTGCCGCTCGAGTTCAAAATCAGACAGATAGGTCGGAGACTAGTGCGAAGTCCGGGCTCAAAATTTGCTGATTGTGCAATATTTGCTACAAATTGCTTTTGCAAATTTGTACAACTACATTGACCTGTTTTGGCATGCTGGCACATATGAGATTTGTTGTCGTTATGGAAACATCATCGAAGAGAGGGTATCGCTAGCTCAATGGCTATGTCCCAATAGTTATGGACCATGTATGAAAGTGTATCTAGACCCCTAAGTGTTATCTTGATGGTTAATGACAAATAAATAAGAACTAATGATCGTCAATGAGCGTATGAACAGGTTTAGTCCCAAGAAAATTCAAAGGAGAAGCATCGACGACCCCTCAAAAGAAAAAGGGGAAAAGAAGACGACAAAATCTCAAGAAATATATGTTTCATATTTTTAGTCACATTGAGTATAGGTACAACATACTATTAAAAGGGGTATGATGAACATATAAAGAGATGGATCAATGCTAAAGCAAAATCCCTTGTCGCCAAACGCCATAAAAAAACCCTAGTCTCGGTTTTCTGGAGAAATCCGGACCCCTGCCTAGACAGTCCAGCTGGAGGTCCGGGCAGTCCAGAGAGAATCTGGACCTCCGCTCGGACAGTTAGGGTGAGGGTCCAGACTCCAGGGCCACACAGTCTGGATTGCTACTGACCTCTGCCCGGACAATTAGAGTGAGAGAATCCGGACTCCAGAACCGCACAGTCCGGATTGTTACTGGACTACCCGGATCCTGGCTCGGAGTGTCCAGTCACTCGGAGGGCTCTAGGTGGAATCCGGACAGTTCGGTGACTTTTCACCGGACCAATCAGAGAGACTCCCTCTACCACCTCAGCCATTAGCCGTAGGATTTTGAAATCGGAGGGACCGGGCCGAAATCCGGATAGTCCGGATTTAGGCAGATTCCCTCAAATGTTTAGTTTTTGAGGGAGCCTCTATATAAGCCCCTTGCTCCAAGTAAAGGGAACTCTTTGCCCATTCCATTTCCTGCCTACTAAAGAGCATTTCTCCACTCCTCCAAGCACTAAGAGAGCATCCTTGTGAGGAAGAGAAAGATTGAGCAATTGAGATCCAATCCAAGCAAGCATTGAGTTCATCTCCGAGTGTTCATCAAGCTCATTTCTCTTGGAGATTGGGGCCTGGATTCGCCTCCACAAGAAAAGAATCACCAATAAGAAGTCGCATAAGTAGCACAAATTGTTAGAAATTGTTAAGTCGTGTATTCAACCCTCCCCTGTAGGCTAACAGCTTGATCCTTTAGTGTGCGATAGCTTATTAGAAAGTCGCCATAACCCTCGACAATATAAGACACGTCGGTGTTTTTTAAATAGGTTTGACCGCCTCATGGAGTATGGTCTAATCCCATATCAAGAGAGGAGCCTTGTGCGGGACTCAACTAACGACTTGGGTCGTGATCTTCCCAAGATCGCCCAAGAGCTCTACATTCGGGACTTGGAGCTCTAGGCCTCCCTCCATGTGATTTCTCGCTATGAGATGGATTTATAAATGACCATGTGTACCCTTGAGAGATGAGGAAGAGAGGGGTTGAAGGGTAAAACTTGGTTCATGAGTCCATAATGGACTAGGGAGGTGGGGTGGTGCATGGTCCATGGTGGACTAGCCCACTTATAAACCTAATAGACTTGCTTCTCCCCTTGACTTGCTTTGACCTCGCTAATCATCTTGTTGACTTGTTGAGTTGATTTTGTGTAGATGCCAACATAGGACTATATGGGCTGGCCCATACAAAGATTATCTTATCCCAACAGGAGCCCCTTGAGCTATAGCCACGGGAGTGACTATAAGTCAATCTCCTGATGTTGGTGAATATTCTCCTTCTTCTAGCTCTTGGGTATTGACTGCTTTTTGAGAAATATCTGCTCTTAACTTGGCCACGTCAGGGGTGGAGATGCATTTTTCTTGCTGGCAAAGGAAAAGGGAAAGAAAAGCTCTTTTGAAGGAGAGCCACACCAAGGGCCTTATTTTTCTCTTCTTAGGATTTTCCCCATGTATTTTCCTTGCTTTCCTGATTTTCCCCTTATTGTCCTGATTTTTCCTATGGTGTAGGAAAAGACAAAGGCTGCGATCACAAGCAAGCCCTGTAGCTTTCCTCTTTCGGTAAGCTGTGCTAATCCACAAATGTTGGGTCCGACGGGTCGAACTGGCCCATTCTTCACCTGGCAAGGGGAAGGCCTAGTCTCAAGGCCTGCTATTCATGTCTTCAACTTCACCCTGGTGACCCTTGGCAAGTTGCCAAGCCGCCACATCCGTGCCCTCGACAAGGTAATTCGTGACCCCTTTTCTTCTTATGTGATGGCAGTCGGCAACGTGACGATGATGTTCGGGATGGTGACGATGGCAGATGGCTCAGCTTGGCGAGGTGGTCAGACTCAGCATGCCTCACACACATGCGCACCGTGCCCTCCGTGTAGCATGCACTCTGCGTGCTTTGGCGACACTCTGCGGTGGAGTGGTCATGGTAATAGCCCTGTCCCAAAAGCGGTCTGGTGCATCTCTCGAGCACCACCAGGGACCCTTGCCAGCAAGCGAGGCCTGCACCACGGTCGTCTCTTAGACGCGGTCCACCACATCCCTTGTGCTTACCCATGTGATTGAGGTAGAATCTTCAAGCGCAAGGAGGTGCAGGGGAGGCATGCGGTGGTCTGATACCCAAAGTATGTGTACGCTATGCTGCCACGGTGTGCTGAGGATTGGTCTGGGAAAAGAGTCAGCAAGCGAGGAGCACGGTTTGTGCATGCCTAGTATGCATGTCGAGTGTGGCACCGGAGTCATATGCACAATGAGTTGGGGCTGTGCCTGTCGCACATTCATCAGGTTGGTATGGGAATCGCAGGCGCGTCGGTGCTCGGGGAGCAGAGGCATTCGGATGTGAGCGGGCATGCAACATGTGGCATCAGTATTACCATAGGAATGGCAAGGATGGCTCAACCTGAGCTGCCATGACTATGCCCTACACGCATCTCACTCGCCACGTGCGAGCTGAGGTTTTGTGCACGTCGACGGCATCGCCGTCAAAGTCATAAAGGGGAGGTTGTGTCCTAGTGCAGATGCGAGTGCCTCGCATGCACCTTGGGCACAATCTTGAGGTTGAGGTGGACCGATAAGCAATGGTTCGACGCACAGCCCAGCGCACCGTCTGGCTAGATAGGCCTTGATGCGTGGGCCGCCTCTCCTACAGGCTCCTTGGCCTAGTGTTGGGCCTCCATGGGCATGCTGACTGGCGGGCTGCCATGGTTGGACTGAGGGCAGCGGTGCCCAGGCCCCGTTGCCTCGCATGGGAGTCGACCTGTCCCCCTTCCTTGTAGTTGGACCGCGTCCCTGGTCAGGCCGTCATTGGCTTGTCGGCCAGGTCGATGGCGTGGCTGGGCCCACGAAGCTTGAAGCGGGGACTAGCCTTCTAGGGGCAGTTTTCATTGGCCTGTGTAGCAACACGTGCAAGCCTGGCCCTGTTGGTTCATTTAGGGCCCAAACCAACCTAACCTAGGGCTAAAAGCAGGGGTGCCATTTGTTTCTTTGTGTGGGCTGTTCTTTTTTCAGTCCAGTTTAAATATGGGGATTAGTTCACGCGCTTCCATGCTTGGACCAAGGCTGCTGTCAAGGGTCGGGGGTAGGCGCGGGCGGTGAGCTGTGTCGCTTAGGATTCCTCTCGTTTCCTTGTTGTCTTGCTTTGAATCTCTGTGAATTTTTCTTTTTTGGCATACTTTTCAGGAGTTGCGCTTGTACTAACATTTTTTGTGCTTCCTCTTCCATAGGTGGGTGGGTCGTGATGGTTCTCTGTGCTTAGTTGAGGGGGCGAGGAAGTCATCAAGCAAGTCCAGGGACTATTCTCATCACAAGACACCGCGACACACTGTGGAGTTGTTCAACGAGGTGAGCAAGAGATCTTTGAGAAATCTAGGATGTGTACCAAGATCTCCTGAGGCCGATCTTGATTAGCGTGAATGGTCGTGTTGGTACCTTTTGGAACCCACGGCCATTTCAAATTCTACCACTTCGGTTCAAACATAGAGAAGAACAAGGAGTATCATGTCATCGTAGAGGAGAAGGAGTGTCACAACATCATAGCAAGGTGCTTCAAGATCGTTCTTCTGACAGGAAGGATCCTTCGCTTGGCCACCAGCTTCGCTTGCCTTGGGGGCGTATAGGCCGCCTTGCAACACTTTCCACATTGGCAGTCTATGCCGGGACAACTTGGGTAGGGTGACAGCGCACATGGTGCTTGGCTTCCCATGTCCTACGTCGAAGCCTCCAAGGACTTCGAGGAAGAGGAAGGATTCTCTTGAACCCGAGTTGGGTAAGCTTGTGGTATCTCCGAGGGCATTGAAGCCCCAACCCCCTGAGACTGGATTCAAACTCTCGTTGTCGTGCCGTGCTTCAGGTCGCACAGATGTCAAGGGCGCCTTTAACTTCTATGAGGGAAAGGTGAGGCCCTTCGATGGAGCTCATGGTCATCCTGGACGCTTGCCTGATTTGCCGAAGACCCTATCGGCGGCATTCAAGCAACGACAACAAGGCCTTGCGCATGGTGGAAGCCCATGGTTATCCTTGTCGCTTGCCTGGTTTGTTCAAGACCCTATCGGTAGCATCCAAGCAACGACAACGTGGCCTTGCATGCGGTGGAAGCCCATTGTTATCCTTGCCACTTGCCTAGTTTGCCCAAGACCTTGTCAACGGCATCCATACGACGGCGATGAGGCGTTGCGCGCGGTAGGAGCCCTCCTAAGTGGGTTTGGTGATTAATGATAAAATGAGTAAGAGACTAATGTGTGCATCAAGATGTTGATCATATTTTATTCCCATGAAGGAAGTCGCAACTGGCATTAACGAGCCCTAAAAAGATTGAAAAAAGAGACGACGTGAAATCTACTAGACACAAACTCAGAGGTTCTGACTCTCAGAGCACAAGGGAGACAAGTGAATGTCCTAGGTTTTGACTTTGAACCCAGACCTTCCAGGATTTTGAATGGCCTCAACAAGGCATAGTCAGAGCAGATTCCCAGAGGTTTGACATTCTGACTTGGATGTTCTGATATTTCTAGGTTAAGTCCAAAATAGATCTCAGAGACTCCATAAACCTTTTCGGCAAATCCGACTTTCAGGCAGAAGGATTATGCGTTTTTAGCAATGGAACTCAGTGGTTTCGGGACATCTCGGATGTTCCGACATCTAGAAAGACAGACATGAAAGGATCCTCGGAGGCCCTGAGTTCCCTGACTCTTTACATAGAGATATTCAAAGACCTCTTTGGATTTAGAAATTGATTCCTAGCTGAGAATTAGCAAGACACTCTTAGCAGCTTCCAAATGTCAATCCCCCTTAATAGAACGGCTTCCCTAAACTGTGATTCCTCGAACCACTAAAAAGCTAGAAATTATCCTTAATCTTTGTTTATTCGAGCCATTTTTTTCTTAGAACTTTTTAGGGCTTGTCAACATTGGTTTTACCAGCTTTTAGGACTAAACACCAGATCATACTTGATGCACACATTAGTCCCTTAATCATTTTGTCATTATTATCAAAACCCACTTAGGTGACCAAGATGCACTTTCATGTTCCTTGGAACCTTGGGTCATTGCACATTTGTTCTAGGTGAGCGATGCCTCGACTTCGGCAGGATTCTTCTTAGGTGAGGCCATAGCTTCTCACATTGGTTAGGTTCCTCACAGACGGCGACACTGTTGTCTTATGGAAATAACACAGAAGAGGGCATGTCGATAGCTCGATAGCTACATCACAATAGTTATGAGTCGTGTACGACAGTCTTTTAGAAGGTCGTCGTACACTCGATAATATAAGTCGCGTCAATGTTTTTGAATAGGTTCGGCCGCCCGTAGAGCACAGTCTAATCTTATTTCAAGAGAGGAGCTTCGTGTGGGACTCAACTAGCGACTTGCACCGTTATGGACTTCCTAATGCCGTCTTTGAAAGCTCCCCATTTGGAAGCTCTATGCCTCCCTCTATGAGATTTTTATTTATGGGATGGATTTACAAGCCCCCATAGATAGGTTTATATATACTAGAGTCTCATGATAAATAACTATGGGGTGCACTTGAGGGATGAGGAAGAGAGAAGTAGAAGGGTAAAACTTAGTCCATAAATTTAAGGTGGACTGAAGAGGTGGGATAATGTATGATTCACAGTGGACTAACCTACTTATACACTTTCTAGTGCTTTGATTTTGCTAATCATCTTGTTGACTCGGTGCATACAGTCCATTCACTAGATCCAGAACTGACCCTTTGATCTTACTGGGATAAGACGGTACTACTCCCTCCGTCCCTCATTATAAGGCGTAATCCCCCCAGGCCGCAATACCAAGGCAGCAAAAATATTACCTGCATTCCCCCGCCAGCGCGTTGCTTGCTTGGTTGCCCCGCATCGTCCGGCCATGCCCGCGCGTGGCTCCTGCAGCTGGTACCGAACGCCCGCGAAAATGAAATTTCAAATAACTGGTTCTCTTCTCTTCTTCCCTCGTCGATTGGCACAAAATACACAAGCTGCGACACGCACAAAATACACAAGCTGCGACACTTCTCTCTCTTTGATTCTCTTCTTCCCTCGTCGATTAACTGGTTCACATAAATGGCTGAATTCGACCTAAATGAGCCAATAAACTGGGAAGAGATTGAGCATTTTGAAGGAGGAGTTCCTGACCTGATTATGATCTTCTGTGGGATGCAAGTGATGAAGGTGATCATCATTTTCTTTGATTCTTTTGTTTTCACTTTTCGTGCAGAACAACGCAAGTCATCTCTTCCTTTCGATTTTGTGTTGAACAGATGACGATGAAGATCCAACTGATGCCGGCGAGTCGGGTGAGTTGATGACATTGTTTTCCCTGTTTTTTCAGATGTGTTGCTCATCGAATTCGTGGGGACCGCCGGCAGAGAGCGCGCGGAGGGAGGGGCGCGAGTAGAGCCTGCGGCGTACGGGGCGCGAGCGGTTGGCGGCTGCCTCCTCCTCGAGAAGGACCACCAGCGCATGTCTGCGTGGCCACTGGCGAGGGCCATGAGGCCGTAGAGGAAGTCCGCTCACTGTCTGGCAGCGAGGTCCAATGGGCTGATCCCCGTGACGCCGCCGTTCCATTTCCATACTCGCTCGGCCACCCGCCTCTTTCCTTCTCTGGCGAGCCCGAGCGCCCCGACCGCTTCCTTCCCCTGTTTTCCTTGCTCTGTTTTTCTTGGTCTGCTTTCCAGTAGCATCAGTAGAATGTGTATGTTTAGTTTTCTTCCCAACCTCTCCATCTCCATATAGATCATGCCCTGTCACCCATATTGTTTTTCCTATGTTACTAGCATGCCTAGGAAGCTCTCTGATTATTTTCATGTTTTTAGGCATTGTGTAGAATTACCAGTAATTAAATTAAGCACTCTGATAGCGTTCGTTTTTTGAGATGAAGCTTTCTTTTTTCAGATGCATTGCCCGTCGAAGTAGCGTCTGATGTCGACTGCTTGCCGGAAGCGGAAGAGTACGGTGCGCGTGGCTCATTTTCCTTTTGAGCATGTTATTTTGTCAGTCAAATTTTTGTTTCATCGTGCGTTACCAATTCCATTAAGATGTCCTTTTCATGAACAGATGCCGATGAAGATATTAACTCAAATATGGCACCTACGGATGGAGTTGAGAATGAGACTGGTAAGTTTAATTTTCTCAGTAAATGTAGTATGTTTGTTTTTCAATTGGGTTTGACAAACTTATTCTGATTTTGCACAAATACATCAAGGTGTCAATATCAGAAGAAGGAATACCTACAGTGATGATACGAAAAGAGCCATTTATTCCATGCTTTTAGAGAGAACTACAATCGGCACATTGAACAATGGAGTGACGAAATCTGTTTCTATTGACACAGGCATGCCATTGAGAGTTGTCCAGCGTATATGGAAGAAGGGCAGCTAGGTGGTAGGATACATGCTGTTTGTAGCAAGAGGCCAGGAAATTGTGGTCACAAAAGATTTCTCTTAACTCTGAAGCCATTCGAGATGTGCCTCTTAGTAAGCGCACTACCATTCGAGATCTAACAAGCACTTAAATGTCTCAAAGAGCACATTATTTAGAGGTTAAAGGAAGGAAAATTTAGACGGCACACAAATGACATTAAATTCTCCTTAACTGATGATAACAAGAAATCACGTGTGCACTTTTGCATCTCTATGCTCCATAGCCAGAGCATTCATCGTGACCAACTTTTAGAGGTTCGTACGACATTGTGTACATTGATGAGAAGTGGTTCTATAGGACGAGGAAAAGTAAAATTATTACTTGGCACTTGATGAAGACAGACCGCAGAGAACTGTGAAAAGCAAGAATTTCATTCAGAAGGTTATGTTCCTTGCTGCAATTACAGACCTAGGTTTGATGCTCAGGTAACACGACATTCTCAGGGAAAATTGGCATATTCCCTTTCAATTATGTAGAGCCAGCAAAGAGGACAAGTGCTAACAGGCCTGCAGGTTCTTTTGAAGTGTAGTTTTAATTTTCAGTATGCTTAGGTACTTGAATTTTGTGACGACATTGTGTACATGATTATATACTTCAATGTCGTCAATAAATATTTCTACACGATTGCATAATGTACTGCAAGTACTTTGATCACGAAGGCAATGACATCTGTTACAAAGCAAACAAGCCGAGCTTATCTTGTGAACAAGTCTTGTCTGCCATCAAAGAAAGATGGCCAATAGAGAACCGAGGGGGTCCTATATTCATCCAACAAGATAATGCAAAAACACATATTTCAATTGATGATGATGAATTTTGTCGAGTATCAAAAGAAGACGGATTGACATCTGTTTGATGTGCCAGCCGCCTATTCCCCTGACCTTAATGTATTGGACCTTGGTTTTTTGCAGCTATTCAATCCTTATTTCAAAAGTCTACTTCACAAAACGTGTTAAGATATTGTCGCGAAGGTCATCAAAGCATATGAAGATTATCCAATTGAAAGGTCTAACCATGTGTTCCTTACTCACCAATCATGCAATGAGAGAGATACTTCAGGAGCGAGGAGGCCAACACTATGCTATTCCTCACATGAAAGAAGCAAACTTTAGAGAGGATTGTGCTCTCCCAACAACATTGCAATGTGATCCTCAGATTGTTGCAGAAGCCATGCAGTTTTGTCATTTAGAGAGAGTAGTAAACTTATGTTATTTTTTGTCAGGAATTTTGTCAGACTGTTGGGCATTTTGGATACCCTAGAGTGATATAGTAAACTTATGTGGTTTTGTGTATATCACTCGTATATCTCACTTTGAAGGACAAAAAAAACTTGTGATACTTTTGACTTATGGTAATGATTTTTGCATATAAGACTCGTAGGCTCTGAGTACTTATAATTGTAGTAATGGCTGTTGACAAAAAGAAGATTTTGATATGGGCTGCAAGTGAGAAAACTGAGAAAAAAAAGGATTAAACCCATGTTAGAGAAAACTGAGGAAAAAAAGATTTTGATATGGCTGGAGGTGAGAAAACTGACAAAACTGATATGGCTGGAGGTGACAAAACTGAGAGAACTGAGAAAATAAAGATATGTATAGCTGCCACACATTATCTTCATAGGACTTGGTGTAGCGGTGATGGTTGCTGATATCTGGCATTATTTCACAATTCAAAACAGATTCCTTCATGTTCAGCTAAGAAGGCATGTGACATTTTAACAGTACTCATTTTCTGTGATCTTCCCAGGTGGATTCCAATGTCATCAGGAGCAGCACACTCCAAATTCATTCACATTTGCATAATCTTTGCAATGCATTGCAAATACATTTCTTCATTGACAGATTGTACAGGCCATGCAGTTTGTAAACTTATGTTAGTTTTTTTTCTGTATTTCACTGGTATATCTCACTTTCAAGACAAGGATAAACTTGTGATAGTTTTGACTTATGGTAATGATATAAGCATATAAGACTCGTAGGCTCTGAATAGTACTGATTGTACTGGTATCTGCATCTTTTATGTTATGGACTCTCTCACCATCAATTCTGAGATTAACCCAACGCAATAATCATGCTCTGAAATGAATTACGTCCAGGCTTCACAATTCCTGCCGGAGCTGCTTTTACCGTTTGACCAATGAAAGGAGCAAGAACTTCATAAGACAAAACCAAAAAGAAGATTAATTAAAAGGCCCAGAACCTGGCCATTGTTGTTTCTCAGCATGGGTTAAGGAATTTTGCCAGAACCTGGCCGTTGTTGTATGTCAACATGGGTTCAGGAATTTTGCCAGTTGTTTCTCAGCTTTGGTTCACGAATTTTGCCCACAACCTGGCATGCATTGTTCAGGAATTTTGCCAGTTGTTTCTCAGCATTGCTTCAGGAATTTTGCCCAGAACCTTGCCTACATTATTCAGGAATTTTGCTAGTTCTTTCTGAGCATTGCTTCAGGAATTTTGCCCAGAACCTTGCCTATATTGTTCAGGAATTTTGCTAGTTCTTTCTCGGTACTGCTTTAGGATTTTGCCTAGAATCTTGCCTACATTGTTCAGGAATTTTGCTAGTTCTTTCTCAGTACTGCTTCAGGAATTTTGCCCAGAACCTTGCCTACATTGTTCACGAATTTTGCCAGAACCATTACAGATTTGCGCAAAAATTCATTGACATTGGCATACTATCTTTGCAATGAATTGCAAATACATTTCTTCATTGACAGATTGTATAAAATTTTTGTTACATCACAGAGTAACAAGGAAAAAGAACACAAGACACAATACAACTTTTCACAAGCCTCCTCGTTCGAGAAGCAAATTCAACCAAACACAACGATTTTTCTAATTGATTTCAATAGAAACTAGGTAAGAGCAGTTTCAACATGTCCATACGAGTCTTTGCACACACCCTATCGGATTCCAGGATGAACGCAGCAACACTTTGGGCCACGGCATCCTCTTTGTCACCGTCACCGTTGAGTGAGTCCAGGACGTGTTCCTCAGGATTGCCGACTGAGTCGAGGACAAATTGTGCGCCCTCGATGGAGTCCGGCGCGAGGAGGCCGTCGATGGAGTCCAGCACGACGAGGCCATGGGGGCAGTCTGGCGCGACGAACGCCGCAACGACCTCCTCGGCTTCGGGCTCTACAAAATCTAAATGACCGTTGCCGCGCCCGCCCTCCTCAGCGACCCCCTCGTCGCCGACACCTTCCTCCGCCTCTACCTAGCCATGCCCGCGCGGGTCGACGACGCCGTGACGACCTCCCTCGGCTTCGGGCTTCTCAAAATCGAAAGCACCGTCGCCTCGGCTGCTCTCCTCAGCGACCCCCTCGTCGCCGTGCCCACCCTCCTCAATGACCCCTTTGTGGCCGCCCTCCTCAGCGACCCCCTCCTCACTGCGCCCGCCCTCATCAGCGACCCTCTCCTCGCCGCGCCCGCCCTCCTCGAACATGCCGCGGTCCCGCTTCATCTCATTCGCTCCCCTCGTCTCCGCAGAGGCCATCACGGGTGCCCAGGCGAAGAAACCAAACCGTCGCTCTGTGGATAGGGAGCGAGGTCGGAAGCGAGGGGTAAGAAAGGAAGAAGAGACCCGAAAGTTATAATACGTTTTAGATTTTGGGACAGCCCGATTTTTTGATGACGCCTAATAACGAGGGGACGGAGGGAGTACCGTCTTATCCCAGTAAGATCAAAGGGTCAGTTCTGGATCTAGTGAATGGACTGTATGCACTGTGGTCGTACGAGGCAGACAGCCAGTGCAATGCTGTCTTGTCCGGCCTGCAGCTGTGGGCGCCGGAGTGAGGAGGGCCATGACCGCAGAATGGTCAAGATCAGGCAATTTCCAACTAATCAATGCTTGCCCAGTGCCCACCCCACGAGGGGACGGCAAAATGGTCTGGTGAAGCATCAGGAACCTGACAAAGAAAGCAGTAGCCATACTATTCGTGCAATGCGGGAGGACGAGGATGGCCTAGAAACGCTATGCTTTCGTGATTACAACACTTTCAGTATTGCCCCGTTTGGAAATCCAGAACCTTTATCCGCTTTCAACGTGGAGTGATTCCTGTTGAAGTTCTGCCAAATTTTGGTGGATCACGTGTTACAAACGGGTGCTAACTTCTGTATTTTGTTTCGTGAGAGGATGACCAGGTTCGACGTGGAATAAAATGCACCATGCCCCAGTAACACGTTACTAGTGTCTTTTCCAAATGATATGGTAAATTGCATTTTCCACTACCTAATTAGACATCAGTTGCACAAAACATCATTGTTTGTCTTTTTTTTCTTCCTCAGATCCCCACATAACTACATGTTGCATTTTGTAAGCTCATGTTGTAATCTGACCTGATACGCCCCGACATACTGTGCTCTCGTTTCAGAGACCACACCACCCGCTTGCTTCGCATCTACAGGTGAGCTTGGCCTGTCAGGACGCGGATCGACTTGGTGGGACTAAAATAACTACAACACGAGTGAAACCATATGGTGTCATGTACGAAGAAAGCTAAACCGTGTTGTTTACTATGCTTCTTTTCATGATCGTCCATTCCAAAACACAATCGATTTCATGGGGAAAAAAAGACACACACACACACAATGGATGCCTCTTACCTCATTCGGAAGGCTTTAGAAGCGTGGTATCAAGCGGGGCATGTTGGTTGCACTGATACCTTTAAGTGTATTAGTACGTTAAGTCATCAAAAGTATCTCTGAAAGTAGAAGAAAAATCTATAAAAAAATTCATGACATAGAAATAACATACATCTATTATTGCCTAAAATTTCAAATCTAAATTCGATCCATATATCAAGAAATAAAAAGACAAATACGATTATAAATAACACTAATTTAAATCTAGAGTGAACAGTGCCACACTGATACTATTTACAGTCTAATTTGTCTTTTTTGTTTCTCAAGCTGTAGATTGAATTTGAATTTAAATTTTATGACAAAGTTTATGCATGTTGACAAAAGAGTTATGACTTTTTAGATGATGAATTGGTTATGACTTTTTAGATGATGAATTGGAGGCCTAATATACTAACATCACAAAAACGCTAGTGCACCCAATATATCCCCGGTATCAAGTGATGTGTAATACCATACTCATGCAGACAGCAGTAGCAATATACGGAGTTAGGTACCATTCACCGCCAAGCATAATATAGCTCAGTGGCGGGCCTGGAAATTCCACATGAAGTGAAAGGGAAGTAGGTCTTGATTTTCCATTCCTCCTTCTAGTAGGATTGAAACATCTAGCCCACACAGGAGTAGAATCCAGCTAGTACGTTCCAGTACAACGCGGTGATGGAGACCTCTTGTGTGAGTGTGATTCACAGGACGGCCTGCCAGCTCAGCCCGGGCCCTCCTGTCAACGTTGAGACCTAATGTGAATAAAAATATCGATGCACGCTCTTTGTTGATTGCTTTAATTTCCTGCATATATGCAAATATAACTTGGTGTTTCATTATATTCAAGCAATTCTGCTTACACTCCTTCATGCCATGGTTCCAGCTAGCATGCCATTATGGCATTATCTTTTTCTAGCTAAGCTAGATGGTCTTTAAGAACTCTCAAGCATCCTTGGAAGTTAGAAGATTCCATCTTCCACTATGTTTTCCTTGAACCATTGCAAAAGGGAAAAAAAATATGGATAATAATTAAAAGAAGATAATGAACAACTTGACCAGGTAAGAAGATAAAGAGCCTTTATAAATTCTATAGAAGCAACACGAACATGCCAACCTTTTCCATGAAGAAGTGTAGCATTCACATGTTCGATAACAGAGTGCTTAACGATCGAGCGGTACACTACATACACCTTTTCTTGTGCCGCTTCATTTCTTTCCTGTGGATCACACCAAACAGGAGCTTAAGAGCACTCCATTTAAAAGTGTGGATAGACCTTGAGTATCCCAATGACCTCTTTTCTAGGGTGAATCCCAAGGACCTGGCTAAGGGGGAAAGCTACCAAAGTTCCCTTTCCATTTGATGGCTTAAACCACTATGATGAATACAAATGCTAATTAATTCAGAAAAGTACTACTCTTCAAGAAAGTGCTTAATACTCTACGGAGAACATAAGGCTGCTCCCAATGCTCCAACTTGGACAGGTACTAAGAATGCCACATATGCAAAAAACTGACGTGGCAAAGCAATTAAGGAGGAGAGAGATAGCTTTGGTGTCTCTAGGAAGAACCGATGCTAAGCGCGCGGACCTATGCAAAACACATATGTGGTATCTATGTATTGGGAGTTTAGTTGCTAAACAATTAAATGAAGGAAGCTTAGCTACAAAAAGCTAAGCACTTATGCATTGGGGAGTTTAGTTGCTAAGCCCTCTCATACATTAAGCACCTGCTCTAAGCACCTATGCATTGGGAGTGGCCTAAGCCTATCGGTTCATCACCAATTTATGCAAAAGTTAAGACGTGGAGAAAGGATGGCATGTGACTTTAACACTTGCCCTCGTGTCTAAACCTTATTAGGCCTGTCAGGTAAACTTGGAATTTGTGCAATTTGAGATTTTTTGAATTCACGAATTTCGTAGGTGATACTATATGAGTTTTTATGTACACCCACTCCATGCCTTCAGCTAGGCTTGAATAAGAAGTACCCCTTAGATCTGAAGGTTTGCAATGGTGTTCTCGACTCCATCTGGAGACAGGAGCGGAGGACAACGGCTATACCTACAGATCATTGCCATCCTTATCCTCGATGTAAGTCGGTCCTCGCCCTACACAGCTTCCATCTTTTTTTTCTCTTCTTTCCAATAAAGTCTTTAAGCTTTCAGCGGTAATGCATGGAGTCTTCCCCGCGCCTGCTCCTGCGACGTGTCGCCCCGGCGTCCGCAGCCACCGCCGCCAGCCCAGCCTCCACCGCCGCTCACGCCGGAGGCTCGCCCTCCTCCCCGGGCTCTACGCCGCTGCTACCACCTGGGTTCTCCACGCCTGCTGCGCCCTGCCGCGCCTCCAAGTGGGTCCTCTCCCCGATCCAGATCCGGAATTTGGGCGCAGCTTCCCCGGCTTCATCGTTCGTCCCCGAGATCCCGCCGTCCCAGCAGGTTCGTGCCACCGCGCCGCGCGCTATTCCCTCTCCACGTCGCACCAGCCTTGATGGTGGCCTTGCTGTCCAAGCTCCGGAGGGAGTCATGCCTTGCCTGGGCATTGATGGCAATGCGTGGACACGCCCGGTGCCAGCCAGCATTGCCATCGATTGGTCCAAGCTGGGGCCTTCCTCTTCAATGCGGGCTGATAGAGCCGTGGTTAATTCCGCGCGGCGCGGCCCTACTGCTGCTGCTGTCGGGGGGAACCAGGGGGCGCTCCAGGCCAACTGGCAGCTCGTCCGTCCGCCGCATTGGTGGCGCTATCTACCTCGTCAGCGCCCTTCCCGTGCGCATTCAAGCCAAGTCCATCTGCCCCCATTCAACGCCAGAGTTCAAAGAGGGGGTTGGGTCCCTGTGAAGCAGAGGGAATGCTACAGGTGTTTCGCCCTTGGCCATATCGCGTCGGAGTGCCGGGACCCCATCATTTGCCGGTTCTGTTTCCTGAAGGGGCACTGCGAGCGAGACTGTTGGCGCCGCAAGCAGCAACGCAGCCTCCGCTCCCCTCCACCTCAAGAAGCTCTGCCACCGCCGCCTCCTCGCCCTCCCACCTCAAGCTCGCGCCCGCCTCCGCCACTTGCTACAGTCGCCCCGGCGCGGCCGCAGCCTCAAGCTCCAACGCCGGACAACCCCAGCGCCGTCTGCACCGCCACCATGCCTCGCCTTGGAGACGCAGTTTCCCACCCCGCTGAGGACTTCCTGATCATCGCCAGCACGCCCGTGATGGTGCAGCAGGCGGAGAGCTTGGCCATGCACGCTGCCGTCATTTGGCTCGGTGGGAACCGTCCCCAGGTCTGCGCGGCGGACATTGTCAACGCCATTTGCACGCATACCCGCCTGACCAGTGACCTGTTCCGTGTCGTGCTTCACTTCCCCGAGGATTTCCTGGCAACTTTCATCTACCAGCACCACCGCGACGCCCTCACCAGTCGGGGACGCTTCGAGCACGGCAACCTCGACATCCATGCGTCCAACTGGCGCGCCCTCGCCCACGCTGATGCCGCCGGGCTGCACCACCACGTCCACCTCTGCATCGAAGGCGTGCCTCTTCAAGCTTGGAGCGAAGACGCCGCCGGTCGGATCATCGGTAAGAACTCAATGCTGCATTACTTCGACATGGCCACCATGCAGAAGGAAGACTCCTCCGCGATGAGTTTGTGGGCGTGGACCTCAAACCCGTCCGCCCTGCCCAAGGTGCTGTGGCTGACGGTCATCGACGGTCCGGTGCCAGTCGTCGACATCCGCGCGGAGAACACGCTCCAGGGAAAGAAGGGGCTCCGGAGCCACATTCTGATTCATCTCGACCTCCATGAAGACTTCACGCCGGACTCCAACGGGGTCGTGCCGCGCAGCCCGGACCGCGAGTGCTTCGACTGGTGGCTCGGCGTCATCGACGGTGAGTCTGCGTGGCGCGAGCATTCCAGCCACCACGACAACCGTCGGGTGGACGAACGGGACCGAAGGGATGACGGCGACGACGATCGCCGTGGCCGGCGCGGCGACCGCGACCGCTAGTCCTGGACCGATCGGCTCTTCCACAGCCGCTCGCGTGCCCCTGTTGGGCGGTGCCGCGACGAGAGGCGCGGGCGCGATGATGGGCGCGACGGTCGCCGCCGTGATGACGGGTGCGACGACAGGCGCGGTGGGCGCCGCGGCAGTCAGCTCGCGCTGGTGCCGGACCAGCGCCACATTGATGAGCGTGCCGTCCAATGGCTCCCTGATGGCTCCGTCATTCCGGCATCTGACCGCCGCCCGAGCAGGAACCTGTCTCCACCCTCGCGTCGCCGGTCTGCCGCTCCCGCAAGCGACTCCACGCGTGGTCGCTCACCTTACAGGGCGCCGCCATCTGCGACGGCCTCCCCCAGGACTCGGTGCGCCTCGGTGGCGTGCATTGGCGCTCTTGGCGGAGCCCCTCAGCTACGCTGTGACCCGGGGTTAAGCGTCTCCCTCCCCCCCCTCCCCGGCGATGCCTTCTCCGCGCATGGCGCCTGGTCGCGCATAGTGCGCTGATCGAGTTCGTCCCGGAGGTGCTCACCTCCAACCACTACATCGGCCCCTGCCGCGCAACCAGCCTCAGCTTCCTGGACCTCCCGACGCTGTCAACCCCTGTGCATGGTGAGGGGACGCCGCCGCGCACGCCCTCCGATGCTTCCGCGTGCGCCGCAGGGCGCATGGATGGCCCCTCCGATCCTCCGCTATTCGTTTCGTGCCAGAGCCCACTGCTGCCTTCGCCTGCCTCGCCTCGCCCTCCACCGCCTACTGTGCGCCGCAAGACGCTCGCGGGAGTATCCGGCTTCGCACTGCCGCGCAGCAGTCTGCACCTGAAGGCTAAGGGCAGGTCTGCCCCTGTGGCTATGGTGGCTGAAAAGCTTCTATGCAGGAGATTGGGCATCGTCGCTGAAGGAGAGATGATCACCGAGAATGCCATCCTCAAATTTGTCGAGCTATTCAAGGGCAAGCTCCCGGACATAGTGATCGCGGCGCTGAGGGCCCTCTTTCGCCTCGACTGCGACCTGTCCGCCGCTGTTGAAAACGCTCTGATGGCACAGGGAGGTGCTGAGGGAATGGAGCATGCGGAGTCTAGCGCCGGGGAGGCTGGCACGGCCTCGGCGGCAGCTGCGGCGATCTAATGTGGATCATCGCCGGTCTTTAGCGTTCCTCCAGTTCCAATATGTTAGTCAGCTTTCTCAAGTTGATGTGTGGCCTTGAGCTTTACCAGTGGACTGGTGTGTTAGTCTCAGCTGAGGGTTCATCCATCCTCTGTTTTTGTTGTAACCGTGCTTCCTGGGTGATGAACATTGATTGCCTGCTATAGCGAAATCAATCCTGTTTGAAGTTGCAATTGTTTCCAAATGAATGACAACGATATTAGTATCCTGTGTTGGAATGTGAGAGGATTGAATTGTCCGGACCGGCGGACGACTGTGCATGAGACCATCGCCGCGACGCAATGCCACCTGGCTTGTTTGCAAGAAACTAAGCTCCAGGACGTTGACGAGTTCATGGCGGCGTACCTAGGGGGCCAGTGGCTCAACAATTTTGCGCACCTTCCGGCAACTAGGACTCGCGGCGGAATTCTTCTGTTATGGGACGAGGGGATGGTCCAGGTTATGAATGTGGTGATCGGCACCTTCTGCCTATCGGCCAATATCTCTGTGCGGCATGGGCCATCACCGTTCATGATCTCAATCGTCTATGGTCCCAGGGACTACTCAAGAAAGGACGAATTCTTCGCGGAGCTCCTGGCCCTTAAGCCGGCGTCGGGCATGCGGTGGCTCACTCTCGGAGATTTCAATCAAATTTACCGTGCTAGAGACAAAAACAACAACAACATTAATCGAAGCCGCCTAAATCATTTTAGAACCGCTCTCCATGATTATGAGCTCAAGGAGATCCATTTGCAAAACCGCCGCTTCACCTGGAGCAACGAGAGGGAAAACCCAACCTTGAGCAAACTTGATAGCTTCTTTTGCAATGAGGAGTGGGACGTCGCGTATGGTGATCACATCCTTCATGTCTTGTCTTCCTCCCTGTCGGATCATTGCCCGCTTTTGTTGGCTAGCAACCGGGGCCCGAGGAAGCCTAGAGCTTTCAGATTCGAGAGCTTCTGGACCCAAATGCCGGGGTTCACCGCGGTGGTGCAAAATGCATGGAACGAACCATCTACTCACACTGAGCCATGCCAAACCTTGTTTCACAAGCTTCAATGCACGGGCCGGCCCCTTAGGTCATGGAGCCAATCCCTTTTTCCCAGCCATAAAGCTGAGCTTCACATGGCTCTCGAGGTCATCCTCCGTCTTGACATGGCTATGGAACAAAGGCAGCTTTCCCCGGAGGAGAGAGACATTCGGAGGAGATTAAAAAGACGAGTTATCGCCCTCGTGGTCCTCAAAGATCTAGGAAAAAGCATGTGCGTGAATCAACAACCTCCACGAAGGCGACGCCAACACTAGATTCTTCCATATTCGGGTCAATGCTAGGCGTCGAAAGAACTTCATTAATAGACTTTGGCACAATAATGGGTGGGTGACCTCGCATGAGGTGAAGGAAAGCATCGTTCTCCAGCACTTTACCTCCACCATGGGCAAGGCCGCCCATCGCGATTTGGATCTCAATTGGCACGCCTTGAACCTTCCCCTGACCGACCTCCATGGCATCGATACCCCCTTCATTGAGGATGAAGTCAAGGCCGCGATCAATCACCTTCCCTCTCACAAAGCGCTGGTCCCGGATGGGTTTACCGCGGAATTCTTCAAAACCTGTTGGGAGATCATCAAAGATGAAGTAATGAATGTTATCAATCATTTCTCTGACCTCCACGTCGCCCACTTCCAATGGTTGAACTCGGCAAACATTGTATTATTGCCCAAGAAGGATGGCACGGAGGCCATTCTGGACTATCGGCCCATTAGCCTTATCCATGCCATCGCGAAGATTGTTACCAAGATGATCGCCTCGAGACTTGCCCCTCATATGAACTCTTTGGTCTCCAATGCACAAAGTGCCTTCATCAAGACGAGAAGCATCCACGATAATTTCATGTTCATCCGAAATTACGCTCATTGGCTCCACAGAAGAAAAAGGCCATCACTGCTGCTTAAACTCGACATCATGAAAGCCTTCGACTCCGTGAGATGGGACTACATTTTTGACCTCCTTCAGAGTGGTTTCCCCCCTAGGTTCCGCAACTGGATTGCCGCGCTTCTCTCCACGTCCACCTCCAGGGTCCTCCTTAATGGCGTCCCCAGTGATCCCATTAGGCACGGCCGCGGCCTTAGGCAAGGAGACCCGCTGTCCCCGCTACTTTTCGTCATTGCGATCGACCCCCTGCAACGCTTATTGCAGTTAGCCACCGAGCAGGGGCACCTTCATTGTCTAAGCGGGAGGGGAGGCCTTTTTCGCACCTCCCTTTATGCGGATGACGCGGCCATCTTTGTTGCTCCGGTCAAAGAGGACATCTAGGCTCTCGCCGCCATCCTCAATGACTTTGGCAAGGTCACCGGGTTGAAAATGAACTTCCAAAAATCCCTCGTTGCCCCCGTCCATTGCAACGATCTAAACCTCGACGATATTATGCAAAGTCTCCCGGCGGTGAGAACGAGCTTCCCCATGCGATACCTTGGGCTTCCTCTATCGGTCAAGCGTTTGAAAAGAATTCACTTCCAACACCTTGAGGATCAAATTGCCAGAAAGCTTCTTCCATGGAGGGGCAAGCACTTCACTACCACGGGCCGTGCTACCTTGGTCAAGTCGGTTCTCACTGCCGTTGCAATCTACCAGCTCACCCCCCTTGACATTCCGGTGGAGGTTTTGCAATTCATTGACAAGATTAGAAGGGCCTTTCTTTGGGCGGCCTCCGACAAGGTCTCCGGTGGCAAATGCAAAATCAACTGGACTACAGTCTGTCAGCCGACCGCTCTTGGAGGGTTGGGAGTTCTTCACTTAGATAAATTCGCCCGCGCACTTCGCCTCCGTTGGCCTTGGCTTGAGTGGAGCGCCCCGGAAAGATCTTGGGTTGGCACCGGCAATCCGTGCAATGAGAAGGACATGGACCTCTTTCACGCGCTAACAACCATTACAATTGGGGACGGGAATAAGGTGAGTTTTTGGAACTCAGCTTGGGCAAATGGTCAGAGGCCTAAAGACTTGGCTCCTTCAATTTTCGCCCTGTCCAAAAGAACGAATTGGTCCGTCAAGAAAGCCTTGCAAAACAACGCTTGGGTTGACCATATTAACTTGGCAAATGGGCTCACCGTGCAGCATATCCATGAATTCATCAACCTATGGGGATTCACGTCCCAAGTGCACCTTGACGAGGGCCAAGCTGACACCATCATATGAAAGCTGACCCCCTCGGGCCACTACTTCGCAGCCTCGGCCTACAAGGCGCAATTCCTAGTCGCCACCGCGACAAACTTCAAAAGTACGATATGGAAAAATTAGGCTCCACCTAAGTGTAAATTCTTCGCATGGCTCATCATTCAAAACTAGGTTTGGTCGGCGGACCGGCTTGCCAAGCGAGGTTGGCCAAATTGTGGCCTTTGTCCTCTATGCAATCAAGTTCCTGAGACGGCGGCCCATATGCTATTTCAATGCCGGTTCTCCCTCCGGATTTGGAACATGATCAAGGACTGGCTTGGTCTACTCGGCTTCGACCTGAGCGCTTGGCAGGGTTTCGACAACGTCAAGTCTTGGTGGACTAGTCTCGTGCACGATGGGCTCGGCCGCCGCAAGGCCATGGCTTCACTTGTGATGCTTGTGGCTTGGGAGATTTGGAACGAGCGCAACGCGAGAGTCTTCAACAACAAATTTCACTCCGCCGCCCATCATAATCTCAAAAATTCGTTCCGAGGCAAAAGAAAAATTGGGTCACTTCGGGGGCGAAACATCTGTGTAATTTAATGCCGGGAGAGTAGGCTTTTTCTGTTTCGGTTCTGCCTTAGGGCACGCAAATGTCTAAACCCTCTCTTAATTAATGAATGCGGCAAGTCTTTTGCCCCCTTTCAAAAAATAAAGTCTTTCATTTTGAGTTTTTCCCCAATATGACGTTGGAGCCATAGATCCAAAGAATTGAAAATCCATAGCATCTTTTTCTTCAATCTTGAAGATCTGGTCAGCAACGGGCCTTCATTTCGATTGCCATCAATGGGCTTTCATTAGATCCATGTCTTCCAGCGACCCAGTGTGTCAAGTGCAGGCTCCATGTCTCCTTCTCGCAAGCTACGCGTCATACCAAAGGCCATAACCTCCCTGCACGGAGGCTCATTTGTTGGTTCAAGGCCCTCTTAGGCGTACGGCTGGCATGGCGTCTATTCTTTTCTTCGATCACGCGGCGGATGCATATCTTCGGGATAATATGCTCAGACGATCAAGTCTTTGTAATGACCCAACCTTGTAATGAATACCTTGATGGTGATTAGCAATAAGATGCATTTCCACATCATAGAATTTCTGCATTTCAAGTACTAAAACTAAAAATTGCGCCAAAATTAACATAGAACAAACCTTAAATAAAATTGTCAAACAAATATGTTCCAAATGGGTCTCTAATAATTTTCACTGTTCTCATAAACCACAAAAAATTCCTCTGAAATTTTTTAAGAGATTTAAATATAATTTGTATATTTGAATAAGGTGTTATTTAATCAAGTTCAAAATTGGTAGAACTGTAATATACTAATTGGGTGAAATTTCCTACTTTCAGAATTCATGAAATTTTAAATTTGCAGCTCATTTATTCTAATGATAACAAATATAAATTTTTCATGAATTATGAAATAATATTTCACTTAGCTATAGTTTAAACATAAATTAGTGCATAATTGGACTTAAATTTAAATAACAATAAAATATAGTTTATAAAAAATTGGAAAAAATTCTCATATGTAGGAAATATAGTATAGACCCTCTAGGATTTCTTTCTGAATTTTCAAATAGTATAGACCCTGTAGGATTTTTTTTCTGAATTTTCAAACTAAGGTTGGATCTCCAAATAATTCCAAAACAAAGTAAAATAGGATAACAAATAAAAAAAAGATAAACCCTTACCTCTTTGGCCAAAATCCAGCCCAGCTTCTCTCCACCGCGCACGCGCCCTGTTGCTTTCTGTTTTCTTTGTATGGAGGCGTGCCGCGCTGCACTACCTTTCCTCCCCCACTGACCAGGTCTTCGTCTCCACAAGGCTGGCCACGCGCCGCGCGGTGACAGCAATGGGCCCAGTACACCGCAATGATTACCTGCCCCGTTATCGTTGTTGTCATCCCACCTGTTGCCTCTGTTTCTGCCCAGCACATGCATCCATGCTCTTGAAGCGCCATGAGGCTCTCATCATCGACAACGATTGTCCTTGCCGTCAAGAACCCCACCTCGGTTTCCTCCACCACTAGCTATCCCTCTGTCAATCTCCTCGCCTCCTCTCGCCCATTCGACCCATGAGCTTCCCCGTTGTGTTAACCTCACCTCAGTTGCATCTTCCTACACGAAATTCTGAGTCCACCATCGAATTTGTCGCTCAGAACACCTCCGGCGTTGGAGCTCTGATAAGCGTGCCACCATCGGCACCACCGCGCATCTCCCGCCCGATGGTGAGCCAGCATCGCAAACCTTGCATCTTTTCTACACCTTTCCTCCCTGAGTCTAATGGTGCATCCACCTCAGCCTTTGGCACAGGAAATCGGGCTGGAGCCATCATCGTCCTCAGCTCCGACGGAGCACTACCTCGCTCCTTTTCTCCCTTCTCCAGTAAGCTCTAGCTCTGGTTCGCAATTCATTTGGCTTCGTGTGACTCTCCTTTATCTCTCTGACATGTCTCCCTTCCTTTTACATGTGCAGAAGCCATCGGCATCGTGCAACCGAGCAATTCATTTGGCACCATCGCCGCTGGCAACGAGAAGCACCTCTCCATCGACCTCTTCCAGAGCAGTTGACGTCTCGACTGTGTTCCTTAGGCCAGCATGAAGCCCCTGGGGCAAAGATCTAGGCCACAGCGACTCCTCTTCTTCCTTCCTGACCTCACCGTTTCTTCCTCGCCGTCAAAAGTCGTCTCACCATCACCTCCAGCCTCCTCCGCCTCGACTTTGGGCTTTGCTGACTTCGCGGTGAGCTCCTGGATTGAACACACCCACTTCTTCCTCCTAGGTCTCTCTATAACTCTAGTTTTTGGTATTGCCCTATTTTGGGCCGTTGTAAGCAACCATGGCGCCGCCATCTCCGGTGACCATTGGTCCTGGCAATGGTGCAGTTGAGTTGTTGCTACGCTTAGGATCCAAGCGCAACAAACCGCATCCAAGTTGGTGTATCGAAACGCCCACAGGGCCCTGCGACGCTGCATGCTCGAGGTCAGGGACGACGGTGTTCAGCCTCCAGTAGACCTAATCATAGGCCCGGCAGGTTCAGCCATCAATAACGGCAATTGGATCATTAAGCTAATTAAAATTAATTTGAAATAATTATGAGAATGACATGTGGGCCCAGTGACCAGTTGACCGATCAAGGCTAACACCTGGCCCAACATGTCAATCTCACTGGCTGCACTTGTGTGCAAAATGTATTATCTGTTTATTTAAATGAGGAAAAATTGCTAAAATGTGTTAAAACTTGTAAAAGTAATAGAAATTTCATCCTAACTCCAAATGAGATAAAATTATATTATTTCTATGTTAACAAACCGCAAAATTGACATATAGAATTTAGAAAATTCATAACTTCAACTCTATGACTCCAAATTGAGTGAAATCAATTGCATTAGTTTTATCATTTCATTTCACACGTTCTAAGATGCATTTTATTCATACTTTTATTTTAAATTTATTTTATTAATTTATTCTCTAGTTTGGCTTTCCGATCATTTTTTCGCTTCTTAACGGTATAGGCTGGCAACGAAGCATACTACGAAACCGATCCTTCTCACGTTGAGGAGTGTGACACTCAAGGACAGTTGTAGTTCATAGAATTTTTATGATTTGTTACACAATGGAATTGATTATGTGATGATTATGCTTGGTGTCTCCTATTGGACGATTGATCAGAGGTTTAAGCGCCTTGGGAGCGTTAGATGTGTTATGTTATACTTGCATGATTCTCGTATTGGAGCTACTTGTTCAGTGAGAAAACGAATTTAATTACCAAATAGTTGTAATCGTGCTCAAATTCACTACTGGCAAGTGGCATCACGATCATTATACCCCCCACAAAAATGAATCATGTCCTGTACAAGTTTAGATATCATGGTAGGCTACTGATCCTAAGAGCTTTGGATTTTGGAATATGTTTAGGTCTCGTAGTTGAAACAAGTTTCTGCAGGTTTGGTTGCGATGGTATATTGGGGTGGAGGGTTTGCTGGTTTTGCATTTTTCCAATCTTCCAGTGATAGAGTGAGATATGTAGATGCAATATATTCCTTAGGGATAATCGCCAAAATTTAAATATATGATTCAGAACTTGGCACCTGCTTGTAATTTAGGCTACTACTACACCATAGTGATAAGTCTTTCTCCTTGTGGAGTTGTTTCAGATCACATAAACAATGGTGAAGGCTGTTGCTGTGCTTGCTGGTAGCGAGGGTGTTAAGGGCACCATCTCCTTTGTCCAAGAGGAAGATGGTAAGCCATCACCTGCTCCATGATTTTTATTTTTTACTTTAGTTTTACTATCTGCATTATGGACATTTACTGGTCTGTTTGATTCTAAGGTCCGACCACTGTGACCGCAAGCATCTCTGGCCTCAAGCCTGATCTCCATGGGTTCCATGTGCATGCACTTGGTGACACCACAAATGGCTGCATGTCGACTGGTAAATTTTCCATATTTTTTACTTGGGCTTGCCTTTATATGATCAGGATAATTGTTAACTTGTCATATGTTGAATTGTCTACCCATTTTTGCACTTGTTTCATAATGTAGGGCCGCATTTCAATCCTAATAGCAAGGAACATGGGGCACCAGAAGACGAGACCCGCCATGCTGGTGATCTTGGAAATGTAACAGCTGGAGAAGATGGTAATGCTCTCTTGCCCTTCTTTGTTCTAATATGTTTCACCCCATGTAATTAATGATACTTTGCTCAGGAAGATGAGTTAACTACGTGTTCTCATAGTGCATAATTTCATTTCATGTTGTAACTATACTGCATGGTTCTTGCCATTGAGAATTTATCTCTTCTGTCAGGGCTTGCTAATATCGATGCTGTTGACAGCAGGTAATAATTACTTCCTTCGGCATACATATTATATGGAACCAATACTAAAGTGTCCCCTTATAATTCCTATGCTACCCTTAGCCTTTTCCTTCTTTTTTTTAACATGGCAACAATTATTTTTATGGCAGAATGAGATAGAGGATGTTTGAACTCTTTAAGGCAAACAATAGGACAATGCATATTGCTATTTTTCTTTATCCGATATCTCTTTTGGTGTGGCCTTTGATACGCACCAGAAAGGAAAACATATTTTGTATGGTTCTGTCTGGTATTGGCTCATGTACATTAAAATTGCCATCATAACTCATAAGCATGGCTGGAGTCTGCTTTACTGTTTTGTGTTTCCCTGTGGATTGATCGATCTACTTGTACAAACTGCAAACCGCTGGTCGTGCATGCGTGTATCATGTGTCGCTGCAGGTCCGTCGCTGGGCCGCGCGGTGGTTCAGCTGCTGCAGTGCCATCGTTTGATCGCACCGCTGCCGCCCACGCTCAGACCCGTGGGCTCGGTGCCAACTGCACGATGCTCTCGGCTTCAGTGTCTACTTCTCGGTAATGTGTTGTTTTTTTGCAGTTGCCGCCGTCTGGTTATCCTTTTCGACGCCGTCGAGTGAGGCCAGCTCTCGCAGTAACGGTGGCCCAACGACGTAGGTTGGGCGTGGTTGTAAGGCCGGGTGCACGAGGCACGGGCGACGTGGGGGCACAACATAGCTCGGCCGGGGACGGGCCTTTGAGATTGCAGATGTCGGATGTTTGGCACCGCGCTACTGGAGATGGACTGTGTGATGGCAGGACGTACGATTGAGTTTCTTTGTCATGATGGGGCCGTAGACTCCCATCGACATGATTACGGTATCGCATGAACTTCTCGTGGGCCGAACGTACAAGTAAAACAAAATAATCAAAGTAACATAAAATAGAAAAAGGGGGCATTCCGAGAATCGAACTCGGGACCTCTCGCACCCAAAGCGAGAATCATACCACTAGACCAAATGCCCTTACATGTGTACTATTCATTTTTTTCCCTTTATTAATGTTTAACTCTAAACATGGGAATCCCATGCTCGTACCATATAAACAGCCTGCCACCTACCTGATTACAAAGTCTGGAAAATTATCAGACCAAAGCACTGGGTTGATATCACCAGCACCAGAACCGAACTTAGCGAGCTCATGGGCTAAAAAATTACAAGATCGAGGGTGCATGAATGTAACTCACACACACTAAAATTCAGTTGCCTGAAAGATTTGATCTCTCCAAAGATAGCACCAGACGTGGTGAAGTCATAGGCTGCCGAGTTAATGGCGCTCAGCAGGTTCATTGCATCAGTTCCGATTAGCACCCTAGTCATTTCTTTCAAGGGCATGCAGCGTGCTCTTACACAAGAGCCTAAATAAAAAAAAATAGGCTACAGCTACGTCACCCTGCATCTACGTAAGAACCATCTGCTCTGTCGCAAGCTGATGCGTCCAAAACGCATTGTTAGTTCCTCTGAGTTTCGACATTGTTCAATTTAAAATTAACCCAATAAATATTAATAATTAATTATTATTAGTAGAAAAACATGGTTGTTAGACTTTTTCACAGGATAAACACAAATTCCACAATTCCAAGATCGAGATCACATAGAGAGAGGGATTTGGAACACTTCTCTCTTTGGAGTGTTGCCAGATTCAACTCCAAAAGAGAAGACAACTAGTGGTACGAGCTAGCTCGCCCGTATCGCTGGGTCGTAGCATACGGCGTTGCCTTCCCCTTGTCAAGCCAAGCAAGATGTATAAAGGGGGTTGATCTATTTTCGGTCTAGAGAGAGCGCGAGAAGTCTAGAAGGTGACATGGAGAATCAACAGAGCCCATCACCAAGGAAATTGACAACCACCTTCATCGTGCTGGAGATCAACACCATGAGGAGTGAGTACTGCCCTAGATGTGAGAGGTTAGAGATCGAGATATTAACTCTTCCTTGGCCACTACTCAAGGATTTGTGAAGTATTTAATTATCTCTTTTGTTGCTACTTGGTTTGTCAGTAATCTAAGGATATCTTGTTATATACTTCTCACCATGCATCTTGATTGTGCTTATCTCTTTGCCATGTGTGAGTAGTTTTCCTTAGACGGAAGAGATGTAGGGAATTGGGAGATCGTGGAATTTCAGTAGATCTTATTATCAACCCATTGTTTTGAGTATCTAGTATGTGGTTATTTGCTCTAGGTACACCTAATGCTTATTGTCTAAAGGTCGGGGCAACATGATTATAAAACGACTTGCGAGAGTAAGCACTTGTTGCATAGTGAATCCGCGACCTAGAAATGAGGGGTGTAAGTATCAACAACAAGCTATCGTAGCACCAGGAGAATGGAAAGCCATGACACTCAAGGCATTGATCCAATCTTTTGATCTTAAATACCAAGCCAACCACTCGACATGAGGGCAGTTGTAGGAGGACTAGGATAGAAGGAGCGTGACTACCTACGGGTGCCCCGCCTACTAAATTCTAGAGATGATACGTATATTCACAATACATTCGTTATTCAAGCATTCTACCGAGCACCATAAGCCAATACCTCTGTTGCCTAACTTTTCCAATTGTTTGAGGACAATCTTTATTTACTTGTATTTTTATTATTCGTCTCTGTAATTTTGTAATTAGAGAATTAGAAAACTCCAAAATATTAGTTCTCTCTTTTCAGTAGTTTGCTTGCATGTTATTTTGGAGTTAATGTTTGAGATAACGCATTTGTGATCGGTGACACCATAAGTGTGTCAAAGATAAACAACATTCAACCTAGTGGGCTTGATATAAACTGATCTTAATACTTTGGTGAAAATTACTATAACTAGCCATGTATACTTGCAGGACGTCATAAGCACATCTTCTTTGGTATTTAGATTGTCGCATTGTATGTCTTGGCAAATTAATCCGGGAGCACGTTTTAAGAATTACAACCATGCTGCAAAATAATCAATTTATATCCTACGTGTCAACAAAATACGGTTTTCTTTTGTTACGCACGCATCCAACCGTCATTGTTGGCATCCACTAAGAGCATGTACAGTAATCTAGACAGATACTGTCTATATTATGTTTTCATATTATTTATAGACAATATTATAGATAACTCATACAATGATCTATCTGCAGATAGTCTATTTGTAGATCTTACTATTTGTAAGTATGAGATATAGACGATATGTATACAACAATAAACATATCGTAGGTAAAACGTCCATAAAATCTTAGACTATATGTAGAATTACAGACATTCACAATCTCTATTTTTATTCTCTTCTCTTTACTCTAAAATTTTTTAGGTGATACCTCTTATAGATAACTAACATCACACTGTTATATATGGTCTAGTGGAAGAAAAGGGTGATGTAGTGCTTAATTATACGCTGTCTTGACCTGCACTTCCAAAATAGCAGTCGTCACAAGCAGATGAGCGAAGCCGTTGGTGTCAACTTGGCTACGCCTCCACTTGTTTGCTGCAGAAGAAAAACCAAAAAAAAAGATCAAGGAAAAATACTGTATAGCTAGGTACTAACTCGTGCACAAATAATTGGATCACCAGAATCATGTCAAGTACTCAAGTTTATGCTACGAACATAACATGGAACGATGCTGTCCGCCGTCCCCGCTGCGCCGAGAATGAACCCAATAATTATTCAGTTTTCTACCGAAATAAAAAAACTCGTATACATACATAACTCTAACTACATGTAGAACCGACAAGGCATCAAACTCAGCTTCACAGTATGCACGTAGAACCGTCAACCGCGCCACTGAATCACCGACAAGTAGAGTCGCTGAAACTGTTGGCGCGGCTGGCGGTTGATGACTCGTTGCTTTCTATGGACAAAAGGTATGCCAAGGTAAGCACATGGAATTAATGGGAACAATGATGGAATCACTGGTTACACGTAACTAATTAAGCAGGCATATGGCGTCCTTCTAGAAGCGCATGCCTGCAGTGTACATCAGCACATGCCAAACCTCGGTCGCCTTCTGGAAGCTTAGCTAGGAGGGCACCAGATCTGGCACTTGTCAGCGTCATGCGACCTGCCAGTTGCTTATCCATGTAATAATTTACAGAACCACCATTAGACTCCATCCAATTAGGACGCACATGTGATGCACGTCGTGTCTTCAATTTATTTCTGAATCCAAACACACATATTAAACTCGGGAACATAATTATATATGGGAGGACTTCGCCGTGCAGAGTATTGTGCACCTATAATCGAGTTCAAAGCTTAGGTTAGTACAGTACCTTCTAGCGGCCGTCCAAATGGGTTATTAGGGTATCTCCCGTGGCAAACAGTGCAATTTTTTTTCTTATGCCGTTTACGTCGTTTAGATGACAATGAAGATAGTTACATAATGAGTTATCTTTTGTCATGATTTTTAGCAACTAATATTTGCATAAATATAAAAAAATATCTATTAAAATTAAATTAGAAAACATGTGACAAAAGGATGTATAATATAATAAAAAAATTATCTTCTCTTGCGCATGAAGGCATAATCCCTTCATCAAGGGAAGACAACATTTTCTCTTTTTCAACTCAGTAAAATTCGTAGATGGCATATTTAAGAGAAGGCTGACATTATACCATTGTGGATGTCCTTATTTTTCTCGGAGTAAAATACACTTATGATTACTAAACTTGTCTACCTTATTTAATTTGGTCACTAAAAAAAGTGCAAATAACGGTCATTAAGGTTGGTAAAGGAGTCTAATACAGTCATTAGCTTATTTCCTATACATATTTGCTACTGTGGGCCCCACTTGTCGATGAGCAAATGGTGCCAACCCTCTCTCTTCTCCCCGGTGATGAATCAGGACATCATGACCGCACATTGACGGTCCTGGCGATGGTGTGGTGCTCGTGGCGAGCTGGCGTGGAGAAGTCGCGTGCGCTGGGGCAGGCGCTGGCACATGCGGGGCCCTGGCTTGAGGAGGTCCAGATGGCGCTGCCAGCGCTCGAGGCCATTAGATGCACCCGATCCACGAGACGAGCTCCTGGTGGCGGGCCCGCACATCGGCCATGCTATCAGGCTCATAGTGGCCGTCCTAGGCGCGTGCCATTGATGGTGAGCTCCACGCCCTGCCACGAGCCCGCGCTGGCCTCCTTGTCTTCGTCCCTGGGTGCGCGCAGATGGCACTCCAGCATGGTGCCGTGTGCGCAAAGGGGGAGCCAAGCTACGTGCCGGTGTGGTTCGACACGAGAAGTGGCTCGAGCTAGTGACTACGCTATGAGCACGGTACTGGCATCCGCAGCCAAGAAGCGGCGACGATGTCGTGGGACATGCCCCTAGGAATGAGAAGGTGGAGACAAGCTCTACAGTTAATTAACAGTAATAATTTATCAATTAAGTTACCTACCGTTCTTAGATCAACACATGGCACCATTTAGTTAGTAAAATTCCAAATAAGAGTCATGCATAAAGGAAGTGAGCAAATAACCGTGTTGAACCATTTTTATTAACCTTAGTGATCGTATTTTACACTTTTCTGAATAGACACTACCACACACATTCATATCATATACGAGTGAAAAACGTCTTATCATATGAATTTCTTACCCATCTGTAAGTAAGTGTCATTGATGATAAATTTTATCACAGATGATTCACAAAACCCCAATGTGATGTCTAATTCTAAAAACAAAATAATGCCACGGTGGCAGCCCTAAGCTCGGCCGCCACTTCACTGGCTACACACTACTCGCCGTCGGCATCTACAAGCTCTGTCTAGTACGGGCTCATCGATGAGGGCCCGCTCCATGCCGCCGACCACCTCTAGCTTCACCACCACCGCCCGCTTGAGGTCATCACGCTACCACTGGATCTGGCCGCCCTCGAGCTTGAGGGCGTCGCACCGCCACCGGATCCGGCTGCTCCCAAGCTCGAGGACGTCATGCGGGCCACACTGGAGGGTGGGAAAGGGGTGAGGACGGTGAAGTCGGCGGTAAAAGCGTGCAGCCAGATTTGGCCGCCACCGTTGCTGCGCTTCATGGAGAGGTACAACTCCCTAGTGGAGAAGCAGTGTAGGAGGATGAGCTCATGGCGCAAAAGCGCATCGATTTGCTCACCCTGCCGGCAAGGTGATGCTGTAGCTACGACATAGGAGTAGGAGGGGCTTGTGCTAGAGAGAGAGGGCGCGACGGGACTTAGGGTTAGGACTTAAGAGTCCGATCCAAGGACGAAGGGGTGGGTGGAGTGCACAGTTAGTAGTTAGGGTTTAGTTATATGTACATGGTGGTGGACTTTATGGGTCATGGGCTAAGTTTAGACCAAAAAGTGTCTATGATGGCCTGCATATCACAAACGGTTTTATTTTAAAATTTCATCCGAAATGTATTGCTCAACATTAGTGGTGGTTTTTTAAAAATAAAACTATCTGTGATGACCAACTTGATGTTTTTAAAAGCCGCTTATGATGTCTATTTTTATAAAAATTATCTATGATAAATTTAATTATAGACAGTTTTTGATTATTCATCTGTGATGACCTAATCTATCGTAATGACAATGACTAAATTAAGTTAGACGGACAAATGATGCATTTTACTCTTTTTCTCGATTTCCTCTCCGTCTTCCCCAATTACGCGTGCTAAACCATTGGTGTACGGTGCATGGCGATTAATGAGTCTCCCCATGGAAAACGATTTGCAAATCCGGCAAAACGAGATCGTTATTTATCGGTCTTGTTAATGTCGACGGATGTGGAACTGTCGGCTCTGATGCGTCGAGGTCGTTTAGTACAGTGACAATCCCCATAGCTTGCTCCTTCCGTATATATATCCACATCTGCACAGCACACGTACAACAAAATGGGGAGAGCTTAACGCTCTCAATTCTCGGACTCAAGGCTCCCGAAACCAGTACCATTTCATCTCACATCTCTCTTCTTCTTCCATAGCCTCTCTCCGGATCCGATGGCCACCGTGCGGCCGCACCTAACTCCTCGCGCTCGCGGACCTCCTCCCCCACCGCCACCGTCGCTGCCGCCACCGCCGGCGGCGGCTGCACTGCCACGGTCGCCTTACACAAGGTGTCGCACGGCCGATGTCCACGGAAGGAAGGACAGCGTGGCGGAGTCGTGCTGCCCGATCGACGCCGACGTTGACAGCGGCAGCGACGACGACGGCTGCGGAAGCTGTGTGGACGGAAGCGAAGGCAGCGGGAGCGACGTCGTCCGGTGGAGCCAGGGGAGCAGCAGCAAATGTTTCCTTTGGCCGCCGAGTGCGAGTAGAACAACGACGAGTTACGGCCACACCGGCGACGAGAGCGACGACGACGAAGACCCGACGGCGACGTCGGCGAGGCGGCAGGAGGAGGACCGCAAGTTCTGGGAGGTGTGCCTGGCCTCGGGTTACCCCTGAAGCTTACCCAAAAGAAAAGGGCAAAAAGAAGTGGAATTCAATGGCGGGCCATGCATAGTGTGTGTGTGTGCGCGTGTTCTTTTAATGGGTTGATTCAACAAGTATTTTTAGCAACAAGTTTGTGCCTTGGACAACGTTGCAAGCTATAATTCGGTGTTTGGTGTTTGAAGTGATGAGGTGGTTACTTAGTTGCTTAGAAAGTTTGATGTATAGTGCACTAATGCGTGTGTCGATGTGTGCAATTACATAGGATTCAGAAACTGTAATGGCGTCTGCCGTTTTGTATCCTTTTTTTTTGGTTGGCACAGTCAGAGAGTCTGCCTTGTACCTAGTGTTTAATTCATAATCTTAGCTTAGCCACTCTAGAAGGTGCGCAGCCGATGGAGTAAATATTAGCTAGTTCCCAGTATATCAGCTGGTCCAAAAATACCCTAAAAACAAAGGGAAAGTAAGCATCTAATGCACATGTAATAGGTGTTCAGTACAGCCTAAAGTAAAGCTGCTGAAGAGTTGCTTGTGCTCTTCAGAAGGAAGAGAATTGCTTTCTCTCACAGGATGGGGCCCAATGTTAGGGCTTTAGCAATAGCAAGCACTATTTAGGCACCCTAAAGTTCATGCATATCTCATGGCTCTTGCAGAGAAGTTTAAATCACCGGATCCATTTAATGTCGGTCACCTGGCTGGGACACGTTACTTTCGGTTTGGAAATAATGTCCAATTCATAGCCTACCAACTTGAATGATACGAACTGGCAACTAGAAAAGCTGTGTTGGTCCAGCAAGGTTCAACGAAGTCAGAGAAGCAACAGTGTCCCACCAACAAATGAGCATTGTGGAAGATGTCCATTAACCAAACCAATAGCTAGATCATGCTGACATGGTAAAGGATCTCTTATCGCTATAAGAAAATGATCTGGTCATTTCAGTAGACGGTAAGAAGAATTGGCTAAGTTCAAATTTTATTTCTGAAGATATATCTGTAGAGTCAACATGACAGATTTGCCTTTATTATATTTGTTAGCAAGTGTCATTGTCATTTTCCGCGGAGGTGTTAGCAAGTGTCATTGTTATTCCAGTTTTGCTATGTTTTTTCTATGCTCACCATTCAAATGGACCTTCAGATAAGTTCTCTGCACCTTCCTTCTTCTTGCCTAGAAATGACGTCCTAGTCTCGCACTACCTGCAACAATTTCTTTACTAGTTGCTTTGATGCCTTTATCAACCATCGCAATCACAAGCACATCTAAAAAATACAAGAGATAACGCACTTCTGAGGCAATTGGAACTCTTTTTGGGTAAATTTCAGCTGATTATCTGTTTATCACACCGCATCTGGAATCCAAGAAAGAAGGCAATCTACATGTTTGCTTTATTATGTCTAAAAGCCATTAAACTATGATTCAGGTGAAGTTTTGCAACTAAAGCGGAATAATAGCCCATGTACATGTTTGCTTACTTGATCTGTGTAAAAGCGATTAATCTATGATGTACTTATAGTTTTGTACCTGAAGTGGAAAGATAGCCAACATTAATGGAGCATCAGAATGCTGTTTAGCCACTGGGAAAAATCAACATGAGAAAGCCACCAAGTACCTGCAGCACACAAATGCAGATTCAAGCACACAGATATCAAAAACTTCCAGGCACATTATCATGAGGATTACAGACTTACCATGATTCTGGCAGCTTTTGAGGAATTCAATGAGTACTTAAAGAATTTCATAGGATTCTCTTTCGTCGGTCTTCTGCTTCTGCTTGAAGGGTCTAAGCAAATCCTATATGCAGATTCTAGTTTCTAACATTGGAAGGCAGCTTTTTTCAAAGAAAGCAGAATAAGATGAGAAAAGCATACAATGATAATTATGAACTTTAGTCAAATCTATGATTGTAACCAGTGTGAATTACAGGAATATAAACCATGACTGGTGAGTGATACAGGCAGGTTAGGAATGTGAAAGATATCATATCAAAGTAGAGAACATACCATATATGACCCTTATTTCTGCATTCTACAAAAAAATATTAGAGTGAGAAATTTTTAGCAACAGAGAAATAGTGATCATGTTGTTTCCTTGCTGATGATATCTCGTGTTTAGTTTCTGCTCCGGGATGAATCTTCTCAGGAAGCTATGCAGGTACTCTTATGATTAAACAAAATGTGCAGAGTATCTGTTTCTTAATGTTTTAGAACAAGTCAATCGACTCTCAAACTTTTATTTACAGTTCTATATGCCACCATGATACTACAAAACTGGAGCGATAATATGATATCCCTTTTGTGCTCTCAATGTAGAAGATTTCAATCTTGTCCATTATAATCTTAACAAAAAACACAATCTTTATTTGATATGCGCATGATTGTACAAAGCAACTCAGGGGAAGTGAACTTAGGGCCTGCCATCGTTATGGCTTTGACCACAAAGACACCCCCTCTGCTACATTTTACATGTATTTACATCCATTAAGGGCACCAAAGACAACTATCTAAGTTTTTGGTAGCCAGGCTCATTTGCAACATGGTGATCCAAGCTTCTGCAGGAACTTCACCATCCGGGTGAGAAACATTCCATCTCTATAGTAGTCGCATGGACAGGTATAGAATTGCAGCAACGGTGCACCAGCGAGACGATAGCCTGTAAGCTGATGCTGCACCATATAATTGCACATGTATAAGAAAGTTACCTTCAGATTTCAGATAAATATTTGTTCTCCAAGAAAGGGACCTCAGGCAACTGGCAGATAGCAAACACGAGCATATGAGTGATAACAGTTTCAGTTGTAAAGAAGACAAGTAGGTTTGCTTTGTTATCCTAGGTCTTATGACATGGAGTTCTTGGAACATGCTTTGACTAGCAAACAGGAATCAACTAATCATCTCGGAGACAAGAATCCTTCTTAGGATTGTCATTTTATGGATATGTAACAGATAATCATGGTATCTCATTGTATTTTAGTAAAGGTAGTGTCCCCTCAACAATCAGCATGCACTTGTAGAAAGTTAAGTTTAAGACCCATCATAAATCCCTTGCACTGTTTGCCACGTTGAAGTTTATTTGAACGTATATTCGATGAGAACAGACAAACTAGTTGTCCTCAGGTAGTGAAACTACCGAGCTTAGTTAGTACTACTACAGATCAATTTTCAAGGTGGGATCAAGTTTCAGTATCCGTAGTTCAGTGTTGTGTTGGAAAGACACTGACTCAAGCTTGCAACCCCGGAATTTAGATAGTACTCAATAGTCCAATACTTCTATCTGCGTACACACTCACCTACCAGTCAATCTTTGAGCTCTAAGATCTAAAACACCAAAAGTGAAAAAGAAGCAAATGTCTCGAAGTATAGCTCTTCATTTCTGTAATCAATCTCATCCTGTCTCCAAGGTTCTATTAAGAAGACAGAGGTACACAAATAACTGTCCCTGAAATTCTGCTTATGGTTCTTATGCACTTTGGGAAACTTCAAGATATCAAAACCTTGTCTTTCCAAGTAGCTCTTTCTCAAAATCAACACAAATATCAATATCTATCTCAATATAGTTCCGATCATTTTTCAATTTATGCTTTTGTCAATTACTCAATTGGTAAATTCCAATTAAGGTGCTGATTTCTGACAAATAGTAGCACTCCCTAGTATACCATTTTGGGGCCAACTGGCATGCTACATGTACCACCTGTACTTTTCATTTTTGTTGAAACTTTACGACTTTTCGGAGTAAATCAATTAATACAAAAATCTAGTGAGTGTTGAAAACACATGCATATTATATACTAGTTAAAGGTCGGTGACTTTTGATCAAACTGTATAACTTTTAGTCAAGGAAAAAAGTAGTTGTAAGTCAAAAGTATCACAAATCATTTACATGTAAATAGTAATTATGTAAACTTTGAATTCCAGTTTGGTCACTGCACCGCCTGAGACACAGCACAGTATCAGAGAATCACGAGACAAGAAGTCAATTAGGTGCACATAACTTATGTTTGTTTAGCTACACAAAAAGTCACTAAGGCAAATAATATTCATATTCAGATCAATGACAGTAGCTCCTCCTTGCTATAACTTATAGTCATCTATTAGAAAAGCGCATCCAGTCACAGTTTTCCTTTATGAGATGTATAAACACTACAGAATTACAGATAGATCATGACAGATCAGTTTTAAAAAATAACTCACAGGTAGATGGTGCAGGTGATATTGATGAAAACTTGTTGGGAGGCTTGGATGTTCCCATGCTCTCACTTGGTGGCATTGCATGAAAAACCACAGCAGGAAGCGGAGATGATGGAATCATCGGATGAAATGACGGTGGGTCTACATATGGACCTGAAGCTTCGTAGCTATTTGGGGAAGCTACAGGTGCCATAGGCCGTAGTGGAGAAACCATGCGAGGAGCTGAATGGGGCTTTGCATTGCTATGTGCTTTCTTGTGTGCACAGCTGGAATCACAACTCACAAAAGTTGGCGTGCTGTGCATAGGAGCAGGAGCAGGGGTCCAATGCTGCAAACCCTGATGGCTAAGATCACGGTGGTGGTGGTGGTGGTGGTGGTGGTGACTGTGGTGATGATGGTGGTGACGGTGGTGGTTGTGATTGTTGTTCTGATAGGTTGAATGGGGCTGGTTGTAAGGTTGTGGAGCTGGGCTTGGGGAATGAGCACTGCCTGCATTGTTCAGTGAATGCTGAAGATAAGAGGACAGACTAATCTGTTTCACTCTGCCGAATAGAGTGTGGTTCAAACCCAAGTTTCCTGAAGAAGAATTTCTTAATGTTTGAGCCAACTGTTTCAATCTTTGTGACGATGGTGGTTTGTTATCTGCCCCAACAGCAAGAAGAACGGATGTTTGAACAACTGTAGGGGGGGCAACTGTTGAACCATCCAGATTTGTCAATGTGACATATAGGATCTGCATTTCAGAGAGAAAGGGTTACACAGAGGATATACATTTTTTAAAAAACTTATTCATGATACAATACAAAAGTAGAAAATAAGTTCACAAGACATATTTGTAAGCTCAGCACATAAAGAGATACAGCTGATTGCACTTTCACTCTTAGCAAGAGCAATGCACTTCGGCAGTAGCAGACAGAGCCGAGTTAGAAATTTGTGTTTACTAGCATGAAAATCAACAGAGAAGAAACATATCTTTTATCAAGCAGTAAAGGTTCTTGACTTACTCAGTAAGCATTAGCACATATATGATACTGGTGACAGAAAATCGATGTTAAGGTAACTTCTTCCTTTTGTATTGTCAGTGAGCTAGATTTTTGAATGACTCGAGTGGCAAATAATAGCTACCTTATCCACATTAATGATCTTTTTTTTTCCTTCGTCAGTAACCAGAATTCAGGTGTGCACAACTAATAGATGTCAAAAACTAAATTAGATATTGATTTTACTCTTCATGCTCCATAAATGCCAGAAGTGTAGAAAGAGTTCAAAATTATCCTCTAAGTCAAAATAATTCTCATTTGCATTGACTAAGTCATTAAACTTGATTTTAATGAAAATTTATATCCACAATACTCAAGATAATACATGAATAATGCTTTAATCTAGATATATATTGAATCAAAAGTTAAGAAGCACACACCTCAACTTTGTTAAGAAATAACCCAGATTTCATCTGGGCCTTCAATTCACCCACTTTGTCCTGTACTACATCAATGGGAAAGTTCAACGTGAAATTAAATAAGCCATCAGGCTTCTGAGGGACAAAAGCATTTTGTGGAGGTATAATTGTTATACCACCAGGAAACCTCAAAATCTCAAATAAAGAAGAATTCCCAAATAGCGATGGTGTCAGATGTAGAGTGGACTGCTGTATAACCAAGGACACTAAAGATGACCGCAGGATGCTTAACACTGTTTGTGATATGGTTGATGTACTTGGATAAGGCCAAATTCCAAAAGTCACAGTGGTCCAGTTTGATTCAGCAACGGGATCGAACGAAATTACAGACACCTGGAGTAACAGAAGAAACACAATGCAAAATAACTCATGAACAATCGTTATTGATAATTAAGTAAAAACAGAACATACCGTGGAATTGCCGATGCCTATCTCTTCAAAAATATCATACTCAAGTTTCACTTTATTTTCATTAAGCTCAGAAAGCATCCTTTGCAGCCTAAAGCTTGAAACCACATCAGCTGTAGAAAACAGATGTAAGAAATTGGGAAGTTCCCCATTTCATGAAAGTAAAATGTAATGAGGGAGTATTAGTGAAGCAAGAATAACATGACTGCCTTCAGGAATGGTTTGAGAACTAGGTGAAGGATAAGTGCATTACAACCCCCAATTCTGCCTATTATCATCAAGGGTCATTTTGAATCCTGTTTTTGAAATCGGTGACTCTCGTGGTGTTAGGAGAGTAAAACTGAGAAATTGGCATTCATTGTGTCGAAAGAAGATTCGTCAGTATGTTAGTCATGACCTGAGTACAAGTGCTGACTGAATATATGGTCATGAACCTTAATTTGTGATGAGCAATAACCTTTTTTTCACAGAGGCCATTTTTCATGAAGTGAGCATGAACAGCAGAAAAGCACCATATCTAGAAACCTTATGGGGTATGTGCTTTTTCAAGTTCATGTTCATCAAGGATGGATAACCCCCAAGTTGTCCAGTGCATGCTATGTTTGCAGCCATATTTGTTCTTTACTACCCCGAGGTTGCCCGCCCAACCGCATAGCTATTTTAGTTGCACTTTAAGGGCCCCACTTGGATTGAAATAGTTTCATGGGGTCTATTGAGGAATCTAATTATTATACGATTTAATTCATCTACCATTTGGAATGAAGGAACGAGCCCTTCAAATTCCATAGAATTATTGTAGCTTTACTATGACTTCCTAGGAATTTCATGCGGGGAAAGGTCGAATCCAATCTCTTATTTCGCTCATCTGTGCAGAACCGAGGCAACACCGTTGAAGCTGGACTTGCCAGGCCGCTCCAAGCAACAACCACCAGTCACCTTCCTTGCAACCCAAAGCTATGTTGCCAATATGCCCACCGCCATCGCCAGTAAGTTGGTCTTCCAGTGTCATGATTTTTTGCTTCGCCTCTAGCATCAGATGCCACTTTATCGGTACTGACTAGGCATAGCCGCTACTTAGGATTAGAACGAGTGGATGACTGCTGAGATTTTAGAGTGATGTGGAGTGAATCAGAAACCAGATTGAGGAACTTATGCATTGATATCATCGATGAAGAAAGAGGCACAATAGAGACCCTTGCCTTTTTCTTTGGTTGACAAAGCAAACCAACAAGCGCTGTGGGAAACGTCTTCTGTAATTGTGTTTCCTTTGCATCGCAACTTGTGTTTTATCAAAACATACTTTCATTTTGCGCCTCCTCAGTCTAATTTCTTGTGTTTCCCATGACCCAACTAAATGCCAAATCCTATGATTTTATTGTGCATTTGAATGGTTCATTCCTACACTTCAAACAGCAGATAGAGTTAAAACCTACAGGAATTATATTCTCCAAAAAAACCTATGAAATTCCTTCAATCCAAACGGACCCTTAACGTGCAGTTCGAACAGCTATGGGGTCAGGCGGGCGGCCTCAGGGCAGGAATAGACCAATGAAGCTGCAAAGTAACGTACACTAGAAAACTGGGGCCTTATCCAATCTAACATGCTAATGGACTTGAAAGGCACACACTCCATATATTTTGTAGCTATCAGGTTTTGCTCTTCATGTTCACTACAGGAAATTTGGGGTTTTGTGGTGACAATTTTCGGCACAAAAAGGACCAAATTTCACCATAAAAATTTACGATTTGTGGCCATATATTTTCCATGGTCACTTATACTCAAGTCACAACTAACATAGTGAAACAATTTTTTCCCCACAAATACCCATAGCAATTGCCACAGTATACCAACTACCAATCCCTTCGGATGGGTGGGGATTGTGAATTTGTGATTCACTGATTTGTACAGGCTACAGGTACATTTTTTTGGCAGATACATTCACTGCTTATACTGTGATCTAATTTCCACATATGAGAATCTGGCAATGTAGGTTACAAATATTGGAACAGATTACTGAAGCTCTCAGTTCATATACATGTTTCTGGGCAAAATCTAAGACTTATCATCTAAATAACTCTCTTATCTCCATGAGCTCAGAATCAATTTGACAGACTACGAAGTCACTAAGTCTAAGTGATCCTCTTCAAATATCAATCATCAGTTCCACCAAGTTCAAGTCAGAGCTAAGCCACATAACAATTCCCAGGAAGCAAACCACAGCTGTAGTGAAAGAGATCTACTGCTGATTTCACAGCCAATACAACCAGCCATCAAGGAATGCTCTAGTCTCAAATAATCAAGTCTGCCATACAGCTCTTAAACAACCAATATTTCCAGTTAAAAAAACAGCCAATATTTATGATCGAAGTTAATCTTATCAGAATTCCTTAGTTTGCATGTTTAAGCAGCAACCATGCAAACAAGAAAATACCCACAAATAATATCCCCTACTACACCTAAACTAATTCACTCAAACCAAAGCTTCCTAAGGATCACCAAACAGCTCAATTCGCTCAAAGCACCTGATTCAACAAATCTGGCGCGCACACCCCAAATTATACAGAGCTGTAAACCAACGAACGCTCCATTACAAGTTCAACCCATCGGAAGCTCAAACTCACCGAACCCACCACTACAATCAGAAGCCGGAAAATCCCCAATTGAGCATGCAGCGTTACAGTAAGCAACCTGCATTGCACACCAAACAGACCAACGCGCCCTATATTACGATTTCACCCAACGCGAGTACGTGTCAGTTAGTAGCCAAACGTAAAAAGAAAAGAGCAAGCCGCGAGCGACCTGCATTCCCCGGCACTCACCTCCGCGCCACCTGTCCTCTCCCACCCCGTCCCGCCGCCGCGCGAACGGCGGCAGCCAGAACAGCGCAGACAGCACCACGGCGGCGCCGAGCACCACCGCCGCCGGGCATCGCCACCACCGGCGCAGCCCTCGCCCCTCTTCCCCCGGCGCCTCCCGCGAGCCGTCCCCGTCTCCTCCTCCTCCCCCAGCCGGGTCCGGCGGGTCCCCGCTGCCCTTCCCCATCGCTCGGCAGATCTGGTCACCGCGCCGCTCCCGCTCCCGCTCCCGCCCCCGCTCCCGCCTCCGCCTCCGGCCCCATTGCGCGCGCTGAGACGAGCGGATAGGGTTTCCTCGGACGCGAGACGAGCTCTCAGCGATGGGCGCCTCCTTCCGCTTCGGGCTTTGACAGCGAATGGGGAGAGGGATGGGTGGATTGGATACGTGTGCGCGAGGGAGAGGGAGAGGGAGCACGGGACAGCGAGCACTGCTACCACTGCGCAGCGCCGCTGCGGCAGTGCTCTACTACTACTTGCGGGTTAAATTCTTTTTCTACAGCTTCCTATGCGACTTATCTCAAAGGAGTCTAGTCCATGACTGGTGGGCCCGACAATGCATGGGGGCCGATGTCTGTGATAGGAGGTAAGGTGATGGAGAACGGTGGGGGATGAGGGTGGGAGGGAGAGAGGTGGGTGGAAATGTGACGGGGTTGATGACGATAACAGGACGGGTGGCGCCCGATCGTTGAAAGTTGTTGACCGGTGCGGTTCTGTGGAGCGTAGAGCCACAGTGACGAGACTACTTCGTGCATGAATGCTCTCCGTGTAGCTTCGGGTGCGTTTGGATGGATGGATGAAATTCGATAGGAGATGGTGGTCTAGTTTTTTTTTGTTTGGTTGAGAGATAGGGTGAATAAGGGTAACCACATACAGAGAATATTCTTCTGAGCCACTGGCTAGGATGAGCCAGAAAAATCCACTGAATATGGCCATCTAATTTTTTTAATCACGGTCATTATCAAATAATTAGTGATAATTAGCATTTATTAGTGACAATTAGCATGTTTTATTATTAATTACTATTTTAAAGGTAAAATTAGTGCTATTGGGTTGATTATATATTATTAGTGTGTTGATTAGTATATGATTATTGACAATGAACATGTTTTATTATTAATTAGTAAGTATTATGGCTAGTTTAACATTGATAAATATTTAGTGTGTTCATTAGTGTATAATTAATCATATTAATAGAAACTAATTAGTATAATTAAGTAAATTTAGCTCATCCCATCTAACTCTTATCCCTCCAATCAAACAAAAATATGACTCATCCCATTCATCCAACTAAACAAAAAAGGGGTTCATCCCATTCTTGAAAAACTGGATAGCCCCAACCCATCTATCCTTGCCCTTCAACCAAACGCACCATTAATTAATTAGTAATTTATCGGATAACGTACTGGAACTTTTAGAATCAGCCGGTTTTTCTGCCATATGCTCGGAGATTTGTGCCCTCAACGAGCTCATGCTCCTCTACCTGGCCTCGAAGGGATGCGATAGAACAATGGTGAAAATGTGTTGGAGGAAACGAGGAGGAGAGGTTTGAGGTTGCAGGCAGCCATGTTTGGAGGTTATCGACAGCCGCATTTGGAGGATGTGGTGGCAGAACTGAGCCAGAACTTGAGGGCCAAGGGATTAGAGCACAGAAATGGGGAGGAGCTAGATATGTTACGTTGAAATTCAAGAGCGCAAAAATTCGACTATGTTTTTCGTCCGAGATCGCTCACTGGATCCTTTTAACTATTTCGAGTTTTGACGTAAGGTTGAAAGCAAGACTCTGGCACAATATCCTTTTCCAAGGCTAATAACCCAACTCATGAACATGTTTTCACCTGACAGATGAGTGGCTCTGGCACCCAAAATCTCTCTTGCCTCTTCGCATTACTTGCCCTTCTTTCCCCGTTTAAAGCATTCCCGACAAAAAAGATCCAAGCATAAAAAACTTTCCAAGTAAAAACATCAAATAATTAGGGAGAAAAGAAACGTCAACACACATACTAGTGATTTTTGAAAAACTTTGGTTCACCACTAAACTTTTAAAATAGAGAACTTCCAATTTAAAACAAAAAACTTCCAAGCAACATGGTGGCGGCGGACGGAACCCCAATTGATAATTGATTGGCAAGGGCTAGCTCAACAAGCATGTGACATCTCGTGCATTGAGCACAAGTCACACGATTAGTCCAACGAGCATGTGACGTGCCGTCCATTGAGCACAAGTCACACCATTCGCAATGCGATTGACAAAGCCAACCTGGTTGTCACGGTACGACACGTGGCCATGGACAAGATTAATAGGACCGAGGCCAAGCATAGCATGCTATGAGGTACACATGTCATTATACTTTGCATGTTACCGTTCTAGGACATGCCGAGAGAGTAGGCTGAGCGACAACTCACTAGCCATATATTCACTCGTGGGCAGCGCGACGGAGTGGGGTATGGACAATGGGATGAGAAGGAAAGACGAAAATAATATGGACAATGAAAAGAGAAAAAAGGTCCACTTGACAGGTGACATGACGCCTTAGTTTAGGGGTGGATATTTTCACATTAGCTTGATAGGGGTTATTCTATTAGATGCGGAAATGCTATATTTGTTTTAAATTTACAATATTTTTTGCGAAATCTAATTAGTGTGTTGTTATTCGAAAATGTGGTGCAAGCTGTTAATTTGTGATAATTTACCGGTCAAAGCGTAATTTAATCTTTTTTTTCCTCCTTTCAAACTTCGAGTGACAAAGCGTTTTTTTTGTGTGTGCAAATTTCCCGTTTTCTTAAAGTTTCTTTACGATCCTGCCATGTTTATATTTGTAATTTCCAAAATGTTGAGGTGCTCACTGCGATCCCACCTGAATAAATAAGTGCTAAGGCTGGTTTGGCCATCCCCGTCGCGAGAATCCACGCTAGGGTTTTTGGTCAGCCGCCGCCGCCTCCTCACTTCTCTCCTGCGCTCCCCTTAGGCATCGAAGCACCAAGATGACGGCCCAGACCGTCGAGGAGCTCGCGGCCCAGGTCGAGCAGGAGCAGCTCGAGGCGCAGAAGACAGAGGTAAAATTTATATGAGATCCCTCGCTCCTTTCCCCTCCCGAATGGTGCCAATCACCATTGGAATCGGTGTTGTTTAGGGATAAACTTTCCACGGAACGTTTGTTACTTGCTAGCTGTAGATCCGCGCGATGAACTAGATTAGTCTTTTAGATGGTTACAGCCTGATCATATAAGTTTATAGCTTTCAAGAGTGTATGCAGGTAGAAAATTTGAAATGGTTGGTGGTTCTAATCCTGATCTTATCGTCAGTATTTTAGGTGGTTGTTTGTTTACACGAAGCGGCGTGATTCCCTCTTTAATCTAAATAAAAAATATTTGATTGGTACTGTCTTTCGTTACACAATAGTGTTTACTTCTTGTGTATTGGGTGACATCTCAAGAGCGTCTTTTGTGAATGTCGGGGGCAGGCAGAGGAGGTTGTGGTTGAGGATGACGACGACGATGATGATGACGATGAGGATGATGACAATGATGAATTGGAGGGTAAGTTGCTGTGACCACTAACCTCTTCTATTTACTTTCCTAAAGGCTGCATTGTGAAAGATGTTGCGAACATGTGAAATTAATGACAAGAGGAGATTCAATAAGGCTATGGCTTTTTGTGTTTACAAGATTATCACGTAGTTTTGTATGCATGGGTTGTATTTGTGTTTAGCCGTTTGTTGTATTGTATGAATGAATGTTCACAGGCTGTCTTATCTTGTGGTTGTTTATTCACTGGAAATCATTGAGATATTCTGTTTGCATCTGACATGAAGATTGATAGGTTTAGTCAATTGGGTTTATAGTTCTTGTAAGCCTTATATACTTGAATGAGATGGAATCTAGCATTAGTACTGTGCTGTGAAAGCTATCGAAAGGTCTTTTGTGCTGGTTTAGAACTAGTGAACAGGGATCTTTAGGTTGAAGTAAAGTTGATGGTGGACGTATCTTGCTGTTTTTGATGCATTTATCTATTGCAGAAGTTTATGTGCATAAATTTATGTGTACTTTTTAAGTCTGTTATTGACATATGTGCATCAAGGCTGGGATTTATCTTTTGTAAGAGTATGGTAGTAATGCTTAGATAACCATGTTTTGCTGGCAGTAAATAATTCCATTTTATTGATGTTTTGTCGTTAGAGGTTTTATGTTTGCAGCTGGGCATTGCATGTATGTTTTATTTGGAACAAACTACATTTCATTGCATAGACAAGGAAATGCCATTACATCCTCAGCCTCTTCATTTGTTAATAATTAGTGCGGAACATAATATGGGCTAGGAAGTGTAATAAATAAGCTGTCTTGCACTTTTTCTTGCCTTGCTGGTTCTGCTTCTCTTGTTTAGAAGCTGCAGGTTGTATTGTTATCCATATGCTTTCTATAACTCTTACAACATCTGATAAGTATCGGTCTTAATTGTATCAATTTTCCAGGACAAGAAGGTGATGCCAGTGGCAAATCAAAGCAAAGCAGGAGTGAGAAGAAGAGTCGCAAGGCAATGCTGAAGCTTGGCATGAAATCCATCACTGGTGTCAGCCGTGTCACTGTGAAGAAAAGCAAGAATGTGAGTTACTACAAACTATTGCTTATATAACTTGGTTTGTGTTTCTTTGTTGTTCGACTAACACGTTGTTTTCCAGATATTGTTTGTCATCTCCAAGCCAGATGTCTTCAAGAGCCCAAATTCAGAAACCTATGTTATCTTTGGCGAGGCCAAGATTGAGGATCTCAGCTCCCAGCTGCAGACCCAGGCAGCTGAACAGTTCAAGGCTCCTGACTTGAGTCAAATGATCTCAAGTCCTGAGCCATCAGGCCTGGGACAGGACGATGACGAGGTTGTCGACGAGTCTGGAGTCGAGGCGAAGGACGTTGAGCTGGTGATGACACAGGCGACCGTTTCGAGGGCCAAGGCAGTCAGAGCTCTCAAGGCTGCCGATGGAGACATTGTCACTGCCATTATGGAGCTGACGAACTAGAGTCTTGATTTTTGTCGTAGTTGAACCTCTTCTCTTTGCGTAATTTGCAGCTTGAGCGTTATCTGCGGACTATATGCTTAGATAACTTCATCATGTTTGCTTCTCTATTAAGGTCATTTCAACATGATCCTGCTTGCAGCTACGGTTTGTAGTTCATGCTGTGTTCTCTAGCATAGATATTTCAGTCATGCCATGGTTTTCTTGCATGGCTCTCCCGTCGTCTTTAATCTTCGGTTATCTTGGGGTAATGTAGCACAGCAAGATTTACATGAAATAAATCCTTTTTTCGAGATAACAGCTAAAATGAAACTTTAATTACTGTAAGAACACGATGTAGGCGAAGTAAATGTACCGCTGGGAGGCTCCCTTCCCAAGGATGAGGGCTTTCGGTGGATACATAGGATTCATTTGAACCATTTGATGGAAATCCAAGGCTATAGACCATACAATTGATGGAGATCCAATGGTATAGATATGTGGGACAATGGGTATGTTTCGTTTGTGATTAAAATCTATTATACCACTACAAGAAAAATGCACATGTATATGTACAGCACCGTACGTATACATGTCCCATGAGCACGTCACCTAATCCACGTTAGAACTATTGTTGTTTGGATGGTTGTCAATGGCATGCCTATGACCCTTTCCTTTACTTTATTTTCTTATCAATATTGGCCAAAATATGGGAAGAAATATTTTGATGAGAATTTTAGCTAGCCAATTTTTGGTGAGGTAAATTTGGCTCAAATCAAACACACTGGTATGGTATATTTTGCATTTGAATCACACCTAGGCTGTATGACACTTTTTTGTATTTGAACCCCTAAATTTTGATATCATAGTATTTGGCATCAGCTTCTCACCTGGCTGAACGGGCACTAATTTGAAATTTGTGGGATGAGGGGGCTTCATACACAACAATGAGTAGGAGGTAGTGGGTTTTCAGCAAAATGTCTATGGCTATGCTTGTTTGGGTTGTGGCTTTTTGATAAACAGCTGGAGCTGGTCCATTTTGAAAAGCAGCTGTTAGACAAGCAACTGAACCGTTTGGCAAGGACGCTTTTAGGTGGGTTTGACAGTTGTAGCTGCTGGTTGAATGTTTGAAATGTCTGAAATACCCCTAGTTATGAAAACATTGTCTAAGTGCCGAGTAAGAGCGATTTAGTAGTTTTTGACGTGATTTCTACACAAATGACATGATTACGAGCTAATTCAGTGGTTGTACATCGTCACCTCTTATATTCTAACAACAAGAGCTCTACTTTAGCATATACAACCACCATACCAAATGTATCATGAAGAGCAAGTATACATGAGTAGCTAGGATATACAATAATTTCTCCAAGCATATAACTGACACCTTATCAAATATTGCTGCCACAATGTCATGGATCAAGCATACATTTCGATAGATCCCTTATCATCACATGAAAAAATTCAAAAAAAAAGAGAAGAATAACTAAAACTTCAATTTATTGGTGGAGGTTGTTGCCAGCGTGGTCACTGGCCATGGACACGGCGGAGAGCCGGCTCGGCCGGGGGCAGTGCCCGCGCGCCTCTGGCCGGCCGCGAGCACCAACAGGGGATGGCGGCAAGGGTGGGAAGGCAGGCTTGTGGCGGCGGGCGAAACCCTAGCTCGGAGGCGAGGCCGGCCACTGCTTGGGGGCTCGTGGGCCGGGGGAGGTATGGCCGGGGGAGGGAGCCCTGGCCGGCGGCATCATTCGGTAGGTTGGCGGGGAGGGCGGCAGAGGGATATCCCGGCCTGCGGCGTCACGGAGGTTGGCGGCGGCGGCACGTAGGAAGCACGGAGGCACCGAGGTAGGTGCGTGGGGAGGACGGCGGCTCGGGAGCGAGGGCAACGAGCGGGCTTGAGGGCACGAGAAGTTGGGGCGCGCGACGGTGGGCTGCAGGGAGGACGGCGGAGGGAGCCCCGACCGGTGATGGGGTTGGGGAGGCGGGAGGCCGGCCGCTTGGGGGCGAGGGCAGCGGAGGGAGCTCGGGGGTGAGGGCGGCGGAGGGAGCTCGGGGACGGTAGCTGGATATTGGGGGGAGGGGGGTGGAGGGAGCTTGTGGGCCGACGGCTAGATCTGTGGAGAGGCGAGAGGAACGGGAGGACCAGGCCAAGATCCACGGGAGGAGCAAAAAAATTAGGCATTTCACATATTTATACCCAGTGGCATTTATGAGTAAATATGGTCAACCATGAGGGTAGTCTGGTGCTAGAGGTGCGGGAAGCTGTGGGGGCCGTGGGAAGCACCTCATTTGGTGCTTTTGGATTGCTAGTGCATTATTCACAAGTGCTTTGAGAAGCACTTCTCAATTTGTTGTTGTTTGTTTGGGTTTGTGCTTTTAGAGTCTAGAAGCTCTTTGAGCACAAGCTCAAGCCCAAACAAACACAGACTATAACGCTTATTCTCCATCTAGTGAGCTAGACGGACCCTACACCTAAAGCCTTGATCCTATATAGGCCCCCTTAAGGATGGCTTGAGCTTGTGCATAAGCCTGCTGTCCAGATAAACTCTTCATAAGCCATAATGAAAATAAACTCTGCCTGTTAGGAACGGCTTATGGAATTGAGCTTATTGTGTATGGTGAAGGATGCAAGTCTGAATTACCCCTGCAATCGTTTCTTTGTTGTGTAATAGATGAAATAATTGTTTTGGAGAGTTTATTTACACAAGCAGCCAGGAAAATTAATTTGAAAGATAAAATCAATAATATTTTGCACAATTACTGATCTCCATTAGCGGATAGTACGTCCTCAATAAATTTGTGTGAGAGTTGTGTATTTATGCATGACAACTGGTTCAGAAGCACAACCTGAAAATTAAAAATCACAATATTTGCTTATATGCAATGCCAACTATGTCAAATATCATTCGGAGGCCAGGGGAAATATATGCTAGAGACTCGTCATTTGTCACGACATGAAGGGCACATAATAGTCGGTACTCTCTTCCATAAGACCAAATGAGACTTCGGCCAAAACACTAGGCACAAATCAAAACAATCTGCCATGGCCATAAACGTATTCATTCATCAAGAAAGATACATAAGCAAGATGATATTGTTGTCGCGGATTACATAAGCAAGAGCATACATCTAGCTTTACTCAAATTCATAAGACATCAATTTTTTGGCAGAGCAATTCTATCTTCACTATTAAAAGATTCACCAATTATGAGCACTTCTATCTTCACTGTTAAATCATTCACCAAATTTCCTGTAGCCACCAAGGTAGGAAATCAGCACTGAGCCGAACCGCCTAGTATCTCTTACGTTGAAAGGAGCTAACGACCTGGTGCGGACGGAGGACCGGCGGTGATCTGCGGAGGGAGTCGGGGAGGGTGTGCCGGTGGCGGGAGGACGGAGCTTGGTGTGCCTGCGGTTGTTGTATAGGGATCCTGCGGGGGGAGCTTGCTGTGGCTCGAGGTCGATGACTAGCGGCGGCGAGCTGCTTGGGTAGCAGCCGGTGGCGGAGACCAGCTCGGGGAGGGAAGGCGCCGCAAGAGGTCGGCGTAGGGAAGGAATAAGGGGCGGTGAGGGAGACGGAGCAGGTGGCCGGCACGGGTGGCGGTGCCGAAACCCTAGGGTGCGGGTCGGGCGGTGGGAGGAGACAGGTCGGGAGGGATGGGCCTCGAGGAGGAGACGGGTAAGGATGGGAGGAAAAAACTGCGAGGGTTTTTTATTTATACCGAGTGGCAGATTAATGTAAATACAATGAATACTTAATCACTTGTACAGTACAAACGATTTTACAATTTTCCATTTCAGTAAATACATTTTTGAAACTCGTAACAAGAACAAGCTGCAAATAAAATATGGCCTTCATGAATTCCAAACTAGAGGCACTTCACACCTCTGGCTACCAACAAGTGGCATAGCAATAAAGTGTGAACTTTCATACAGCATGATGCCAGTTGTTTATAAGAGATGCCACCTATAATTTTTATTAAGGTAGAGGAAAGAGAATGAAGATAGCAAATACGATTGTCTATAATTTTACGGACAATCTGTAAGATTTTTATAAACGGTTTTACAGATAGTATATTTGTTGTTGTATGCATACGTCTATATCTTACACTCATAAATAGTTATACTTATATATAAACTACCTACAAATAGATTATTATATAGGAAAAAGTGTATATTTGGTCCCTCAACTATTGTCAAAGTGTAGATTACGTCCCTCAACTCTAAAAACCGGGTAAACTTGACCCTCTAACTCTAAAAACCATGTAATTTACATCCTTAAGATAGGTCAAAGCTGGTTTGACCATCTAAAAGCGTTTGTGCTGACATGGCGCCTACGTGGATCCTAATCAGCTTAAAAGAAAAATAAATAAGTTTTCTCAAATCATAAAATCACCAAGTTTATGCCATGTCACAAATTTCTTTCATATATTCCATAAATTTATTTTCAAAAAATGGAACTTGAAAACTTAGAAATTCCTTAAAAAATCAGACATTTGAATTTTTATTGAATTTCCTACGCAAAAATTTTAGTAAATTTTTCCTAAATATTTTTTGTTATTTTCTTAAAAAAATGAAAGAAAAACAAAAAATAGGAAATTCAATAAAAATTCAAATGTCTGATATTCTTTTTAGGAATTTCTAAGTTTTCAAATTCCAATTTTTGAAAATAAAGTTATGGAATATATGAAGAAAATTTGTGACATGGCATAAACTTGGTGATTTTGTGATCAAAACCGTTTTTGGATGGTCAAAATCAGCTTTGACCTCTCTCAAGAATGTAAATTACACGGTTTAAGAGTTAGAGGGTCAAGTTTACCCGATTTTAGAGTTTGAGGAACGTAATCTACACTTTGACAATAGTTCAGAGACTAAATATACACTTTTTCGTATTATATATGTTATCTATAGCGCTGTATATAAGTGATATGTGTAGGTAGTATAGACAACATATGTCTAAACTACTAAATCAAACGAACATGGATCAAGGCAAAGACCACAGCCACCACCACCGTCCTATGGGTTCAAATATCAGGTTACATCACACCTGACCCACCACCTACCCACCAGCACATGGTTCCAAAAGTCCACTATGATAAGAGCATCCACAGCAGCTTTTATATCCCATTCCCTATAGCTATTATTTGGCTCAACTGACCAAAAACCAACTCCAGCAGCTTCCCTATCCTCCTCCCTATCGCATCCGGTTCTGCAAATGCTCTCCCTCGTTCCCCACTTCTAGGGAACTTCCTCACTTCCGCAAATCCCCAACTGTAGGCCGCGGAGAGCTCCGTCCCGCCACTGCTGCGTCCATCGCCGATCGAATCGAGGCCGCAGCTTCATCTTGTCCGCACAGATCGAAAGCGTGGTCCTCTTCCCTATTCGCCAGATCAAAACCGAAGCTGAGGCCGAGGCCGAGGGCGCCACCATCATCGCGTCTTCCTTTCCGTCGCCCTCATCACCCCGTCGACTAGATCTAGCCTGCAACCTCTTCTCCTCCGTCACCGTCGTCAGCCTTGAGCAGATCCAGCCCGGTCGAGCTCGACGCGAAGTGGAGGCCGAGGTCGACGCCATCTTCTCCCTCCTTGTTTTCCCACACACCGCCGTCACAGCCCACGCTCCGTGTCCCTTGCCCACCTTGCCGCATCCCGCGCCGACCTCCTCGCTCCCGACCACGCTCTCACATTCCTCCTCGCGCCCTTGTCCGCCTCCTCCTCCCCACGCCTCGCCTCCTGCCTCGTCAAGTCGTGGTCGCGTCCTGCATCCTCTGTTTCGGCCCCGCGGGGTCACACTTCCCGCTACACGGCCACCCTTTCGTCCAGGCTCTCGCGTTTGCGAGGGATTTGATCGGTGCACTGGCTGCCGAGGCCACCACAACGGCAAGATCGGCTGTTGCGGTCCCGGTGCTGAAATTGCTCCGTTCATGGATGGTAAAGATCATGCTCTAGGTGATGCATCTGTTGGCGATGCTGTGAGGAATCGAGGGCACATAAACAATAGCTCGTCGTTGTGCATTTTGTTTGTGTTCGTCTTCATCCCTTCCTCTCCATCTCCTAGATTCGTTGTTTTGCAATGCATCCTGTGGATCTGAGAGGCAAATTGTGTTGTGGTGAAGTTAAGTCCATCTTTCTCCTTCTCAGTGTAGATTCGTTGGTATGTTTGCTTTTGTCTTTGACAGCCCTGCACATGCTTAGCTTATTTGAAACTGGAGTTGAGATTATAGCAGTTTCATCTAGTTCTTGTTTTAATTGCTAAAAAACAAGCACTCATTTTATTCCACGCTCCATAGCACGAATGGCACCACTGACTTGTAGTTCACTCCAACACCCAAAGACCAAAATATCGCAAACATGCACCCCAATGCTCTTTTTATCTTGTTTTTGAAAGAACATAGAAAGAGCATTTGTATTGCAAATTTGGTGCAACTGTTAAAGATTATTAGAACTCAATTATCAGCTCAGTTTTAAATTTACTATGACTGACCCCCATTGTTTATACTGCAAGTTGGTTATTTCTGAATTAACGTTACTCAAGCAGACGCATGTGAGAATTACAACTATTTCTGCATTCATACTTGTCTGTCACCAAACGGGCAGATTGGTACCTGCAAATCTCAAGTTGCTGCATTGCTCTGTCTCGGCCCCCTTTGATATAATGACTATAATTGGGTAATGCAGTTGTGTATACAGTTATATATAGCATTACATGAACATTGAGCGGTTTCATGTTATGTTTTGTGCATGGTTTACAAACATCAGTCAGGAAGAAGTGCATGTGTCATGTGTGCGATTCTATAGCAATGGGCATTGCTGAAAACTGGAAAGATGCTGAGAACATCATCCGAGGAAGATCATCTGAATAGTTCAATTGTAGATTTGTAATGACTAGCATTTAAACATGGTTTTTTGATTATTTTGTGATCTAAGATTGAACCTTAAAGGATCTCCTTGTGGACCTTGCTGATGTTCTCAACTATTATTAATCCACATTTAATATTTGCCAATATGAGTAGGAGAATTTTACTGAATATATTGGTTTAATACTTTTGCTAGTATGGGTAAACCATTATATTAAAAAAATAGTAGTTGAAAATAATGTGGTAGTTATAGGATATCAATAAAATATAGGATGGTGGGATATAGGAGTGTGATTTAGGAAGCTACTGGAGTGTAAAGAGATATAAAGAAAGAATCTATTGGAGAAGCTTCCTATATGGAGATAAGGGGAATGAGATTTGAAAAAACTGCTGCGGATGCTCTGAGCTCTGCAAAAACTATGAAGACAAGACTAGTAGTCTATTCCAGCATAAGTAGCATATGGGATAAAAATAACAATTGTAGAGGACACCAATGGTATCAGTTTTTTTTCTCGTTCTTTTGATTGAGGGGAACGGTATCAGTTACAACTTGGAATTCTACAGCTCATCTTCAGTTGCCCATCTGATGATCATCTAGCATTGATTACAAGGATGATCCACAAAATCAAGCAGAAATGGAAATGGATATGGGGATTTTAATGCATTCATCTAAGGTACCAACACGTTGAATTCCTCGTTTTCTAAAAATACTGCATGCATCACTGATCAGTTTTCACACGAGACACGCCACTACAGAGGCAGTGAAATTATTTATTAGTTACTGAAGTCAGAAGGCATATTCTATCGTATTTGCTATTCTTAGTCGATTATTTTTTTGATTCATCATAGTTGATTGTTTTCTTCGACCTCGTGAGATTGAGCCACTCACAACATAGGAACAGTGATGGCAGCAGAGTTGAAAGAGGAGACCTCGTCGAAGGAGTAAATGTTAAAGTTTAGGGTTAAGAGTTAAGAGTGCCTAGAGTGGTGGATTCACCAGAGTCCGGGTGTTTAGAAAGAATGCATGATCCGACGGTAACGATCGTTGGATATGACGAGCTAGAGACGGCAGCACCAGCAGAAGCAAGGTTAGATTAGGGAAAAAATTGAGAAAGAAGAAGAAACATGAACCTTTGTATTTAGATCCCTGTGGTTCAGAAAAACTGATTGTGTTTTTGGAGAAAAAGTCACCTGCGTTATAGGTGGACTCTATTTTACCATGCAGGCTAGGTAAAACTGTAATTAGTTTTAGGAGAGCTCCTATGGTACATCGTAAGTAGTTTGCCATATCAACTGACACCAACAGCCATGCAATACAATAGAAGCACTGATAAACCGTTGCAAAAAATAATGTAACTATGGCGTATAAAAAAGAATCAATCAATGTGGGGAAAATCATCAAGATATACATGTACGAAAGCAACAAACAGCAGCGACCAGGTAATCATCCAAAGAGCACAGTAAAATCCAGTTCGAGGTTAACACAAAGTAGCGAATTTTCAACTAAATTCATGTCTACACATTTCTTTTTCTTTTTAATAATCATAAAGCAGGAAACTAGCAGATTAACACGCCACATGTTTTCAGTCAGACAGGTTCCCAGAAAAGCCGATGAGTTAGTTCCAAGTGAAATAAAATACTAATACTAATACTACTACTAATAATAATCAATTCCTGTAAACCTAGTATGCCAGAAAAAGGATGAAAAACGATGCACGCCAATTCTATCTTCTAAAATAAAGGCAAACAACTGTCTGGCTTAAATATGCTAGGACTAAGGACAGACAAATGGTCCAGTTTTATCTTGTCTTAACTATCAAGTCAAGTAACTTAAACATCTCCTAATATAGGCCCTCTTCTAGATGGTTTCGGCTTGTGCATAAGCCGGTTTAAGCTTAATGGTGTGGGGAAGCTGCGGTGTGGGGAGCCTGATAAGCTGCACCATCCCCTTCTAGACGGTTTCTGAGATTTAAGCTTATAGACAGAGGTGGATTGTGGAAAGTCTGTAATACATTTTGTCTTGTTTATTTACTATTAAATGATATTTTACACTATCTACATATGTTTTTATGCACTTTAACACATAAATGAGATATGAAAATAGAAAAATATGAATAAAAATTGTTCAATTACAAAAAAAAAGTAATTGCACATAGAAGCACATTTTTTTTGTCCAACAAAAAAAAGAACGTATGAATAACAACGCATCATATAGATATTCCCTCTCACGGTACCAAGGCCATAACAATGCATCGCGTATTTGCCCCATAGTCCCATCATCTACGGGCGCAACATTTGCCACGCCATTAGGAGGTGTCCCGTATTGTAGAATATACTCCTCTCGCTCAACCCTCTTGAAATACTCATCTCATAGAGCACTATCACGAATGAAATTATGCAAACACATATATGTAGAGATTATCATCTTTTGCTTCTCATTGGGTAGCTTGGTATGCTTCCTAGAATACGCCATTTCATCTTGAGAACACCAAATATTTCAATGACGTTTCTTAGTGATGAGTGGCGATGGTTGAAGATCTCCCTCATCCCAACTGGAGTTGCCAATTGAAATTCAGGTACATGGTATCGTTGTCCTTTGTATGGTGCTAGACAACCAATTCGGTTTGGATATCTCGAATCAATAAGATAGTACTTTTCTACAGTTAAAGAAAAATAAGCACATATTTAAAGCAAATAGTGATAATTGAACATGTAAAATTCACATAGAAGATTGTTACCTCCGGAAGGTGTGGATAATTAGCATATTCAACCAAAACATCTGAACAAAGTTTTAAAACAAATATGCGGAAGTAAAGTTAAGTGAGCTTATTTCCCTTCTCTGCATCTTCCTTATCGATGCAAGCAAGGCAAATGTTGGGTTTCTCTTCATAGTTAATGGCACTATTGTATGTTTATGGAGAACTTTTTACTGCTCCTTTGTAGAACTGAATGAATTTATGCGTACAAAGTTGAGTTTTGTATGGTCATTGACACTGTATCCAATTAGTTCTTTTCTGGTGTACTATTTGAAGAGAACTAATATAAGATCTCAGCTAGCTTGCGAAAGTAAGCAAATGAGTGTTATTGCTACAATGTTTCTATTTGTCCCCATGACATCAAGTCTTCTGACTTATTCTAATTCTTTGCAGTATGACATGAAGCTACTTGCTGTTGACATGAAGCTACTTCATTCTCACCCTCACCTGCAAATTCGACCCTGAGGATCCGAGCTTTACAGAGTCGGCGACGGGCGACGGGCCGGGGGGAGAGCGGAGGCGGCAGGGCCGGGGGCTGTCGGAGGTGGCGGGGGCGGGCCCCGGGGGTGGGGGCGGGGGCGGCGGTGGTGGGGGGCGGGGCGGGGCGACGGGAGGCGGCGGGGGAGAGCACCGGGGCGGGGAGACGCAGAGGTAGGTGCGGGGCGAGGAGGAAGGGGAGGCGGCGGGGAAGGGGAGGGGCGGGTTGGATCTAGGCAGGGAGGGGGGGCTGCGGGATGGGGTTAGGTCTAGGGCAATTGCGTGTAAATTTCTCAAACATTAAGGGTAAAGTGGTAACAGAGCTCCAAATAAGCTCGGGAAACTTCTTCTATCCAGCTTTTCACAATATACAGGAAATTTAGGGGGGCTTAATCCCACAGCTAATTAGAAGCTTTGCCTTCTAGACAGCTTATGGCTTCCTGGGGCCATAAGCCACCTCATAAACTGTCTAGAAGGAGGCCATAAACTACTAATGTAAATGTGAAGGTGTTTGACTCAATATTATTGAATCATACTTGTTAGTACCATGGATCCCTTGAAACGTCAAGGTGCAACAAAGAACAAAAAACAACTTCGCAACATACGTATTCAGTTACAAAATATATATTATGCAGCGCAGCAAGTAATTACATAGCAAAAAAGTGTGATATTAACTTAGCTTTTTAATTGTATGCAAACGCAAAAACAAACAAAATCTACCTGCTACGAAACTGTAGCAAGGTAGAGGGATATACTTGCAAGGAATTCATTTTGTGGCGAGACAAGCATACAATACAGATTGCGCATAAGATGCCACGCATAAAGCCCATTTGATCAGCATCTTCACTAAAACAGTACTTTGAACTCCAACCAGATAACCAAACTTATCTAACGAGAACTAGAGCTAGAACTTGAGCGGAAAGACCGCAGGAACGAGAACGGGTTCCTTCTCCTCTGACGCCCACTGGCTCTCCCAGTGCTACTTGAACTACTTGAACTACTTGAACTTTGACTTTGGTTAGTCGATCTTGACCGTGAACAGCTAGCACCAGTAGAGCCCTGCGGTGGCAGCTCATGTCGGCAACAGGGCAGGAGTTGTGTTGCTCTAGCCAAGGAAGTATGCAATCAGAGTGGTATAAATGCTTGCATGGCATCTCTCTTGCTTCTGACCCCAGCTCAAACTTGTCCTTGCAGACGGGCAATGCGAGTCTCCGCTGAGATGCCTTGGTGTGATCTTAACAGTAGGCATAGCATCAATCGAGGACTGAGAGGCAGGTGGTGGCCCTCGACGATCATTCTGAGTCAACTGCTCAATCAGATCATCCAATCCAGGTCCAACGAAGTAATCTGCAATGTTTGCTCTCCTCATGCCAACACCACGTCGTCCATTGACGAACACGTCGAAACCATTGTCGTCTGAGAGATGACCGGGGAGCTGCCCACGGAAGAGCAACCATGGGCCCTGAGCCAAACTCCATCTCCAGGTCAGAAAATATGCTTGGTCTCCCTCTCACATCAATGTCTCGATTCATCCCCCCCCATACCATGTCGCATCACGGCAGACATTGCCTCCATTATCCCAAACCTAGGGTCACGATGGAAATCAGGATCCATCCAACAAATTGGCTCATGAGAGCATCAGCGTCATCCATTTCAGCCACAAACCCAGAATCACAGTAAGGACACTCCATCTCCCGGCCACGGGGCCTAACCCGCTGTCTACATTGGAAGCACCAGTGTGATTGCCTCCCTCCCGACATTTCTTCGGGTATACTGCCTCACAAAGAAAGGAAGCGGACCTCCTCTGCGCTGCAAAATAGACATAGTTTTCCAATATCTTAGCACAAATGTCAAACACAACTTAGACAACCAAACTAGATTGCACACACAATTTCTACAGTTGTTCCAACGTATTTAAGTCAAAGGACGAAAAAGATCGGGACCTCATAATCCAAGATCAGTCCAAATAACCGAACTGGATGCTCGAGGATTTCTACAAATTGTGCATCTGCTGACATACTCCACTAAGTTTAGATCATTTTGCCCTGCTTAAACAATTGTTCCAACATAGATAAGTCAAAACAAAAATGATAGTGACCTCCGCAATCCAAGATCAGTCCAAAAGACTGAACTGGATTCTCGAGGATTTCTAAAAATTGTGAATCAGCTGACAATAATACACTAAGTCTAGATCGTTTTTTCAGGCGACTCTACGTAACGAGTTAAATAAATCCTTCCTATCAAGCTAAGGTTTCTTACCAACAGAAAGGAGAATCAATCCAAGTAGGGATGGATCTCCACTCCACGCCAGTATAGTAAAGGTGGGGGGAGGAGGGGGGAGAAGGGCAGCTACGAGAAAAGACTTTGGTGAAAGGAGGCCTGGCCTGCATGCTGCGTCCCGTCGCCGGCGGCGAGGTCGCCGATGACAAGGCACTACAAATAACGAGGAAGAAAAGATCAACGAACAATACTGTCAAGGGGAGAATCCGGGGACAAAAACACAACATAAAGATGAATACGCGAGCGAACGAGGAAGAACAGTGGTGGTGGGGAATTGCCTGTCTAAAATGGGTAAAAGAAAAAATTGATTCCGCCTCGCAAAAAAGAAAGAAACCGATTCCGGATAACTCCCACAATTATCCGACACGGCACACATAAAATCTAAGACAAAAAGCACTCGACGCAAAGATTAAATTTTTAGCAGTAATTTCGGATGGTTGGACTGCGATTACCAGCGGTGGCGAGGAGGTGGAGGAGGAAGCAGGGCGGAACTCCACCACCGCGAGCAGCGAGAGCGAATGATGGGATGGGACGAGGAGGGGGGATGTACTCCAGAGAGACCGGGACTTATACCCGCTTGACTCCGCGGGGGCCCGTTACGCCTCCTCAGAGATGCGATACCCCTCGCCGTCCCCTGAACCGCGGGGCCCACCTGGTAGTGGCACCCTACACGTGGGGCCCGCCCGCCCGCTAGGGCATCCATCCTCGGGTCATGAGCCCGGGGACGCGGCGTCCCTCGCTTTCCGTGAGATGCCTTCCCCCGTGGCCCGGCGTGTAACGATGCCGACATGTGGGGTCTCTGGTAAGGTGGGGCCAACTGTCAGTGTGAGGACGGGCATCCTTTGGACTTTCTTTATGTTTCTGGCCCACGGGGTAAGGCGCTGGATCGGCCGTCGGTGGGAGGAACGGACGGCTGGATGGGGAGGTGCCGTCACGTGGTGCTACGTCAAGGTGTCGGGCCGGGTGGGTTGTTATGATAAGGATATTCTTTTTGGCCATGTAACGCTACGGGCACACTAAAAATGCCGTGACGCTGGAGAGATTACTCTCTTCCATATGGGCCCCGTGAATGTGGTAGTGTCTCGCTGCCACTTCACGGCAACATGAGATGAGATTCTAAGGGTGTGTTTGGTAGCCTGCATGACCTCAGATTATTCCCTCCGTAACCCAAAGTTTGCTGTTTGTTTGGTACACTGCGTTAGCTCAGCCATGCCCAGCTCATACCTGTGAAGGCCCGTAGCCATGCTCCCGAGAGAACCTGAGAACAGCGGTTCGCTGCTCAGCATGGCTGAGTCCAACCGAAAGTATTCTCTACTCAACCACCCGCGTTCCAAGGACCGCATCCTGGTAAAAATTACATCGGGCCCACCTCTACTAACCCTGCTCAGCCCCATATAAGATGAGGGACAAATCACCGTGGTATGAATATAAACATTTGAGGACACCGTTCACATCTAACTCGCTCTACTTGATAGATATGTGCGCGTCCTACGCTCGTCGTCTGCTTCGTGGCCCTTTCAGATTCGTCAGTTCGCCGTATCTCCCGCATCGTCTTTGGCTGCCCAGCTCTTCCTGAAAAATCCAGTGGCACTAACAAAATTGGTATGTATGCTTCCTGCTCTATTACAACCAAATCTAATCTTGATTGCTTCAGCTAACTGTGGCCCCGGGGCAACTATGTCGGGCTACGTGGATAGGGTCTATGAGGATTCTTAATTGTTATTGGGTACTTGGTCACTAGTGGATTATCTGGAATTCGATATTCTGCTAGTCTGTGATGATGAGTATACTGTAGACTGACAATACTCTGGGGCGGGGGGGGGGGGGCCAGTACTCGCTGAGGGACTTATGCATCTACACTTCTGGCACTGATGCGCACATGTCTGTAAGTTAATTTATATTCCCATGCAGTTCAAGTATTATGTCATAGTTTTTTCTTCTTTTTGCAAATTTATGTCTTTTCCACATGTACACTCTTTTATTGTTTTTGGAGTATTAGTCTCACAATCTATTCGGTCTTCTCACTAGTTCGCTACATTTTGGCGGAAATTTATGGACTAAACTATCTCTGAGGCGCAAAAGCAGAAAAGGACAGCCCATGCTCACATGAGAAGAAGCTGTTGCCGCTGATCACATGTGAGCACATCCAATTGATGCATGGGCCGCATAACACGGAGGGGAAGCATGAGCATCTCCTCAACTCGGGAATGTGCAAGAGAAGGCTATATGTGCTGGATCAAAGAAGGGCCCACGCGCGTGGAAAAGAGCCGGCAAAGAGTCAACCACCAGTCCATCATAATGAAGGCCTGACTTTTATAATATGACGGATTTGCTAGTTCGGCTTATATCGCAAGTAACGCGTCGTTTACTCAACTGCTCACGAGAGAAACTCTGAAGTGGGGGGGGTTGTTTGCTCAGCTGCTTTGAGGGCTCTGAAGAGAATCAATTCGATGATTCAATTTAAGAGGCATTCATGAGGTGGCTAATTTATATCCTAATGATTATTAGATATAGGGAATGTGCCTTTGTGATGCTCTGAATGGAAACCGTCTCTAAAATCTTGTACAACGGTTCTATCTGTAGAGCCATCTGTACAAAACATTGTACAGACGGTTCTAGACCTGGAAGCCGTCCTGTACTCTTTGCGAGTCGTGCTGCAACACCTGCTGCCGGCTGTCGAGGCGTGCGCAGGGGCGGTATAGTCATTGATCTCAAACTTTTCAGTTGCCAAGCTAATATTAAACATCGATTCACGAAGCACAGAGTTGACAAGCATGTAATTCAATCGACAAATACAAGACAATCATTCGATCCATGGAGAAAAACTCTTAGAAAGTCATGTGCAAATTTATGAGGATATGGATCTCCGGCTCCTTTCTCAACAGCTGGGATAGTATTGAAACCTATAAGCGGCGTTTGACGATAGGGGATGCCTCCAGCTCGTCGAGGCTCCATTTATGAGGATCTTAAATTTCTGGCAGGAAGAAACTGTAAACAGAGTTATGGCGTTAATGTGTAGTAGACGATGAAATGTAACTGAATTGGGTGGTAATGACACTAACATTACCTCTGGATCTAACCTCGCGCACTAGAGCTGTAACGATCCGTAGCTAGAGCGTGGTATATGTCGGGCGAGCCCCCCATAAGAAAAAAAGTTATCCACCGAGTTTCTTGGAGGCCTCGGGTAGGCCGTTTTCGATGCGTTGTGCAGCTACAGGACAATCACGATTACGGTGCAGGGTAATATTTTTAGTATTAACGCGATATATACTGAGAACAGTGCGAGGGGGTACAGTAAGTATCAAATGGGGCGACGGGCAGGATATGAGCCAGCAAGGTCGGGAAAACGATAGAAAAATTCGGGGAGTGGTGACTCGGAGGTATAGCTAGTTGCGTTTTACAGGCCTAGGCGCAAGAAATAGATGGACACGTACTTCTTGACACGCCCCGTTGAGCACGGCCTTCGTATGCTACAAATTTTGTTGTAACTTTGCTTTGTAGGGTCTTTCTAGCGTGGTAGTCCCGTGGAGTCGAGAGTATGTACAAATGTTGATGTTGTGGTATTGATACCAACGAGCGTACCGAGTGGAATGTCGTAGGTGTATGGTACGAAGAATTTGAGGGCTTAGTACATCCAGGAGAAACGAGCATGGTCGCTCCGAGATTGTAATCCTGCGACCTCCTGTCGGGTTGTAAGTTGGACGTCATTGTGGATAATGACTACTATGTCGGATCGTACGGAATCCAATAGTTAGGATTTTTCTGTCCTATTAGCGCCGTCAGTTGAAACGATATGTCTACACACTAAGAGTAAAGTTTTTAAAAAGAGGTGTAATCAAATGAGTTGAGGTTAGTTCACGGTTTAAACATAAACTGCGTGAATTTCAGAACACTTAGCGGTGGTCCAGCACCTTAATTAGGTCTGAACAAAAAGAAAAAAAAAAACGCTTCGGAGGTCAGCATGCTATTGAATTCATCGGACGGACTTAGGGATCAGTTCAAACCGTTTGGCAGCATATATGGCGCCATGAATCGAGTATAAGTGTGATACTCTCGACAGCGCGGACATCTCCCCTCTGGTGCGATAGTGTTCCGTTATCGAGGATTTGACCTCTTCAATGTAAATCTCCGGTGGTGCGGGAGCGGGTACTCTGAGCTGTGCAAGAAAAAAAAAAAAAAAAAAACAAAAGCCCGACTTCGTCTGATCGACTCCGTGCCCGCTGGTTGGGTGTGCTCTGAGTCACTAGGCTGGCTCCGCCTGTGCCGCCTAGGCTGCCTGTTAGTTCCCACCCTCTCTACGTCATCCCTCGGGTTCTTACTTCTTGATCAGTTCTTTGCCCTGTGTAAGGTACCGACTTATTTGGTAACTCGCTGGTGGCCCGTCCGACGTCTGTCCCCTGAGGGCGACTTGATGGATGACTGATCAAATCCACAATATTGCGGTGGCGCGTGCTGCTGTGGTTGCAAAGATTTGCATGGGACTATGAGTACGCTGTGATGGCCCGCGAACTCCAGATCTTTCACCCCTTCGAGTCGGCGCGCGTCTTCCAGCGGGGGCCGCCAACTAGGCCGTATGGAATCATCCGGGGGAGACTGTCAATCGCGAGAAGGATCTTTGCTCGAGTCTCGTAGCGCGGAGACAGGGGCCGGTGCAGGAGGTGGAGGGGCAACCGGACGGAAAACTGGACATAGGTCTGCCGGGGGATGCCGATGTAAAAGCTGTGACTCGATCTTCGGCCACTGGGCATGAACCCGTTCAACAGGCCTGCCCCAGTATCGTGTGCGTGCTGTCCCGGTCCTCCAGGTGTACAGGAAGTGGTGGGAGGACATAGGTTCCGTGTGCACCCATGGTTCCACGTGCCTTGTGCCCACCGGTTGGCGTTACCCGCCGGGCTAGCGGAACTCTGTGCACCACGGGCGCATTCCTTTCAGCTGTTGGACTCGCCTATGCAGCCGACCTATCCCCGAGGCTGGTGAGAAAGACGCCCCTCGTGCAGAGTCCTCCATCGCCCAGGTCCCTCTCCCTTGCCCCCTCAAGCTCTACCCTTACCCCCCCCCCCCCGCGAATGACGGTTAGCGCCCGACAGGTCGAAAAGCGCCTAGGCGCCGACCCACCGACCCCACCCCTCGAACCGTGGCCTTCCCGCGCGGCCGGCCCGACGGAGATCAACCACCCGCGGAATCTCGCGGCGCTGGTCCGGGCACGCCTGCGTCTTCCTCCTCCAGACCCCGCCGCGACTGGGCCAGGGTAGCGCCGCTCTGCGCTCCTTCCTCCTTCTCGCGAGGCCGTGTGCGCCACGGCCCGGCACCCATGTTCTCTTGTTTTTGTTTGTTCTCTTGTGTGTGTGTGTCTGTTCTGCGCCCTTTTTTTTTTTTATCCGCTGGTCGTGAAAATCTCTGTTGATGGTATGTATCTTTGAAAACTTCCTGCAACTTTGAATTGTTTTGCAATTGAACATGATTGTCCGTGGCAGCAACACAGTTTTTAATGCTACTTCTTTTTAGTATAGGTGATATTATCTGTATGTGAAAATGAATGAAAAGGGGTGTGTGATATAAGTGAGTTCGGATGTATGATCAGTAAACAAATTTCTTTGCAGTTTGCTTGATAAATTCTTTGTGGCTGTTTCTCAAATTTATAAAAAACTCTACATTAAGGAAAACGGAGTGGTGTACACTAATAGTAATGAATATTTCCAGTGGAGTGTCAGGCAACACAACTGTGTGGGGGAAAGAATAATTGTTGTTAGAGACACTGTCATGGTAAATAAGGAGGGAATTTTACTTGAGCCTCTGAGACTTGGTGAACATGGTTTAGGTTGATTCAATGGCTTATCTTCCTTGTGCTCCTTCAAAATGCAAAGAATTGTCTCATGTGTACCAGGTTTAGTGAAGGGAATTAAAACTTTTTCTAATTTGATGTTATCTTCGTAACTGAATTGTTGTCTTATCAGTATTGAAGGTTAACATTAGGGATCAACAGGGGATAGCTATTGGCTAAACCAAAGTGGAGTATAGTACTACTAAATATAGCCATGTAGATTATAAAATTATAAGCATTTTATCAGTAGTTATATAAAACTCGTAAAAGGTGGCAACTGATTTCAAATACAAAACACGATGCGACTGTTGTTGCAATCTTAGTATTTCAGTAGGGACGAAAATTGCCTTAAACAAAAGTAGCTTCTTATTGCTCGATCTTTATCTAGATGATTAATATCTTTAACTCATTGATTGGATAACTAATGAAGAGGTATTGATATGAAAACATGTGATATGTGTTTAGTTATGGATGAATCATTGATTAGTGTATTTATTTGGTTCGTAATGGATTTTGGTTTCTAAAAATGGATATGTTTTCTAATCATTTTGTTTCACTAGTAATATTTGTTTTTATGTTTTGTTAATGCATTGTATAGTTTTCCGTTTATTTATTATGTTTTTTGTAGTATGAAACTTGTATATGTGTGTTATTGTTATATGATGGATGATTTGAGAGAAACGTCGACAATTCTAATTGTGAAGGAGCCGGCTAGTTGCCGTATTGTGTGCTGCTTATGTGATGTTTGACTTTACAGAGGTGGTTAAGGAGCACACCAACCCCTAAGAGTAGTAGCAATGTGGTGGAATAGCAGCCTGTAACGTGAGTAATTAGCCCTGGGTGACGTCAAAATTTGAGATACATCTATCAACTCTTCTAGCCGCGACCTAATTTATGCTCAAATCAGCTAAGATATGAGACAGATGCTCCCTTTTTTCCGTTTGTGTACTTTTGGAATTTAGTGAGAGCAGAGAGTTGTTTGAAGGGATAGCATCCATCACCTTGTTTAACTCGAGGAACAAGTAGCCATGTTCTCCTAGTAGATGCCGGCCTCCGATTAACCAAAGTTTAGGACGTCTAACAACCCACTTTTAGAAGATCTATTGAACTGTAATTAGGTGAGGTATTTTTTTTTTTTTTTTAACCGGACAAACATTTATTTGCGGTATCGGGCGCAGTTTGCGAGATGGAGATGCTAACAAGCTTCCCAAGGTCCACGTCCTTCAAACCCACTTCGCTCTCTAAAATTCAGCTAGCACCCACTTCAGATCACGTACTTCAGAGGAAATTAGTTTTTCTTTACAACAAATCTCGTCAGATAATCTCTGGATATGACTGTGAGATCATAACATCAATACTCGGCTGTTATTAAGTAGTGATTGTCTTGGATCAATTGAGGGTACCTCATGTGCTTGCTAGAGTCCCCAAGACTGGTTTATATCTCTAGCTGCTTTTAGGGGAGTAAAAGAGGGGACTTACCCAATAGTGTGTCCTGGCTGCGGTTTGTATTTTTGATCTCAAAGTTTTACCGTACGTTACTTGCGGGTTGGAAGGTGGGTCAGCGCCCAGTGGATTGCCCTTGTACTTGCAAATGCAATTGGATAGAGGGGACGAGTGGGTTGACACTTCCTACAGGTAATAAACTAAAGCCTATACTAGCTAATTTTATTAAAATAGTTTTTTTCCCCCTAGCTATAGTTTTGATATGTTATAGGAAATTTTCTATCTTGTCTATGCGGGGTTGCCCTGTGAGTGCCAGGTTTTTCTTCCTGTCCATTACCGTTGACAGTAGGTCCCCACCATGATAGGAGTACGGTGGACAGGGCTATCATCATTCCCCAACAATGCTAAAAGTTATCATTCTTATAGACACTCTTCTTTTGAGGACTTCCTGTTGATAAGGGCCTTATTTGCTGCGTTATACAAAACCTGTTGGAAGTTTTGTTTACAATCACGCGCTATTTCATCGTACAAGACCCAGTAAAAGTATTGCTATCACCTTGTGCACTTCTACCACCAATTGGGTTCCCTCCAACATTGGTAGGATGAATATTTTTCCCACCGGAGAACACATGGGATCCAGAACCCATCAATGGAGATGCACAATGAGTTTGTTCACGATAATAGTTTCTTTGTCTCAAAAGAGGGGATGAACTTGCAACTCCAAATGTGGGAGAATCGGGGGTGTTAGCACACATTTGATGTAGCTTCTATTTGTGACTTGGTGTTGCAATTGCATTCTAAGTGAAGTGTCACTTGTAATTGGCACATTTAATTTGCTGATATCTGTGTCTTTATTTTATTCGCTGTAATCTCTCTTATTTTAATGCTGAAATTTATTTTTTATTGCTGACCATCTCTTATGAATGCTGAATCTGTTTTGCAGTGTTTTTCAAATCTCGTGATGTGATATATGTTTGTTGTTAGATGGCTGAAACGTGCAGGAGGTTTTGGATGTCGTGCTCACATAGCAAGAAGGAGCCGGGAAGGTGCTTAATTGGACCCCACCGTCTCGGTCGGCTTTCATGATGAATGTCCTTGCGAATACTGATTCAAAGAGATCCATCTACACAAAGTTGCGAACGGCTTGTCTTTTGATGATTAATACATTGGTTATCAAGTGAATGGCATCGCAATAGTGCAGCAATCCTCCTTCGCAAGTGGCGGTAGTAGGTGTGCAAAAAATTAACATCAGCTTGCAGGTACTAAGTGGGGCTGCACTTTGGAATGATGAAACAAAATGATAGTCGCTATGAAGAGGCAACACTATTTTTGGGCCACACTCCATGTGCTATGGTATGTACGTTTCAAGATCTATTTTTTTATTGCTGAATGGTTGTGCTATAAACTCATATGATATTTATTGCTGGAATTGTTGCTCTTAATTGTGCATGGATCACCAAATGATGCTGCAATTTATCAACAAGTAACTTTGATGAACTACGCAATATACGGAAGTTTGCTTCGCTTATACATGCTCGCCACCGGGTAAGTTGCAATGGGGTCTATGTGAGCCATTGGGAATAACCTATTGATGTGGTAGGACCAAGGACAAGTATTTGCAGGGATTTGTTGCTTGGTCACTGCTGGTTTTGAGTCTGGTGTTCCTGGTCCCTTATGCGACTAATGTAGTCCTTCCTCCTTACTTCCAATAAGAATAAAAGAGACCATCGTTTTCTAGTGATCAGTAAAGATTCACACTCGCCAGTGTAACAACATGTCCGATGCTGTGCGTGAGATTGCGAGTGCTAGGGGGGGGGGGGGGGGGGGTGGGGGGAATACGACGTGCCATACTGATACGCATCCCGTGATTCGTACGATGCCTCGTTATGGATCCCCTCCTTGACTCCTGTATGGAACCCGCGTCGAGTTATTCGGAGCCGGGGAATCCTAACCTCCGATTGTGAAGTGAACGGAAACGTAATAGACCGGGAAAAACGGCTGTCTGGCTGTTCTTAGAGATTATCTAACGACATATGGGGCCCGCGTATCGAGCCCAGTGCTCTCC